>BPLQ01003521.1:573536-991755 GCA_021605075.1 Caerostris darwini | reverse complement strand
ACAATTATTTTCGATTGATAAGGAAAAGACGACGAGTTGGTTTAATATTATTTAAATGAATCAGATCCAACAAACATTTTTCTTTGATCCATTGTTCAACTGAGTTTTTAAATGTTGTCTTTTTTTATAATAAATTATGTATTAGGGAGATATTCAATTTAAGATCATTGTGCCTGACTCGGATTTTGCTAAAGAATTTGCTTAATCATTTTTGGTTATTTACAGGTGACCTGGAGTCTAGGAGAATTGCAAAGATCAAATTGAGTTTGCGTTTTGTTTGATAAGATCTCCAAGAAATTTGATAACTACTAGTTGAATGAAGAGGTTTAATGTCTGCACAAGAAGCGTTCACCTAATCAATGGTGTGTGATGGAAGTAGGAAAGAAAAATCAGGATGAATAGATAATAGTAATAGTATGAATTGGAAAAAAATTAAGAAAGAAAAACGAAAAACATTAGTGATAAAAATGTAACATGAAATTTGCGATCAGCAAAGAGTGGTAATATTAGAAGAAAGACTACAAGTTACTCAACTGAATAGTAGAATTTACAATTTTGATGAAATGCCATGAACAACCCCAAGAGTTTGAGGCTATTGCATTAATGACGTTAAGTTTTTTTAAGAGATTTTTTTTTAAAGTAAGAAAAATGTTTTTCGAAGTTGAAATTATGAGAAAGAAATAAGGCCGAGAAGTTGGATGTGTTGTTTTCATGTATGACATTGGTCTTTTCAATTTGTAGATGTCGATTTGGAAATTTTTTTTTTTTTTCCTTGTATGAAAAATTGATTGCTTCACTTTTTTCTGGTTGAACAATGAAATTCCATGTATTACACCACTGAGATTTTATGAAGTGAAATTTGGAGATCAGAAAATACTTTTTCCAAGTTGATTGTCTCCGCAAAAAGACAGATATCATTGGCATAAATTAAAAAACTACCTTCTAAAATTTAGCAGGAAAATGAGAGGAAATAAAATGCTTCAACTGGAGAGAATAATTCTCAGATCTGAGATATTTAAAGAGAGGCGAGAATGGCTCGAAAGAAATGTATTTTAAAAAATACTCTGCCAACAAAAAATGCTTATGAAAAAGTGTAATTTAACTTGTTTCTTTGTATAAAAATATTTTTTCTAAGTCGGCGGACAATACAGAGACAGTTAATCTTTTTGCCATAAGCAAGGACTGCCCCTCTGTTACTCATTTAACACTACCAAGGGGGCGTGTAATTTGAAAATATGCTACGGATACGAGTAACACTACGCTCTACGACCATATTAGACGAGGAGCTATGGTTTAAAAGGGATTCCGATCACTACAAACATCCATGGCACCCTCCGCACTCGAACCCGAAACCTGTGGTACCGAGCGCCAGAGCGCTAGCCAGTCGGCCCTCTTTGTATAAAACTGAAAACTAAATCCATTTAGGGAGATCTGTTGCGAATTGCAAAGTTTAGAATGTACACTGTGACAAGAGTTTACAATTTTGTGAAAATCGCTGTGACAAGAGGAAATAGAAATAAGAGAACCATATTCCAGAATACTATGAATAATGAAGTTTGTTATTTTGATGAGATGCCAGCAATGACAACCCCAAATATTTGCTGCTATTGCTTTAATGGCATTCAATTTTTTAAAAACTTTTTGTTAATTTACGAAAAGTGTCGTTGAAGTTGAGGTTATGCGAAAAATAAGACCACGTAATCGGAGGTATTGCTTTCTTTAGATATTGATGTAAATTTGTAGAATGCTGGATTGGAACTCATTTTTTTGTTTGAAAAATTAACTGCTTCGCCTTTTGTTGGTTGAAGAGTGAAATTACAATTGTAATACCATATTTTATTACCAAATATTATTATTTGAAGATTAGAAATGACATTTTCAATTTTATTATTACTTCTATAGAGAAAGATATCATCTGCCTACATGAAATATTCAGAAGGATTAGAGAAAACTTCAAAGATATTTCGCATGTAAACTGTGAAAAGTAAAGCACTAAGAAACTATTAGGCTTGCCAGAAAGTCTTTCGGTTTTCTCCCCTTTAAAGAATCGAAATAACTTTCTTACTAACCCAATACTTTGTTATGTTTCACGTGTAGAGAATATTTTCCTTAAATTGGTGTTTCTCCATTTGACAAAGTTTCTGTGACTGATGAAATTGTGAATTCATTTTTTGCAGTGACCTTAATTCCCAGTTGTAAAATTATATAAAGTAATTCGTCTGTCCATGCTATTGACATATCTAATTTAATGAAGTTGAAAAACTTCGAGTTTTTAGCTTCAGCGATATTGTGGTAAAGGAATGACAGAGTGTGCATACATTCTTTGAAATAGATAAATCCTGAATGATAATTAAATTTATTCGAAATTTAAAAAGAATGATTATCTTGAGCATAATTCTTTGACTGGTTTTACTTAAAATAAGATTTAAAATATTTGGTCGATAGGTATTAAGGGAAATGTTATTTTTGTTCTGTTTTAGAAATGAAATAATTTGTGTAATTAGCCACTCTTCTGGGTTGTTGTTAATAATTCGTAGTAACTATTTAAAGTAACATTTTACAAAATTTAACCGGAATACCATCGTTTTCTGGTGAGTCATTAGGTATAGCTCTCATTACATTTTTAAGTTCACTAAGAGAAAAAGGATTATTACAGTGTGAAGAATCATCAAAACGTTCAAGGTGGTAATAATAATAATAATAAAAAAAAAAAGCTGATGGAAAATTTATTAATATGTGATGCAAGGGATATGATCTATGATGCAGGAATTAATGCTTGTGTGAAAATTTTCATTATTGTCTGGATTATCGTTCCTGTTATGAATCTCTTTGATGATTTTATAAATTTATATAAAAGATTCGCAAACTGGGTCCCAAAACTTTCACTGAAGTTAAGAAATAGCGGAAATTTTCTTGTATGTAATCCAGATTTCTTTGGAAAGCTGAGTTTGGGCTTGATATATGAGATTTATTTTATGATTTAGAAGATTTCTACATTGTAAATTTCTCCAAGGAACTACGAGAAATAATAAAATTTTACTTTCTATTTAAAATAATTGATATGAAATCCCATAACTCAGAATAAGTTTCAAAATATGCAAAATTCGAGCGAAATGTTCTCGAAGAGAACGTAGAACTTTAGGAGAGATGATGATTGTTTATAATTTTTGTGCTCATTATTGAGTTGGAAGAACAGTTGTTTTGTCAAATTTCACTATTAAATGTGTCCTAGTTTATATGCTAAAAGAAATATTTTGACAAATATCAACATTAGCTATGGTTAAATCAAGGCGAGTGGAAGATGACAGTATGATATGAATAAGTATGATCCTGTTAAGAAAGTTGAAGTGGTTGTCTAGGATTCAATTAATCAGAATTGCTACTTACTACTATCAGAATTACTTTACTTTCTATTTAAAATAATTGATATGAAATCCCATAACTCAGAATAAGTTTCAAAATATGCAAAATTCGAGCGAAATGTTCTCGAAGAGAACGTAGAACTTTAGGAGAAATGATGATTGTTTATAATTTTTGTGCTCATTATTGAGTTGGAAGAACAGTTGTTTTGTCAAATTTCACTATTAAATGTGTCCTAGTTTATATGCTAAAAGAAATATTTTGACAAATATCAACATTAGCTATGGTTAAATCAAGGCGAGTGGAAGATGACAGTATGATATGAATAAGTATGATCCTGTTAAGAAAGTTGAAGTGGTTGTCTAGGATTCAATTAATCAGAATTGCTACTTACTACTATCAGAATTACTTTACTTTCTATTTAAAATAATTGATATGAAATCCCATAACTCAGAATAAGTTTCAAAATATGCAAAATTCGAGCGAAATGTTCTCGAAGAGAACGTAGAACTTTAGGAGAAATGATGATTGTTTATAATTTTTGTGCTCATTATTGAGTTGGAAGAACAGTTGTTGTGTCAAATTTCACTACTAAATGTGTCCTAGTTTATATGCTAAAAGAAATATTTTGACAAATATCAACATTAGCTATGGTTAAATCAAGGCGAGTGGAAGATGACAGTATGATATGAATAAGTATGATCCTGTTAAGAAAGTTGAAGTGGTTGTCTAGGATTCAATTAATCAGAATTGCTACTTACTACTATCAGAATTACTTTACTTTCTATTTAAAATAATTGATATGAAATCCCATAACTCAGAATAAGTTTCAAAATATGCAAAATTCGAGCGAAATGTTCTCGAAGAGAACGTAGAACTTTAGGAGAAATGATGATTGTTTATAATTTTTGTGCTCATTATTGAGTTGGAAGAACAGTTGTTTTGTCAAATTTCACTATTAAATGTGTCCTAGTTTATATGCTAAAAGAAATATTTTGACAAATATCAACATTAGCTATGGTTAAATCAAGGCGAGTGGAAGATGACAGTATGATATGAATAAGTATGATCCTGTTAAGAAAGTTGAAGTGGTTGTCTAGGATTCAATTAATCAGAATTGCTACTTACTACTATCAGAATTACTTTACTTTCTATTTAAAATAATTGATATGAAATCCCATAACTCAGAATAAGTTTCAAAATATGCAAAATTCGAGCGAAATGTTCTCGAAGAGAACGTAGAACTTTAGGAGAAATGATGATTGTTTATAATTTTTGTGCTCATTATTGAGTTGGAAGAACAGTTGTTGTGTCAAATTTCACTATTAAATGTGTCCTAGTTTATATGCTAAAAGAAATATTTTGACAAATATCAACATTAGCTATGGTTAAATCAAGGCGAGTGGAAGATGACAGTATATGAATAAGTATGATCCTGTTAAGAAAGTTGAAGTGGTTGTCTAGGATTCAATTAATCAGAATTATTATTAGAAGGGGGAGAACTTTGTATAGGATATTTAATAGTGAAGTTTCTTAAAATAATGCAGCAATGAATTCGTTGATATACAACTTCAAGCCATTCTATATTGAACATGGCCGTTTAGGGAGTAAATATTGACGTTGGAAAAACGAATTACGAGAGATGAATTGTGATTGCTTTAATTTCATTATAGGAAGGATGAAGACAAATTTATAGTGGTACGCGGAATAGAAGAATTGATGGCAATAATCAAATCTTCCCTTCTTTTGTTGTTAGTTCTTTTTTGTAAATAAATTTTCCTGGTAAATGAAATGTAATTAAGAAATGTAAATTACAAAAATATGAAAGTAATGAAAAAATTTGAGTGTTACTTAAAATTACTTCGAATGCCTGTGGCATTCTATTGAACAATATTTAAATTTTTAATGAGCATGGGTAAGGAAGATTTAAAAAAAAATAATTAAATGATCAACGGAGTCAATAGCATTCACCAAGTAATCATGTCTGACTGGATATTATGTTTTTTGATAAAACGGTATTATGTGTGAAGTGCTGTGATCCACTAGGTTAGAGACTGGGTTGTCAAAATTCTTGAGAAAGTTCGAATCCAGAATTTTTTTTTATCCTTGGTGCTGGATATTTTGTAATTGATATTTCGTATTTTGTAATGAAATTAGTATAGGTAGTGCGTGTTGTTTGGAATTTTAAAGATAATGTTTTTTGATTTTTAATACTATATCAGTCTGCGGGCTCCCATGAAAGACAAACGATTTAGTTTTAAATTAAAAAAAAAAAAATTCCCTTCGTCTTTTTCTTTGATCAACTTATGCCTATGGTTTTATGGGATTTGTCCCACTGAATACATTTCAAGAAATCTGAAGTTCAGGACAAGAGAGCCTAACGGTCGTTGCATTGCTTGAAGACAACAGATACGAATGTACCTATGGGGTAAATATACCCCTAAAAGCCCCACATAATCATTAATATTAAGAATTGCATTGATGCGTTTAACATTTATTTAAAAGGTATCAATAGAAATTTACAATTTAAAAAGAATCATTAACTGGAGCTAATATAATAAATTATATAATTAATTTAGACAGATACAATTAGGGGACTGAATCTAGTATCCTTAGCAAAATAGATGAATGTGTCGGAGCAAAGTCGACAAGAGCCAATGGGCGGTTAGGTTACTGTTGACCGCCACTGATAGTTCAGGAACTGAACAAAGGATGGCGCCACAAGCGATGCTTACATCTTGAAGAAAGCTAACAGCATTTGTTGAAATTCTGAATTGATGGCGACATTACATACTTTTAAAATATAAAAAAAAAAGCCTTGAATGAAATCTAAATGGTTAACTTTGAAGTATAAGCATATTTTAAAAACAAATGAGATTTATTGCAACATAGAATCGATGTTGGGGAAAAAAAAAAAAAAAAAAACTGCCACAACATGAAATTCTAAAAATATTATTTTTATTTTATAGAATTGTTGTATTTTTGCCATTATTTTGTCTCTAAAAATAAATATTTAAAATGTATTTCTCTGAAATAAAAATATGTTGCTTAAGAATTAAAAGTGTTTCAAATATTATTTAAACTATGTGTAAAAATAAAAAAAGAAGATTTATAGCAGAAAATGGATCTTAAAAGATACAAAAATTAATGGGACGATATAAAATAATATTTTATTTATTAAAAGTAAATTAAAACTGAATATTAAATCCAATAATTTTTTAGATAGTTCCAATTTTAAATTAAACATTATACTACAAAATAAAAATTATAATAATCCACATATTTTTCCCTGCTTCATTGAGCATCAGTTGATTTAGAATTTAATAACTAAAGCAATTGAATGATTATTTTAATGTTTTATTCTGAAGATATATCCAAGAAAAAACCTAGAATTTTCTAATATTTCAATCCAGAAAATAAACAATGTGCAACTTGAAACTAAATTTAGCTATTTGAAAATCATTCCTTATTTTGTTAACAGCAAATTCCTTTTCATTTGAATAAGAGCTTAAATATCATTTATTCCAAGATTTTGCCACATTGATGACAGTCAAGGAAGTTGAGCATTTTTTACATTTTTTTTCTTTTCAACATACTTCTACAATGTATTTAAAGGTTAAAATTCAAAATAACTTTTCTGCAACCTGTATCCTACTAGTCAAAATAATATAAGCAGTATAGCATACAACATGTGCTGTAATCTAGATAAAGTATGCAACATTTAAAAAAAAAAAAAGTTTATGGAAATTAATTTTTACTGACAATTTTATAGATTAAACAAAATAATGGACAGATGTAGCCTAATATCTACTGTGCTGTAATTATTTTGCATTTTTATTAATTTTATTCTTTGAATGTTATTTATTTTAAAATAGTGATTTATCTATATCTAAAAGAAAAAATTCATTTATCTTCAAAAAATACATTAAGATTACATAAAATTTAACTTATAAAGAAATTATTAATTAGCATCATATAATGATTTGAAAGTTTTTTAAACAGCTTCATTTCAGTCTGTATATATTTCCTACATCATAAATAATTTCAAAAAATAAAATCTTTCCATAAATTTTTTTTAAAATTTTGCAAAATTATCATTTAAATTTTATGTAATAATGTTTATAAGAAATAAAGAAATGAGTGAAGATAAATCTACCCAATTAAAAGTATAGTGTGCATCAGTATTCCTCAAAGCATTAAAAAAGAAAAGAATTCAGACTGAAATAATTTCTTTATTTTCAACAGGAAAGCATTGATGATTAAAAATTATGTGGAATTTATATGAATAAAGAAATCATTTTTATGGGTTCTTTTTACTCAGAAGATAATTTGCAATGTTTTCATAAACTACAAATGTAATAGCTGTAGCAGGAATTACTCTCAGCAAATTGGGTACAATTCCCTTGTAGTAACCTTTAAGTCCTTCAAACCTAAAGGGAATATTTTAATTCAGTCATCATATAGTGTGCATTTTAATTGCAAAAATAACACTAATTTAAAGTAAACAGGGTATAACAGAAACTCCAAATATTATATCAAAGCATCACACATAGAACATCACAGTTAGAGAATTATGTTTTGTCAAAATTCAACATTTATTTTCTTTATTTATAATAAATTAACACTCGAAACTGCTGAGAGTTTATTCTGTGTATTTTAGAAAATGAATATGTTTTAAAACCAATTTAAAACTATTTTTCAAAATGAGTGAAGAAATAGACAATTTTTAAATAAAAATGAGTGTATATTTTAGTTTTAATCAGTTTTTAAATTCCAATTTGGTAGAATATCACATGTTATTGTGGCAAAGGGAAAAGCATGTTGACAATATTTGATGCAATATTAATAAATATTTAAATCACATATCATTATAAAGAAAAAAAAATTCTTTCTGAAAAGAACTTTAATATTTTTAAAGAAGTAAAAAAAAAGAAAAAAGAAAAAAAATATTGAATCAAAACACAAAAGAGATCCAAATAAATATTTTTTTAATTTTTTCAAACACAAAATGTTCCAAAATGTACATAGCAAACACACAAATCCTGAACTGGTTTTATTATGCATTGAATTGAATTTCTATTCAAAACATTTTTCTTTTCTTTATCAAGCTGAATGATGTTTTGAGTAAAATTGAGATTCTATTCATTTTACTTAAAATAGCATTTGTATCAGCTAAAAGAGAAATTTTTTAAATAAAATATTCAATAACAAAGGAATGGTCTACTTCCAAAGAGTAACTCTGATTCAGCAAAAATAAATAAAATAAATTAGAATATACTTTATATTTCACTTGGAAAAGCATATTCAAATGCAATACATGTATAAAAATAAATATCAGATGAATTTGGTATCTTTCATATTTTTGTTCTATCATTAGCTTTGTTTTTATGAAGTAAATAAAAATTTATAATTAGTACAAATTTTGAATGACAAATAAATTTATGTACATTATATTTTTACCTGCTTCAAGAATATTCATGCAAATTTTTATATTAAAATTTGCATTGATCTGCATTACAATATTAAAATTACCAAAATTAGAAAATATTACACACAAAGAAAATATAAAAGTTCCTTAATATTAAATTAATTAGATAATCAATTTTATTTTCTACCATTTTCAAGAAGGTATAGACAAAAAGCTAATCAAAATTTTTAATTTAAATATAGATGAGGATATGAAATTTTAAAGAGGTTAAAGGATTATTATAGTTTTTTTAAATAATAGTAATTTATAGATTTATTTTTAAAATTTGTATTAGATCTACATTGCAAATAACTATTAAATGTGCTTAAATTTAATCTATCCATTATTTCACTGCATTAAACTAAGAGAATTTTGCTAATTTTATTGGAAAAAGACTATTGAAATTTACTATTTGTAAAGTTTAGTTAACAAACAAGTTAGATGCATAGCAAATTTTTGACACACAACCAAGTGTTTTTAATTTTTTTTTTCACTTATCACATTTTTTTAGAGATAACGTAGACATTTTTTTTTTAATGAAAACATGTAAAAGTTTCAATTACTTAACCATTATTACTGCCCCCCCATAATATATTTCCATTTATTACTAATAAAAGTTCAAGTAACCAATTGAAATATTTCAATTTTATCAGTTAGATACCCAACACACACAAAACTTAATTATTTTTTTAAAAATCAACTCAGTTAAGAAGGAAAAGAAAAAAAAAAAAAAAAAAGAAAAGAAAAACAAATATTTCAATATTTTTTCACTACTGAAAATTTTTAAGTAAAAAAATATTACAAAATGATTCATTTTTTTATAGTTGGTGCCACTCATTAGAGAAAGACACAAATTTGAAATTAAGTTAAGGCATATGAATAACACTGGATATTTAAATATTTAATAATTTAAGAATTTTTAATAATTAATCCTATTGCTAAATAAATGTTAATAATGCTAAATTTTAACATTTTTATGTACTGAAAATTAAACCTTGACATTTTAATACAAAATAACAAAGTAATTTTAGTTAATAATAAATAATTATTAAACAAAAAAAAAGTAAAGAATCTATTTTTTTTTTTTTTTTTTTTTTTTTTTTTTTAATGTGAATAAATACAAAAAAAAGTTTTAAAATCTTTTTAAATAGATGTAAAATTTAATTTAAATATATCATTTTCATAGTTAAGGGCAATTTTGGCAAAATCGATAAATCTTTCTTCACAATTCTTAGTTTTTAAAACAACTGAGTAACAGTATCCTACTCAGAGTAAATTTCACCTGTTATAAATTTTAGATTATATTACCAATATCTTTTCAAAATTTATAATACTGTTAGGAATATTATTTATTTAAGTACAAATAGTATGTTAGATAAAAAAAAATTTAATTATGGATACCAAGTTCAAAACAGGTGCATCATTTAAAAGATGACATCATTTAAGAGTCATAGGACACCATGTATGTTAACTGAACATATGGCTTCTTAGAGAAACTCGTTTTTCCCAAATTTTAAAAGATAAATCATATCACATGATATTCACCATAATGATGAAAGAATGTAGGTAATAGTTTACATATTCTACAAGTCAATTTACAAAGTTCTATGTCAAGTTTAATGTCATAGAACATCTTCTTCTGGAAATAAAGGTTCAGGTTCATATACATGGGTCAGTTTCTCATAAATAAGGAAGACAATGCAAATATTTGGAGTAACATGGAGGAAGTAAGCAGGCAAACCCTTGTAAAAGCCTCGTATCCCTTCATACCTACAGATAAAGATAGTACCTCACAAAACATGAATATGAATTAAATATACATGCATGTGCATTTAATTACTTTATATAGGATATGGTTTTTCAAAATATAACAAACCTTTATTAAACAAACAAATTAGTTTTTCATTTAAAGCCAATTTTTAATGTCATAATTATACTTCTGTTTTACATTAGGATTTATTAATACTATTATCAAGTATGTAGGAGTCAAAACGAATTGTTCCTGCATAAGTAAGTCAAACTACAAGTAGTGTATTTCAAATATTTGATTGATTTGAACTTATAATGTATTTTAAAAATCAAGCAATGGTTTTCTTATCAATACAACAAAATATCTTAAAATTCCATTTAATTTTTAACAACATTAAGTTTTTTTCCCATTAAATTCAAAAATTTTAAAAATAAAATGCATAAAAATGAAACAATTTCCTCTTAAGTTCTTTAAACATTATCATGAATAGACTCTCCTTAGTTATAAAAATGCAGTTTGACAAAATAATTTAATAATAAAAAAATAAAACTTCATTTTTTAAATATAAAATTAAAGTTTTTTTTTCCAACCCATATTCACTTTACAAAACTATCGTTTATTACTGCAATAAAAACTGGTTTGTAAATTTTTACTCTTTTGAAAATTCCGTTTTCATATTTTATATGATAATGCTAGAAATAATTAAAGCTTTTACATATTATTTTATTTCACATATTTGGAACAACTTTTTACTCTTTCATCATCCTATTTTTAAATAAAAATTTATATTTGGTTGAAATTTGTAAGAAAAATATTAAATGGACATAAATTTACACTTAATTAATAATAAACTACTGAAAAAATTATAATTTTAAAAAGCACATTTCTAAATTATATTCTAGTTGTAAATAAAAGAAAATTTTCATTGAAAGAGTTAAACACAAATCATGACCTAAAATAAAAAATTGGCAAGTCCTGTGAAAAAAAAAATTTTTTTTTCCCCTCCAAAATTAAAAATTAATATATTTATATTCACTTAATTTCTATAGCTGATAGATATTTATGAAACCCAAATTTTATATACTTTTAAAATAGGTAAAATTTTTCAATATACTGAAGTATTCCAATAATTATTTTGTTTCCATAAATTACTGAATAATATAAATTTATGATAAAGAGATGAATAAAGTGTTTTCAATTTAAAAATATACAATTGAAGCATTTTCAAAACCTGCCAAGAAAAAAAAATTAAGGGACCCATAATTTAAAAAAAAGTCTTATGTCATCCTTCTGTTTTACAAATTAACTGTTATAATAATGTATGACACTTTATAATCATTGATAAGTAGCTTACTTTTAATATATTTAAAAACACATGTTGCTATTATATTTTAGTTAAATATATCATAGAAAAATTCTCATAGCATTATTTAAAAATGTAGCAGATACTAAAAGGAAGGAAACAATAAAAAATAATTAAAACTGACAATAACAAATAGTATATCAAGTCGAAAATTTATATCTATTACTCTGTTTTTTAAATTTTTTAATTGAAATGAACTTAATTATATATAAAACTTAGGGCATTTCTAAATTTTAAATGTTTTTTACTTCCTTTGTTTATTAATGAAAAAAGCTTTTTATATTATAGTATTTTTTAATAATGGACATCAAACAAAATAGACCTAAATTCTTAATCAGAAAAATACTCATTATTTTGATATAGCTAACTTTTTTTTTTTCTAAATACAATCTTATAAGAGTAGAAAATATATAAAAGCTATGCAAGAAATATTTAAAATTCATATCTAGAAATATAGCTGGATAAAAAAAAGCTAACCAAGAAAAGATTTTAATAAATTTGATTTTTCAATAAATTTATATTTTAAAATTTCAGAAAAGAGCATAAAATAATTTATATCCTTTTCCCCCTTTTCTTTGTACAATATATTTATATCTATCTATATAAATAATATAATCCAATTCTGCAATTTATATTCATATATTACAAAAAAATTATTTTTTTTTAATTTAAAAATTATTAATATAGAAGACTACTTTGCAGTAAGAATATTTAAAAAACACTATTAATAGAAAATTACCAATGCATTAAATTACATATTGAAATGAAACATTAAATATTCTAATAATGGAAAGTTTCTCTAAAGTAAATGCTATATTGGTCAGCAAAATCACAACATATATATCCTATGTAATACGTTTCTTAAATGATAAGGCATCTACTATTAACGTTATTTGTTTAAAAGGTACTATTCTATAAATAATTTTAATTCAATAAAAGAAATAATGATAAGAAGAAATAGTTATAAGAAATGCTTTTGTTTCTAATATTTTGAGCTTGAATGTAAAAAATATAGTAGTTTACAAAAGATTTACACAGAAAATACAGTTTTCAGAATTCATTACTGTTTCAAAGAATAGAGAAAATATTAAAAGAGAATAATTACCTCCATGTTCTTCTAATAACTTCCAGCACACCTGAATATTCTTTGTATTGATCTTGTAGTCTGGCTCTAACAACTTGATATGGATATGTTACGCTTGCAGCAAAAAACTTAGATAAGGCAGCAAATGATAAATATTGCATGGTACCCTGAAATAAAACATTCTTATTAATTATGCAGCAAATCCACAAAATCTTAACTAATTAAAATTATATTTACAAAAATGTTATTTGAAACTGAACTTTGAAATAAATTAATATATCATCGAAATTTTTAGATCAATGACAATATTTTAAAAATTTAAGTTACCTTAATTTATAATATGAAGAAAATTTTTTTGAATCATCAGCATGTAAAACACTTAGCAATTGAAGAAAGAAAGAGTTATTTATGGATTAAAGTGGAAAATGTACAGATTTTATCATCAGAAATTCAAATAAGCATTGAATAATAATTAAAATATAGCAAAATATACCGTTTATATTAAACACAATACACTAATACATTTTTTCTAATTAATCATATATTTCTATTCTAAGAGCATTTGATTATTTACAATCTCAAAAACTCTTATTCGAGTCAGTTTTTTATTTTTGAAGTTACACTTTTTATATAGGATTTTCTTTAAAGCGTCAATTTTTATGAATGCCAAAATTGTGCTTTATCAAAAAGTTAAAAATAAAATTATAATTATTCCTTTTGGATCCAATATCTTTTATTAAAAAACAAGCATTGCTACAAAAAAACAATGTGTTCTTTTGACGTCTACCACTTTTGATTCATAAAAAATTCCTAAAATTCATGAAATGCTTTTTTTTAATTCAATAAAGAAATAAAACTCTAAATCAGCAAAAACACATAATGGAAATACAATATATTAAATACACAAATATTCAAAACTAAGATTAAATTTACCAATTTGTCATCAACAGGTAATTGATAATAACTAATGTAACATTTTTTCATCTCTTCATATGCCATAAACTGAAGAGCACCATGTGATACACCAAACATACCGGGCACCAATCCCTAAAAAAGTACAACATATTTTTTTAATAAAATTTACTAAATTGTGAAGTTTTCATTTTTATTGATGATGGAATCAAATATAAAAAATAGAACTTTTTTTAAAATGTTGAATTAAAATGATATAAAATAGTTTTATGAAAAATTAGCTAATATTATAAACTTTAAAAAAGAAATCACTTATGCAGAAATGCATGATTAATAAAGGACAATTAAACTAAAATTCCCCAAAAATAAAATGCATTATATTTCTAAATTTCCTAGAAATTTTACTTATTATTAAGTTGTATCATAATACAGTAAAATCAATGATACAAAATGTGTAAGAATGAATAACTTTGAAAAAAAATCCGTACTTTATACATTCCTGGAATGCCTTCATGACGATATACTTTGACTAGAGCATCAAGCATACCAGTGTAATGCTTAGAAGGAGGCAAATCTGAAGAAGTAGAATATTGCAAACACATTCTAGTTTTAACAACCCATATTGGATTTGTAATAAACAAAGTGACAATTCCTGAAAAAAAAAAAATAATAAATAATTTTACTTCTTAGTAAAAATGAAAACTAAAGTACAATTTCAATACATCAAAGATTAAGTAAATTATATTAACCTGCTTCAGCAGCAGCTAACATGTGACTTCCAGCTCCTAATGTCTTTTGGTTCCCATTTTCCATCATCCATGTTTTGATTGCATTGTAGCTGAAAAATAAATACAGAATTATTAATTGTTAATTAAAAAAAAAAAAAGAATTTAAATTAAGTCCTTAATTGTGGACCATTTTCTAAAAATTAAAAAAAGTAGAGATAATTTAAATGAATTTAGAAGCAATTGATAAATTTAAACACTTTTTCAATATAATTATTAACTTACAAAGGAAAGTAATTAAAAATCAATAAAATAAGATAAAAAAATTACAGAGTATTTTTTACTTACAAAAGAAAATAGAAGCCCCATGATGCTCCAGCCCCCCAGCAATTAGGAGTTACACCTCGATAAAGGCCTTGAATACCTTCTTGCTTTATTATTGTGGATACAGCATTACCCAGCCCATGATAATGTGGTCTTGTTAATAATTGGCCATCATTCACTAGAAAAATATAAAAATTAGTCTTTGATGAAGAGACAGTGCACTTGCAGTTGAGCACTTAACTTGGCAGCTGCATCATATGTAAAGGTTAAATAAATCCTCTCTATCAGTATATATATATATATATATATATAGAGAGATAGAGAGATATAAAAACCCACACATATATATAGTATAAGCCCTCTTTTTATGCAAACAAATTTGATTTGATTTTGAATTTGTGCAGTTCATATTTCATTTAAAAATTTCCTTTATTCAATTCAATAAATCTTCTTCAGCCATCAAGGCATAATTGCATCTTTTAACTTTTTTTACATCAGGTGGATTTACCAATTCATCTTAAAGCTAAAAAATGAGTCATCAACAGTAAAAGACAAAAATAATTTTCTATTTTTGATTATTTAATGCATGATACATTTCCTTCCAACTAGAACAAGATCACAAACTCTGAATGCTGGATAGAAAAATGGTTTAGTCGAGATGTGCTGCAAACAACAAAACCATTTGAATATTGGCATGATCAAATGAAATCATTACTTTGGCAGATGAAATTTTTAGAGTAAATAGTAAAGTAAGTACTGAAAATATCAAAACCATTGATACTTTCCGCCTTGATGATTTAGATGAATTCCATGTGGATGATATTTTAAGTAATGATATAATTGAACTAATTGTAGAAGTCATTGCAGTTCCAGATGATGATAGTGATACAAGAAAAAACTTGTCTTCCTGACAGGCAAAATTAATTTAGGAAGGTCTTCCACTTTGCAGTAAATTAAAAAATTATTTTTTTGCCTTTAAATTACAACATGAGCTACAGAACCATATGATTAGATATCATGAAATAGATATTAGAATCATCATTGCAAAATTAAAGTTCTGATTACTTTGTCAGAAAATAAAAAGCACCATAAATCTAAAATCAATTTTGTGAAAGTCTATCGCCTTTACCGAAAAGATCTATTGCAAAGACAGTTTATTCTGATGTAGATGATTTGGAACAGTTTGCAAATAGGAAAGATCAATTAACAGGCAACTATAATGATTACAAAATGTAAAAACTATATTACTTTTCAATAAAATAAAATGAATTAAGCTTGGAATAAAAGTTTATTTAAGTTTTGATAAGAATTTTTTTCAAACTTTTGAAAAAATATATTACATAACCTATTATATATATATGTTTCAGCAAGCTTTTTAATGTAACTTTGGGTTAATTTTGGTTTTACGCAATTTTAGAAGATTATAAAATGTATCCCTAATTTTTTTTAAAAGTAAAGTCTCTTCATGCGCTGTAGTTTTCTGTAAAATGCATTTATTGCATAAAAAGAGATCTAAAAGCAATATTAAAAACAAAAAGGCATGTGTTTACATATTAGAACAACCCTTCAGTAATGAAACAAAAAATATATTTTATACAGATTTCAAGAGAATTAACAAGTGCACAGAGAAGTATTAAAATACAATTATGAAAAAGAATATCAACAGTTTGAAATTAATTACATCTTTATTTTAACAGTATAAGAAAATATATATTTCTCAAGAGAATTAGTTAACAGGTTATGTTATAATTGTTACATGTACACAATTTCTTATAGTACGTTCCTTAGAACTATATTATCACGTACCTGCAAATCTAATTTTCAGTAAATCAAGAGGATGGAGAACTAGTGTGGAAGTAACTCCTCCGCTTATGCCAGCCAATAGATGCTCAAATTTAATATGAGCAAACAAATTGATTGGTGATTGTATTTTCGTCTGTGCATTCATGAAATAGCTTTAAAAATTCAAACAAAAAAGCAACTATCGTACGATTGTATTCATCGTAAAACCACTTAAAAAATTTAATCAGGAGATTGCATCACTATGTCATTGGCATGCTCTAAGAAACCACTAGAAGAATAGCTCAATGATTGGTTAAATCGGCCATCAACAGTTAAAAGAGGTACAGCTAGATACTCGAGATATGTATTACGTAACCTTTATAGAGTAAAAAACAACTCGATTATTACAAAAATCTATATTCAACTTTATTATCATTTAGGCGGTTACAGCTTAAAACAAGTGATTTTTCTTGTTTTTTTTTTTTTTTTTAAATTTAATTACATATTTGTTTTCTGAAAATATATATTAAACAAATTCAATTTTTATAAATTACGTAGCTATAGCAATAGACTTATACCATTTACAGAGCCTCTTATGCGAAAGTGTTTATGAAACTTCTTCATTTTAATAAATAAAAATTGTAATTAATGAAGCTGTTTAATTTCATTTACATGTAAGATTAAAGTCTTTCTAAATCAAATTGGTTGCTATTTCATACATTTACTTTTCCCTCTCAATATATATATTCTAATATTAAAAATTTGTTTTGAATGTAAAAAAAATTGTTTAATTATTCATTCCTATTATTTATTATCATTTGGTTTGTTTGCGCTTTGACTGGGTCAAAAATCTGTTGATTTGTTGACATCTTCGCTAAAAAGTTATTAACTTGACAACTTCCACTTCTTGTGAGGAGCAGATCTTTCTGAAGATTTTCATGCAGAGTCTGGTCTTCATTTGCAAGTGTTTCGACAAAAGTAAAGATACTATTAAAAGACTTGTCATTCTATAACATTTAATTGATTGTAGTTTAAGGATTAAGCATTTGAATTTTATGCTCTTTGCTTGAAAAAAAGTCATAAGTCATTTTTCGAGTAAATCTTTAAGTGAATTATCCAATCGAATAACTTGATTAATACACATTTTTACTACGTCTTATTTTCTAATGCATAAGACAAACACAAAAAACATAATTTATTAAAATCAGTTTCTGTTAATATGTAAATAAAAGAAAAATTATGTTGCTTTTGTATTTTTATGAAAATTTTACGAATGCTAAATATAGTTTGTAATTTAAGAACCTGTCAAGAATACAAAGAACCCAATCAGCATTTATAAATTATCAAAAAATATTTGTTAGTAGATCCCTTTTTTATTTTAGTAAATATCTCTATCTATCTGCTAAATACTATATATATATATATATATATATATAGTATTTAGCAATCTGTATAGATTACCGATTAGATAACTTATAACTATAAGCATGAACAATTTTACTAAGATAAAACAATGATTAATTATAAATTGAATAGAGTATTTATATTCTTTAATTAAATAAAATAAAAGACATGGCACTTCAATTCATTAAGGGAATGGAAAAAACAAATTCCCTAAGAAGAATTTTTTTTCTCTTATTACTAGCTTGCGCGAAATATCTTTTATAAAATAGAGATAGCTCTGGATTCCACTGGATACTAAAATATCACGTTGTAGAACACCAGCCAATCAAAAACCTGTGTCGACAGGTAATCTACTTTAGATTGGAATTCTCTTACAAATTAATAAAATATCAGATTAAAAGATATACTCTGTGATAAAGACCATCTTAGCAATTGATTTCAATAATTTATGCAACATCTTTAATAATACTATTCTGGTTATTACACGCCAGTTATTAAAAAAAATTACACGCCAGTTATAAATACTAACGATCGAATAAAATTCTGTACTTTACTTTTGTGTTTTTTTCTTTTTTTAAGTACTCCATATCAATTTAAATTAGTCAGTTTTTATTCTCTCTTTACGTAACGTCGAATGCAGCATGCCATCCATTTTATTTATTTTAGATGATGGCCCTTTCGAATGAAATATTCGCTCAACTCAACTCTACTAATCTTAAGCAAATGCAAATTACTTGTTTACGTAAATAACCATAAATACTCGTGAAATATTATAGTGTTGAATTAAAATTTTTTATTAATATATAGACTCGTTTTATGTGCATTATCATTGAAAAATGGATGTAAAATACAATTCTAAACCTCTCATAGTGGTAGAATATCCTGGGACTGTTTTAAGAGTTGATAATATGTCTAAAACTCTTGGAGGCAAGCAAGAAATGTTTAATGTATTTAAAAACCCAACTAAACGCTTAGAATTAAAATTTAGACCTGACGACCCATTCTGCAAGTGTGTTCACGGTGATCGATTTAATACAACGAATCTTGTAATGAAAGTGATTAAAAAAACAAAACGAAAATCAAACGACAGTGAATTGCCACCCAAGCCTGAGTATAAAATTGAGTTTCTTGGTGTTGCATCTACTACTTATAAGTTTAAATCCTTAGCTGATTTCCAAATTCTTCCTTTATCATATGACAAAGAGGAAAAGAAATATAAATCTCTACTCCCCCAATTAGTACCTACATCTTTACATTCTTCTTCATGGCTTGATGAAAAAATTGATCTCTTTGTTCCACCAATATTGTTTTCACGTTTTGATTTACCACAATTAACTTATTCAGAAGCTCCAAACAAAATGAAATTTCAAGAAACTCAGTTACCACCAAATATAATTGGTAGAGGCAGAAAAAGGAGAGCTGGTTATGCAGTTTTTGCATCTTTTGAAGAAAATAAATTGCATGATAAACCAAAACCTGAAGCCGTAACTCAGCTAAACATGTATCCCTTGGATATTGATGTGAAAGCAAAAGTAGATGAATTATTTAAAACAAGACCCGTATGGAGCAAAAATGCTCTTCAGCTACGATTGAAATGCGATAAAAGTAGATTAAAATACCCTCTTCCATGTTCAGCATATTATTTTACAAATGGACCATGGCGTACATTATGGGTACGATTTGGCTATGATCCACGTAAGGATCCTGCTTCAAAACAGTTTCAAGTTCTGGATTTGCGAATAAATCCTAGTATTCCTATAAATGAAAAAGGGTACAGATCACGTTCATCATATTATACTTTACCAAATAAAACCGTATTGAATCATCAACGTATTGCTACCATTAATACTGGAGATTTGTTACCAACCTGTAAAGATGAGGAAAATATCGATGACAAATACATGGAAACTAAATTATTAGCATGTGAATATATACCAGGTCAATTGCCTACTGCTCGCCAATGTTTCTATCAATTGTGTGATATTCATTTGGACTCGGTTCAAGAACTTATTCGAGAAAATGATGGCCAAGAAGATATCTGCCTCGAAAAAGATGGTTGGTGTTTACCAGGAACAATTGAAAAATGCAGAGATCTTATTATGGCTGATTTGCAAAAAACTGCCCAAGAATTAAAAGACAATGATACATAACATAGCAAAAATTTGTTATAAACATAAAAATAAATTGATGTATAGTTTTCATTAAGATGCATAAATTATGTATAATTATACTTTATTAAAAATTTAATTTTGTGAAATGAATAAAACATTTCTTTTTGTTCTTTAACATATTTATAAAGCAAAACTATGAATGTATTTTGTAAACTTGAAAAAGAAAACTTATTGAATTGAGTATGTCTTTATCATTTTCAATGTGAAAAAAGTTATAAAATAAAATGTTATGTTTGAACTGCCTCAATTGAATGTACGTGTATATACAATAAAGTATTATTTAAAAAAATCTTTTCACTACAATTATTGTAGAAATCATTAAAAAAAATTTTAAACAAAAGAACTAGATAATTTTTTTTTTTTTTTATAATTCTCAAATGTTAGCTATAATTGTATTTAATATGTGTTCAATATTTTTATGAGTTTAAGTTTGAAAACAAAAATGTTATTTAATTTTATTTAACATATAAACTGTTTATTTGTATGTAGTAAAGAAGTGTCATCTAAAAAAAAAAAGTTTATTTATTTTTTTTTATTATTATAGTTGTTGAAAGCATTAAGGATATTTGTATTTATGTCTGATAAATATTTTTAATTCTGAATAATTTATTGCATAACACATTTATAAAGCAATGGAAATATTTTGACATTCAGTTATGAAGTTTTGCCATTGGCATTTAAATGTATGTAAAAAAATTTATCTACTGTTTAAATATAATTTAGTGTAAAGACACTAAAGGTTTTAATCTGTGATTGGTTTGCCTATTATAAAATAATTTAAAGATTCTTATTTATTCTATATCTTTACAAAAAATTCACGTACAACATTTTATAATAAGGACTCTTAAATTAATGTATAAAATGTACATTAGCATCTTGCTGCTTTTCACATTTCTCTATTGAATGAATCACAATCAAGTTTTCTTGAAACTTAACCAAGAAAATTTAAATGTGAAATATTCAGTGTAATTTTTTTTTTTCCTGCAAACAAATTAATTAGTAAAAATGTTGCATATTACTAAACTTACTGTTTAGTTATATGTAATTTGTTTATGGAAAATATATGAAATTTATTTTCCAAATATTTACAGTAATATACATAGAGAGAAAATTGAACATAAAATTATGGTGGAAATATTAAAATAAAAATCTTACGTAAAAGTTACAGTGAAAAAAATATGGAGATCAGTAATACATATTTCTTTCTAACATTTGCTACACCATTATATATGCTAGCCTTTGTTTATTTATTTTTTCTTTGTTACTGTTACAGATTAATTTAAAATATAAACAAGTTGAGCTATATTAAGAATATTTACATTGCCGGAAAATGTAGACCTCGTACATATTCTGGAAGAAAAAAAAAGCGTCCTGTTATGTGTTAAAATGAAATTTTGAGTGTTATGTTGCTAATATTCATTTGGCTGCAAATAAAATTCTTGGATCGGATTCTAGGCTGAGACAAATGCGACCAAGCTAATCATGGATGTCTTTTTACCTATTAATTGAAGGAATGCTGTAATAGGAGCAATTGGCTTATCAGGTGATGTGTGCTTTGGAATAACCATGCAATCCAGTGAAAGTATGTTATCGTTTGAGTAACGTTCTTTGATAAACGAAAAAGAGCAGATGTTTTGCTTGGTGGAGAAAAAGAAACTTGTTTTTGTAAATGAGCTCATGTTTTCAACTAACATGCTCAGGTAAGTTCTATGGAATTTCGTAGCTTCTCTTGCCTTTTCAATTTTCTCAGTCTTGGCGCCATGTTAAATCCCATAAATGTCACCTAATTAGCAGAACCTTTTACTCTTCAACTGTAAGCCTGAATAGCACGAGTTTCGCAACTCACTCGTGGCATTTTTATTCAATATACTGAGACTAAGCAAATTCTAAAAATCTCAAACTTTAAATTCTGCAATGACATTTTGTGAAATAAAATTATCCAAAACTAATTTTTATTTTATGTTTTTAGGCAATGGTCATATATGCTAGTGAAACATTAAAATTGCTTAAATTTAGTTTAAATGTAAATAGAATTCAATAGTTATTTAGTTATTTTCATTGATTCTATAAAATAATTACTTATTATAAAATTACTATTTCTTGCAATGCTTAAATTTTTCTTCATGAGAACAAGAATTATTTGTAATCAGGTATCTTTTAAATGTCAGCAACATTAACCTAATATAAAAACTATGTTTTCTTTTAATTTTTAATTGATTATTAAAATTTTTAATAATGAAAAAAAAATTACCCTACTATAATATAATTCAAAATAAGGAAGATAGAAGGGACATCTGTCAAAAGAGAACTCGTTAAATATTAGAAAAAAAACCCTACTATTTATTAGATAGACAGAAATGTATTTTAACTATATATTTAGTTGAATAAATAAAACTAATGATATCAAAAAAGTTATGTTGACTTCATCTTTTCCCTAGGAGTACTTCCTTTTTAAACTGTTACTACAGGATGTTTTTATAAATGGCTGCACTTGCAAAGTATTAAATAGTATAAAATTAGAAACTAAAGAAAAATAACTTCTTCTGTCAAATAATATTTTAAATTATGTATTCAGATATATTGTGTAAATATTGTATTTTGTCCTAATAACATAGTAGTGTACATTATTTGATAGTATCTTGAATTTAAATTAACTATAACAATACCGTATTTTCAAATAGGTTGTATGGTTAAGTACTTAAAAGATTGGATTGGATAATTACTCTAGTGTACTGTTCTCAGAAAAAAGCATTAAAATTAAATCTAATTATAAAAATATTAATACAATGCACAGGCAGGAACTGATTTTTATTTTTTCTTTAATATTCTCATTTATAACTACAATATTCAGTAATATTTTAATTGTTTTACAATATTAACTCAATAGGCATTCTTTGTAATTTTTCACTATATATTCAAAATGATATGCTTAGCCTATAATGGAGGCATGTGGTGTTTTTAGAGGACTGTTCTAGAGGTTATATTGTTTTAATAGTTTATATAATGGTCATAATAACTATACTATAACTATTTATCAGCATTTTTAATATTTATGGCTGAAGCCTTTTCAAACTAAATAAAATGTAAACTATCTAACTGCTGAAAAAAATTTCTAATATATATTGAAATATAGATAAATTATTCGTTGATTAACAGGACCAAAAACTATAACGCAGGTTTTTTTACAAAAATCCATTTATTATTTAAAATTCAAATTTGTCTGAAGAAGAACTGATACGGTAATTATTTACTTATAATGTCTTTGCATGGAATTTTATGAAAAAAGAAAAACCAAAGGGCATACTTTTAAAAACTCCAAATTGAATAGTAAATTAAGCAGATAAATATGCTATCCAGTCATGTTTTTTTTTTTTTTTTTTTTTTAATATTTTAAACAACGATTTCACCTCAAATTATCTGCATAAAAATATATGCCTATCATTAAATGGCAGGTATTCAATGCATTAAAAGGTTTCACCAATGTCTCATATATGATAAATATATTATTTCTATATAAATTTAAGAATATCAGGTAGTTTTACACGTCAGTATTTCTTTACAACAATTTATTTAAAAAGGTTTCTGTTATTGACATTAAATAAGCATTTTATTACAAAATGAAAATTAATAGTCAATAGATGAAGTTTATATTTGCACCATAAACAAATTAAAATTTTTATTAAAAAATACCGTATTGAAATATTATAAAAAAAACAATAAATTAAAATATTTCATTTAGTGATTTGATGATTTAAATAATCAATTCTATGTTTTATTAATTGCATTTAAAGACATAAAAGTAATGATTTAGCACATAGTTGACATAGCTTGTTTATTGCCAAAATGAGGAAAAGAAATTGCATACACTTTGCTTTTATTTTAAAAACATTTTTTTTTTAGTTTAACGATTTCAATAAAATGACAGAATTCAAAAACAGCATTTGATGGTGTTTTTTTTTTTTTAAACCACAAAATTAAATTATATTATTGAAATCAATTATAAAAATGCCCCCCAAAAAAAACACTATTCCATTTTTTTAAATAGTAAAAGGGTGTAGAGTACAATAATTTCAAGTGCCAAGTGCAGAAATTTTTAAAGTAATACTATCTAAAACATTTCTTTACCATATTTCATAACTGTTTATGCTTTCATTCCGGCTAAGTTAACTACACACATCAGATTCAATAATGATTTAATCTGTTGCACTTATGTAAATTACCTGTTTTTTGATAAAAATAAGTAATTTACATAAGTGTACAGTATATCCTTAAATGTTAATTTCTCATTTTTAATTAATTTAACTTTCAAAGGAATTACATAATAATAAAGGCGGTTTATTGTTATCAGTTGTTTTCTTATTAATATTAATGTGTTTGAATACAGTTTTACTTATATGCTTACTAGAATTATTTATTTTTTTTATTAGCATATACATATATGTAAATCACAATCATTTTTTATTTCTGTAATATATTCAATTGCTGGATAAAATGACCATAACATTAAAAATAAATAGTAAGTATAAAGTCACATCTATCAATCTATACGTTTAATAATATTTTAAGGTTTACTAAGTCTATCATTACCATTATATGTCAATAATTAAATTATAAAAGATTTTTTATTATTATTCTTCCCTCTGTTTTTACTGACACAATATAAAACATTATTGACATGCTTTTTTTTTTATTAGCATTTGTTTTATAGTATTAATAAGGCTATTTTGCACAAATTTTAATAATGATATGGAATGATAATTTTATGGATGAAATAGTAGCATTGAAGTACAATTCAATTAATGCAAGGAATAATAGAAAGCAAAAATCAATATTATATATATATACTTTAATTGATAATTTATATGCCATTATATAAAAAATGTCTTAAAAGACATGAATTATTATGATAGAAAAATAACTCCTACAATCCATTTTATTCCCATTATAGCATTACTTCAAAGATAAAAGAGATATTTTTTCATGACAAAAGCCGTACTCAGTAAAACAAAACTTTCTACATAAATTTGAAACAAATACTGCTAAAGTTTTGTGATTTTATCATTGAAAATTAATTGAATATATATTTTTTAAATTAAGCTATTTGTGAAATAAAATTGATGGAAGTTGATTAACCAATATACATTCAAATTTTATGTAAAGAAAAATTATTATATTTTGAAATTATAATAAATGAATTTATTAAAATTTGCATAGAAAAAAATTGCATTTTAATTTTTTTAAGTAAGATACAACAGTATATATATTTATATATAAATAACTATAAGCAGCATTTCCTTTATCCCATATATAAGAAGGCAAATATGTTTACAAATGGCGATCTTGATATTACTTTTCTTCTTTTGATAATCCTTTCTTGGCAAACCACTCATCACTTTTATCAGCGATAAGAGCCTAGAAAAAAAATTCTTAGAAATGAATATTATATCTAAACATTTGTTCAATTAATTTTTAAATCATATTTTAATACTATAAATAAATGCTAAAATTCAGGATTTATAAAAATAATAAAATAAAAATTGATCCTGATCTAACGAGTGATTTGTCACATGCCCAATACAGTGGATGACAGAAAATGTTTATTTAAAATACATATTTAGCTATTTAATGAGACTAAAATTATAAATATCTTAATATTTCCTTGAAATAACTTGAAAGCAGTAACAGATAAAGAAAACAATACATTTGGATTTTATAATCATGTAAATGAAAAATTAAAATCTTGATCTACAACATATTTCAAGTGTGCTTTAATACTATTTTCATACAATTTAAATTAAAATAATAAATATTACTTACATGATAAAAAAAAATTTTAATATTCAATAACCAAAATCTTTAAAAAATGCATTTGCTGTAAATATTTGTTTTAAAAACATTGTCTTAAAATGTTTTTTACTTTATTCATAACCACCAAAAGCAAATAAATAAATGAAATCTGAATAAAAATTGGCCATTAATTTATTATATCTTACTCACTTCCTTCAGCAAACTTTCTCCTTTTGGGTCAACTTGAGATAATTCTCTAAAAGCTTCATCTCCGACAAAACATATTTCATGGCCATCCTAAAATAATAATAAAGTGCTAAATTAGACCATACAAAGCAATCAAAAAATTTTCTTATTTTACTTTAGAAACACTAACATTTATTGCTTAACACTAAATTTTATTGCTTACTTCACAATAAAATGGCATAACAATAAAATTTAATGAAAATTAATTCAATGTTTCATTTATGTAAATAAAGGTAGCAAGGAAAACAATTAATTCACGAGATGTATTTTTTTTTTATTAGATATATTCTATTTAAGTTTTTTTTCAAGTGAAGTAATTTATACCAATAAATAAAATAAGGTCTACATTTATTATTGAGCTATTCTTGAACTAGCTTTTAATATATACTAATTTATAGCAATTGTAAAAAATACCAAGCAAAATTTGTTTCAAATAACTATCTCAAAAACAAATTTACTGTCCTGATCAATTTTAAAACCAAGTAATTAAAGCAAAGCATAGATTGCTGCAAGGTAATAAATTGATTGAAAATTTTAAAACTCTTAGTCAAGGATTTTTTTTTTTTTTTTTTTTTTTTTTTTTTTTTTTTTTTGTTCTTGTATAATTCTATTTTGAAAAAATGTTAATGTTTAATAATTAAAGTGCTTTTTTATTCTTATAATAATTATCCATTTTTAACATAATTAAAATTGGTTTTGTGAATTGTAACACACTTATTTTTAATTAAGCAGTTATTTACAGTAGTATTTAATAGCATCACATTTCTTCAAAATTTAGTATTTATCCCTAAATATGCAAAAATATTATTTAAAATTTTCATTTGTTTTTAACATTTTAATATACAAAATAAATCTTTTTTTTCTTCTTAAAGTTAATTTAAATCTATTACAAATATTGTATTTTCATTCTTTTATCTCAAAATTTTGAGATTACACAAATTTTATACACAACATTAGTCAACAATAATTTTGTTAAATAGATAATTATAGTTGTTCCTTACATAATTTGTATAATTACACTAAAATCGAATATAACCACATAAATTCTCACCTAGCTGAGTTTTTTTTTATATATATGTGTTTCACAAGCAATAATGTGTCTTGTTTGATGTAACTTCATTTGCTTATGGTTTTATTAAAAGATGGTGGTCACCAACAATTTATGATAACATAGATTCCAATAAAGATATTAAATACATGCAAGATCTGGCTAAGCAAGTCTAGCGAATTTGATAATCTTGGTGCATTATTAACGTGAATCACTACAGTTTACATATGTATATTAATTTATAGTGAACTACTCGTCTTTACGATAAGAACATATACTTTTAGTACAGATTCCTTAAAAGGTTACCATCCAGACAATTTCTGTTATGTGTGTGAACTAACTTTGAATTCCCAAAGAAAGAATACTACACCCTTGATAAAAAAAAAAAAGGCATATGAAGTTTATTTCGGGTGTCAAATTGGTGATCAGGACAAATCTAAGGACCCTCATATTTGCTGTGTGCCTTGTGTAAAAATACTTACAGGTATAGTTTCCCTACATACTATTAGAATTGCAAATTGCATATGTCATGAAATTTGCAATTCTAACAGTCTGTAGGGAACTATAGGACCACTTCATGGATTGTTGTTTCTGCTTTACAAGAATTGCTGGAACAAGCAAGACCATTACATATCCTAACCTCATTTCCTTCAGCTTAATTTCTTATCAATAGAAAGGTTGAGAACTATAGTGAACTGGTTTCAGAATACCTTCAAAAATTATAAAGTTCCATGAGGTAACATGTCCCTAAAAATACATTTTTTGGATTCACACTTGGACTTTTTTCCTGAAAATCTCAGCAATTTGAAAACAGTGAGTGATTCCACCAAGACATTTCAACAATGAAAAAACGTTATAGAGAAAATGGAATTTAAATATGCTTGCAGATTATTGCTAGAAATTAAAAAGGGATGTTACTCAAACATAATACAGTAGAAAATCGTTAGAACATTTTAGTATAGATTAACACATGTAAGAAAATTAAATAAAACTAATCGCTTTACAACAGTATGAACTTTTAAATTTCATATTACCAAATAACCTCACCTCTTCAAAAAAAATAATGAGCAATTTTAAAATTGTCGAGCAATTTTGAAATTGTCGATTTTAATTTTGTCGATCAGTGTAATAGAAACAGTCATGACTGTTTCTATTACACTGATGGACAAAATTGAACTTTTTGTTAAATTAATTGGAATGGCTGTTTCTATGGGGTATTTTGCTCTTATTTTAAAATTGCTCATTTTTTTTGAAGAGGTGAGGTTATTTGGTAATATGAAATTTAAATTAAATCTCTTAGATTTTAAGATTTTGCTTATGTGCCATCTATTAAATACTATCTATTAAATACTGTGCCATCTATTAAAATCTATTAAATTACTAATAACATTTTTATGAAATTAAAATTTTAATTCAACAACTGTATAAAAAGTTGGTGATATGAAATGTTATTATTTAATGCTGATATAATGAATATCTTTCTCAGAGATATCTATACAAATTTTAATTTCGTAATTTGCATTTACGTATTTATCATAACAAAACTTATCAATTCTCTGTATGTAGCAATATTCACTAAACTCAGGCAATGCTAGATATACATACTAATCATAAACACAATACTATATATAAATAAATTTAGTATTAAAAATGTAAATATTTGAGAATATATATATAACTTAATTCAATAATACTTCTTTACTCCTGTAACAACTAATGGAAATATTATGAATCCATTCACATAATATTTGGAATAATAATCAATGTCACAATAACCAATTACAATTATAAAATGCTTATGACATGTAAAGTAACATATGTCATAATTTGATATAGCATATACCATCTTTAAATATACCATAATTTCCTGTTTATAATTCAGAATCGTAACTTTTAGGGCTAAAAAAATGGTCTTTTATAATTCATGGACAATTTGCACCTATACAATTATTTATAAGGTTGTATCTGGAGTACATATCTTCTACATATTTTTTAATATTTGATTTTGATTCCAGCAATAGTTAAAAAAAACCAACATATATAGTACATTAGAGACAGTGGAATCCTTGTATAGTATTTATATTTCCAATGTAACCAGACTGATAACAATTAATGGGCATATTCCATAGATATGCATTCGAGTCAAAATAAACAAAAGGGCGCATTTGATAAATCTCAGAGTAATAATTGATGAATAATTAACTGATAGAACAAACAATTTTCTTAAAACTTTTGGAATAAATGTCATAAAATAATGAAATTAACATATTTACAAAAATTTGTGATTAAAAGTAACACCAAATAACGTAACTAAATATTTTTATCTATGCCATTTAAATTTTATTTCACAAAAGAACAAACTACACAATAATATTTAAAAAAAAAGTGTTCAGACTTACTGGATCAGCTAATATAACAACATGAACAGTAGCTTTACCAGGGGTATCTAAACTAACTAGAGGTGTTAAAATTTTCTGATCAGCTTTCTTGATAGCTTCTTGAATTCCAGATAGCTAGAAAAGTAATTAAAAAATATATCTTCATATTGAAGATAATTTTGTATTTTTAATAACTAAGTAACACATCAAATGATATTAGAAATTTAGGGCATAGATTAATATTAAATAAATATGTATATCAATTTTTACTTTGTAATATTATTTATAAACTTACTGTGTCCAAAAAGTAAAACCAATTTTCCATTTAAAATTCCCGGGGCTTATGGAATTTTCTTTTTTAGGTTGCTGTCACTGTCCTTGACATCTGTGTGAAATTTGATGTCAAAATATTCATTAGTGTTTGAGTTATGCTTGCCTTTGAGGAACGCTAAAGGACTTTTAGCATGCATTGAGAATTGGAAAAAAAAATTAGCTTAAGTGCATTGTGTCTGGAGGGGTACTTTGAAGGTGATGAAATAAATTTGAAAGAATAAATAAAGAGTTTTGAAAAAACAAATTGGTCTTCCTTGTTGGGCACAGTAGCATATTTTAGTTTTTTATTCTTGTAAAAATATGAAAGTATTACAAAAATCAACATATATACATATATGATAACAAATAAATACTCACTTCAGCAGTTGGACAAGAAAATGCTATTCGACCAAATGCTTGTTCATGATTGACTGGTCCACCAATGCTTTTTAATTCAAGTTTGCACTAAAATGAAAATTCTAACATTAAAAAATATTATTAAAAGAATAAAGTTTAAAGTGACTCCTTTAAGAACCTTCAAACTGAAGACCATCATTCTCCAGAGAATATGAAGAGATTACTTAGTTTAAATTTGTTTTATTTGCAATTGTTGCCACACCTTTTATTAATGATAGTTTCTTTTCTAAATGAAGATGATTAGATATTTTATTATTTTAACTTATATGCTTATTTAATCTAGTTTTAAATTGATTATCTAACTTAATTTCTGTAGCATTGTCAGTTTAACAGCTAAATGATGTAAAGATGATCATTTGTTATTTTAGAAATGTATTTGCTACAACAATCATATATAGTTTTTCTACATTATAAAAATAAAATAAAATAGAGAAATTTGTCCATGTAAAGCAGATGCATTCATTCGACTGAAAATTTAATTTAATTTTGATGATTAAAATTTGCCATTTTCTAAATAGTTTTTAGTTGAAAAAACATTTTTATTAACAATAAGCTTCATATTAACTAAGTTAATTTAAATTTTGAAAATATTCACAGACTGCAAATTTTTTTTTAAATAGGGACTGCCATGAGAACCACCAATTCTAAAGCATTATTATACCAACATAAAAATATATATATATATTTTTAAGTAGAAATGTGGAAAATGTATATACTGATAATTATAAAATTAATATAAAAAATTTTAAGTGTTGCTACTTTGAATGTACATGATAATAATATAAGTAAATAACAGGTACAGTAATAGTTGTACAATTAAATAATATTTTTTACTTACTTGTCTCAAGAGATAATTTTTAAATTTAAAAATCTTGTTTCCTACATTACAAATGGCCAATTTTATTTACAATTATATAATAGACATGTTCTATCAAATTCTTAAATTATTTTAATCAGATTAGTTTATAATTTAAATATCAATATAATGTTCAGAAAATAAATGTTATACTGATTCCGGTACTTACGTATTAACGATACCTTGGCGACAGTTGCGCCAATGAAGAGCACACGCGCCAACCGCAGCTACAGATTTGGCGGTTTTTAAGTGGCGCCAATCTACACTTAAAATTTTTATTCCAAATAATAAAATACATAAAACACTTCATTTAAAATCAAAACGCTTTCAAAATTCGACATCAGCTCCTCGCGCCAACAGTATATGAAACTCAAAGCTGTACAAAATGGAATTCTGCTTCCCTCAAACCAGTTGTCTTTTCTAAGTCCCACACGATAAGCACACTGACTGAAATTGCATTTCCAAAACTTACGTTCACCAAAATAAAGTTTCATGTCATGGGAATTGGGACATGTTTGTTGTTTTGGTCAAATATTTCGCTCCTGAAAAAATAAAATTGCATCTTGTTCTGGTTCTGGCAAATCCCAAATACTCATTTTCGTAACACTACAAAATGGCGTCAAAACTCAGCAAATCTGCAGCTGTTAGATTGGCGCCACTTAAAAACCGCCAAATCTGTAGCTGTTAGATTGGCGACACTTAAAAACCGCCAAGTCTGTCGCCAAGGTATCGTTAATACGTAAGTACCCTGATTCCTTATTTATAATTTAAATATAGATAAATATTTGTAAAATTACAAAAGATAAAATAATATCCAGAAGATTAAAATAAATAACCTAACATAATTAAGTAAAGAAGAATTATGCAGAATTTAGTTAGTAATTTGCAATTTAAAAATATTCAACCATATAAAGCCCAGTTTTAAATGTCTATAAAATACAACTAAATACTATGATAATTTTTTCATGAAAAATTTAATTTGCAGAACGTAATTTTGTAATTCATGCAATATATTTAAATAAGCTGTATAACTTCAATCATTAAAAATAATTTAAAATACCTTATTACAGAATTAAAAACAAATTCATAAAATGTACACCCTAATTTCATGTCTGTAATGCATTGACAATTAAAAAAAAACATATGACATGAATATATAGTGAATTATAGAGTAAAGGCTTAAAAAAAAAAAATTCAGATGTTTAAGAATTTTTATTTTTAACACAAATACTTTAAAAATAAAATGAGAAATTTGTGGAAATGTGGATGATAGCAGTTAACTATATATATATATATATATATATATATTTTTTTTTAAAGAGGAAGGATGCAAAGCATGTCATATACTGATAGGATGGATAAAAAAAGATCTGATTAAATAACAGATAATAGAAATCTTTTCTGGAAGACCAAATTAATAATAGATTAAGTTCATTAGAATCTTTATGCATCTAACAAATGTACAGATTACAAATTATAAGAATTTTTTGTTTTTAGTTTCTTTCATTCCTCTTAGATGTCATACTAGGGAGCATTTGCTTACAATTGGCATGGCACAAATTCACCTATATCATCCTTAAAATATAAAATATCATCTCAGCTATAAAGGTTTGGTGTGGTATGGTATAGTAGCAGAAATTTCCCTTTATGTAAATAATTTTCACTTTTAACCATTTAAAATAATGATTAGCTGAAACTTTTATTAATATTAAATACAGCTGTTTACAATAAAAAATAATAAGGATTAATTTTCATAAATATAAAATTACCTGATCATCAGAGTAGCCCAAAACTACTGACGTTTCTGTTTTTTCATATATTTTCATTCCCAAAAGACCATTCCAATAATCTATATGAAAACAACTCTTTAAGAACACAAGACAATTTTAAAATTCCACAAATATATTTATAAAAGTGCTTTGAAACATTACGCAAAAATGAAAAATAATAATTTTTTTTTTAATTCTTATTTTTAAATGTAATTTTCTTTTCGTTTTATATATAACAAGTCCAATATTACTTCAGTTTGTTATTTTTTCTGAATAGGACTAGTCCAACTTTGCAAAATAGTAATTTGTTCCTCCTTGTTTTCAAATTCAAATCTCTTATAAAACTATTCTAATAATTGGTACAGATATCCCATAATATCTCTTTCAAGCTCTTCTTTAATTTCTGGATAAGATTTACCTTTCCTAAAATAATCCACATGCATGTTTCTTCATTTATTTAATTATTTTTTTTAATCTGCTTCTTTTACTAATGTAATTTTTACAAAAGCTGCTATCCAATAAAAATAATCTATATGGAACAGTAGAACCATCTGTTTATTTTGTAATCGACTTTTTGAATCAGTGCAATTACAAAATAAAACAAATAATATCTTTTATATACCAATTAAAAATATTTATCTAAGAAGTTACAACTGTATGGACAGATATGCCTAAGATATTAATAAGGTTTTAAAAATATCCATCACTGTCACGAATAATATATATAAATATATAGACACAGTCAGTATTGGTTATATTGTCAAACAGGAAAAACTTTATTTTACTATGTCAGAATTGTGTTGAACTATCAGAAATAAACACAAACGTAGCAAATTTTTAAGAATATTTTAAAAATCACTACGTTATATTTATAAAAATTACAAGACAAACATAATATTTTTTAATGAAATTGATTAACTTTTCAGTTACACATCCATATTCAATATACTTATTTAAAATATTCCGATATACAAGACTGCTTCTTTTTCTGTTACTAACTGTTAACACAACTTTTTTTAAGTCTATAACATTCTTTAAACGTTTATCTGCTACATTGAAATTAGTAAAAAAAATATAAAAACATTTATCATGTATGACTTTCAGAGCTTCTCATATTACTGATTATTTTTTTCACATTCACTGTCATCCTCATCATTGCTTCCTTTAACATTCATATTCTACATATTAAAAATAATATTTGTTATAGAAGCTTCACTGTTAGTAAAGAAATCATCATCAACTTTTACATAGAGATTTTCAATTGGTATTTCTTAATCATGATTCTACAGGCCTTTATGCAAAGCTAAAATAAGAAAGGATCTTCATCAGCACTTGCTGATTAATGTAATGAAATATAGAAACCTGTTGAAGGAAGTATATTAAAGTAAATTTTCAATAGTCTTCTGTAACACTGTAATACCTTGACTGTGACACCTATTTATATAAAAGAATGCATTCCATATAGACACTTGAAATTTTTTTTTTTCAGTCAACAGTAGTGATCATATCTTTTTCTATAATTCACCTCAAAGTCTTTTTTTGATATAAAGGCTATGATATACATGTACTGTTTGGAGGAAAGAAAAAAAAGTTCAATAGATTTCATATCATCAGCAGTGCAGTGAGTGGTATAGTTGTCTGTAATTACTGCTATGTTCCTGTTTTGTTTTAAAAAAGTTTGATCCCGTCTCCTAACTGTTTTAACCCGCATGTCTGTTGTCTTCCACACTTTTTACTAGTTTTGTAGGAGACAGATAAGATTTGCACGTTTTCATACACTGAGGCTTCAAAAACTTTCCAATCAATAAGGGCATCAATTTCACAGATCCATCTACACCTGCTTCTAATAGTAGAGTTTACCAGTCATTACTTTTCTATTCCCCTATATATTTTTTATCCTTTAAACAAATGGTTTTGTTTGGCAAGGACCAAAAAAGAGTTCATATGCATCAATGTTGAAAACAATGGCAGATTCATATAATACAAAAATGTTCTACAGTGCAGAATCATTCTAATTTTTTATCACACTGTCATCAAAATCAGTAGCTTTTGTACATTATTTTTTAAAAATTAAGTTATGCTTTGAACTAAATAATTATAGAGAGCCATTTCTAGTGGTGAATTTTGACTCGCCAAGTACATTAGCAATTTTCAAGAACTTTTCCTTCAAAATATTTTATGATATAGGAACATACTTTAATCATGATAAAAGAGCTTTTTCTAGTTCTCATAAGATAAGTACTGATGTTTCTTCCCCCTTGATTGTAGATTTTGAATATTTGAAGCTCAGCTGCTAAAATGTTGCTTCAAGTTTTCTAGAATATTGAATGAATACTTGCAAAAGCTGCTTTTGACAGATAAGATTTTCTAAACTTTTCAATCAAATCGTTTTTTCCCACAAATGTTGAATTTTTTTCTTCTTTTCGATGTTGTAGCAGAACAAAGTTCTTTTGAACAACTACGATAGAAGCAAAACACAAAATTTCCTTTTCTTCTAGCATATTTATATTTCCCACTGGGGTGGGGGAGGGGGATTAGTGTCAGATTTCTTTTCCGAGAAACATTGTGTTAGAAAGATTGAATACAAATTAGAAAGAGGGAATGGACATTTCAAAGAAAATAGAAATTCTTCCTTATCTTTCCTTAAACAAACTTCCTGAAATTTGAATTATTTCAAATAGATAAATATACCTGTGTGTCTTCTCGCTACTGACCTAATTTGGTCACTTTCTTGTGAAATTCTAGGAAGTTATGGAGTAAGAGATAAAAGGGCATGACTTAATAATCTGAATTTTTAAATGAGCATATAATTGATAATAAGTAAAAGGAAATGCCTATGTTTCAACTTTATTAATGGACATTTTATTAATGAACATGATAACATTTTATTTCAATAAGCAGCGAACAAAAAATTGATAACAATTGTAATAAATATGTATTACACTAATAAAAATTATTATTTGAAAAGATATAATTTTACTACAAAATATATATAATTATAATGTTTTAATTTTACATATAATTGTAATATCATATTTAATGACTAAAAAATATATTTAAACAAAATTTTAAATAAATTAATACAGTTTTGAAAATATTCTGTCAGAGGACCTTTTCCTATCTTCTTTACCATTTTAAATGACTTTAAGCTGATATAAATTTTAAAAAATACTTCACCTATAGATTTCTGTAAATCTGAACAAGCTAATGAAACTTTCTTCACTGGATCTAAAAATAAAACACAGTAAAATATTTTAAAATTAAATATGCTAGAAAAATAATTTAAATAAAAATTTTAACTTAACAAATGTAATAAGATTTTTATAAATGAAATAATTAAAAAAAACAAAAAAACACTTCATCAGATTCAAAGCTATTTTGAAACTGTTTAAAAATGATATCTATATAATATATCTAAAGATATTACCATTGATACTTGTCATATTTCAATTTGCAAAATGTCATGCTTCAAATTACAAAATGCCTGCGTAATTTCTAATAACCTTTTTATCAACATAATGTTAAGAAATTTGACAGCCATGAAAACATTTAAAATATTTATTACATTAAATTAAATTTTGAAAATTGCCACCATATATTTTATACCTAAATGAAAAATAAATTTTATATTTAAAAAATATTTAAATTTAATATTTAAAAAAGAAAAATAAATGCTTTACTTTATAAAAGAAAAATCTATAGTGCTTCATTTTTGATAATTCCGGTTGACAATAGAATAGCAATGGAACTGTAAGTAAGGATTGGAATTGTCACTCATTTTTCACATCTGTCCAGTGACAAGATTTCATATTTATTAAACATAAGTAATTTTGAATACATATGGTAATTGGAATAGTAATTTATCCTTTTAATCAATTCTGCAATGAAAATTTTAACTACTGAGCTATCATGGATAGCTATGACTAAAGCAAAATGACTAAAAAAAAAAAAAAAAAAAAAAATGACTTGAAAAAATGTCATTTTTGAACAATAAAATTAAATTGTAATTTTTATAATGTCATTAAATTATTGTAAATAAAATACTTTCTGAACGAAATTTAAAAATTCATTATATGATTTTAAAAAAATTATAGGGGCAGTACCTGCAGAACCAGATTCAGATTTCTCGGAAATGAAATATTTATATCCACCAGGAGCTTTAAGTACAGAAATATCATTTTCTCTTTCCACAGGCCATCCTTTAACTTCAGCATTTTTAAGGATATCTTTTGAATCAATCGAAATACCCTGAATGAAATATTTTATTACTACATAACATGTGGTTAAATTTAGAAAACCATTTCTTTTTTTTACATTTACATACCTAAATTAATTTTAATAGATTTAAGTATTTTAATGTAAATAGTCATTTTATTTTAAAAGTTTCTTATATATCAGCAAAAGCTAAACTACTATAACAATGGTATAAATATATGTTGTTTATATAAATGATTGTTTGTGAATGAAATTATGTTATATATAAGTGTATAAAAACTATTCATATTTAAATTGAAATATATTGCTTATATTTTTTGTTTTGTTTATTCTTAAACATGATTTTCCTCATTTGATCTTAGGAAAATATTAATATTTCTACATTTAAAACACGGATATAGTTATTAATAGTATCTTTATGTGATTCATACTTTTAAGAACGAGAAAAATAGATGAGTTATTTCAAATAATTATTTTGTGATGTGAAAATGGATAGAAAAAAGTTTTTGATCAAAGATTTTATTTTTAAAAAAATCAGGCATTTTACTCCAATAAACATATCTAATATTAAGTTATCTAAAAAAAAAAAAAAATCAATTCCCTCATTACTTAACATAATATAACAAAACTTACAATAAAATCATTTCCTAGTTTGTAAGACTTAACTCCATAATTATAAGTCAATTCAGCAACAAAATGGTTATCTTCTGGCCCATATCCAATCATTGTTTTACTCCATTTTCCATCATAAGGTCTAAAATAAAAAATATATTTTTGAATTAAAATTAAGACAGCAGTAACTTGGTTTTTTAATATTAAATTAACTTGATTATGCTGACTTAAAATTATTTTCAAATTTTTATTAAAAAAATTCAAATGTTTTATTTTTCAATAGCAAGGGTGGAAAACCAAAAAAAGATTTTCATAGCAAGCCAAATTGCCTTTTTGAAACAAAACATTTATATCCACTAGGAGTGTTAAGTACAGAGATATCATTTTCTCTTTCTACAGGCCATGCTCTAACTTCAGCATTTTTAAGGATATCTTTTGAATCAATCAAGTTTTAAGTGGTTTCGTAGCAGGCAAATTACATTTTTGTAGTAGCTTTCTCTTTCTCTCAGTGGTTTTGTAGCAGTATATTTTTTCATTAACAATTCTTCAGGCTTCAAGGCATATACTAATTAATTTTATATTATTCAGCAATCGTATGATTGATATGAAATAAAATTGCATTATTTGTACCACAATTAAATTAAACTAAATCATATTGTATGCTATTTTAAATTCAATACGAAACTAATTTATTGATGTATTTCATAAGAAGAAAATTATAATTAAAATCAAATGTTAAAAATTATTTTTTAATTAATTCACAGATAATAAAATAATTTTTTATTTAATGTATAGTAATAAATATATTCATTATTGAATTGGATACATTTCAGTAATGGATGTATTTATTAATACATTTTGTAATTTTTAAAGGCTAACAATTTTCTTTAGCTTTAGCAATTTTTCTTTATCCTTAACAATTCTTAGCAATGAATATTTTTAATGGAAATATTGTACCAATTTTTAATGGCTTTCATATAAACATATTATTATTAAATTATTTAATATATATTAAATTTTTCTCTGGGTTTTGTTTTGGCATGCTATTTACACTAAATATGGTATTTAATTGATATACGAATTATTTTAAATAAATGGTAGTAAGAAATAAAAGATTCATTTAAAATTTAAAAGTACCAAATGATATATAAGTTTAAAATAAATAAGAACAAAAAATGTTTAGATGCTTACTATAAATTATTTCTATTTGTATAAGCAAAGTAAGTGTTTTTTAGATTTAAAATGAAATATGTGTCCAATTTTTAAAAAAATACAAAATGCAGCACAAAAAAAAAAAAAAAAAAAAAAAAAAAAAAAAAAAAAAAAAAAAAACCCACAATATGCATAAGGAAAATGATTAATAATTACATATAAGCAAATAATGGATAAATATCATAAATATCTTTTTAAATATTATTTAACAAGTCTTATTTTCGAGAATATTCTTATTTCTAGATATAAGATAGTATTAGATTTTCTGTGGAAAAAAATATGCTTATGAAATTCAGTTTGAGTAATAAATGGGAAATAAAGAATGGCTTTAAATCTTCAAAACGAGAGATTACAGCTAATTTGTAAATTATTATTAAAAATAAAATTATTCTTATTAGAAACAATAGATGGCACCACGAAATCGATTCGAATCATAAAAAAAAAAATTTTTTTTTCGCTCTATGACAAATGTACCAATAACTAACATACCAATGTGCCATAACCAATAACTTGTACTGCCAGCAAAATATCTTAAAAGCAGAACTCTTACCCATTGGTTAATTCTTCATCATCATTAGTGCAACAGCCCCGTGGTGGGCCAAGGCCGTCTGCCTACTGGAAGATTTCGAAACATGAGATGTCTTCTTTTTTACGGGGTAGGGTTATCAGTCCTACGCCCAACGCTCTACAGTTTAAAGTAGATTCCGAACCACTACAAACATTCATGGCACCGCCGGGACTAGAAACCGAAACCTGTGGTACCGAGCGCTAGCCACTCGGCCATTCAGGGCCTTGGTTAATTCTTACTCCCCTTTAATAACGATCTTAAACGAAACCGGGAAGACAGACTCAATCAAATTTGGCTATTTTTCAGGGTTACTAAATCAAAATAAAAGAGATTTCTCATTTTTCGCGAAGATTGGGGCAGAAATATGAAATTTGCTGTTTTTGTAACAAGGGATGAATTCTGGTGCAGTTCGAAGCATATTTTTCCACCCCTGGACTAGAATAAAATACTCAGTATACATGAACAATTTTTTTTTTATATAAATCAACTATTTATTTTTATTCCCTAAGGCAATATTTACTTACCCATTACAGGTAGCTTTACATCCTTCTTCAAATTCTTCATGTCTTAATATCTAATTAAATAAATATTAAACTTCACTATTACAAATGAATAAGCAAAAATAAGTTCAAGTTTTAAAGTATTTCAAATCTGTAAATTTGCATTATAATTTTCATTATTTATGTAATGAATATATTTCAAGCATTTGAATTAGAGCTTAAGAAAATCGTAAACATATGTTCTTGATTGAGACAAATTCAAATAGTATAATACATAAAATAATTATCAATTTCTAATTTATTCCATATTAAATATGGGAATAAAATATTATCTATAATTTATGTATTTTCAATAACCATCAACAACTATAGTTGAAATTTATTATTGAGGTTTTTTTAACATTTGTTTAAAATTATACAATCATATAATAATCGAAAATATTAATGAACTTCATAAAAATGGAGGCGTAAAATGGCCTTGAAATATAGGCATATGTTATCTAAGATGTTATATAAGACAATTACAAAAAAAATTAATGAATGAAATTAATAAATAATTTAATTTAATACCTTCATTCCAAGGATTTCAGTAAAAAATTTAATAGTTTCTTTCCTATCACCCACTTTAAAAACAAAATGTAAAGCTCTTCGAACAGACATCTTAATATTTGATATTTATATTCGCTGAAGTTGTTTTATTTAATTTACCCAAATGCAATCAGAAACACGCAAGAATAACTTGTTTGAAACACTTCCTTCCTGACGTTGATTGCTTAACTAAACTGTCAAATGACTTTGTTTTGATGCCAGATATTTTTATAAAAGGAGATGGCTAGCGTTCTGGTGATCGGCACCACAGGTTTCGGGTTCGAATCCAGCCGGTGCCATGGATGTTTACAATGGTTCGGAATCCACTTTAAACGGTAAGTCCCGGTCTAATATGATCGTAAAGCGATCTGGGGATAGTGTTACTCGCGTCGCGTCCGTCTTCGAGTTACACGTGCCCCCTGGGTAGTGCTCAATGAGTAATAAGAGGTGCAGCCCTTATTACTCAATTATTAAAGATATAATAATTGAGTAATAAAAAGCCCCTAAAGCGCCCTATTAAAGATTAACTGTCTCTGAATTGCCAACAGCATTAGAACAATAACAGCAGTTTTATAAAAGGAGAAATAAAGAAACATGAAAAAAAAATATATATATTACTATAAAATATGATTTAATTTATATTTAAACCAAAATTTATTTATGGCATACAATTTTATACATTTTTCTAAAAAAAAAAGAACTGTTAAATATTTTTAAAAAAAACTTCTTACACAATACGAAAATTTCGCTTATAGAAGAAGTGAGAAAACTACTAAATCTATTTGATTTCATAAAGAAAATAAAAACAAAATATTTAAATTGTTGTGTTGTTGTTACCGCGAAAATCAAATATTTGCTTGAACATTTTTTTAAATTCAAATGTTTGTAAGGATAAACGAAATACAAGAATGTCTTCTATGCAAATTGTTTTCCTCTTTGACTTGAATGCTTTTAATGACGATCGCACAAAATCCAACGAGGAATTGCAGGCAAAATTAATGTGTTTACGTTTAGCTTGCTTAAGAATTTTAACTCATTATTCTAATGCTATACCTAATTTAAAGTGGGGTTTTAAATTTTTCGACAGCCTCGGTTCACTCACACAAACCATGTGCAATTTTTCTTTTATAAATGTTTCTCTTGAAAACTTTGAAACACTCGAAAATGAAATATGTAGCAGATATCATAGACATATTGCATATCAAGAAGCTTTAGCATTATCTGTTCAAGATCAATCAATTGATGAAGAAATTTCCTTTGGTAAAGAAGCTCCCGTTCGCCTTTTACATTTAGCTCTAACACAAATTTTATGTGAATATCATTGGAATGATAGCATAGATATGTTTTCACCTAGCATTAGAAAAAGTATTCATAAACATGGAAATAAAAGAAACTTTTTATTCTTAATTTCCAAATGTGCTTCTAGCTCTATCGAATTTCAAAAGTACTTTGGTATTGAATATTCTTCAGTAAAGGCATCAAAATTATCTAAACTATTACTATCCCAATCTTTGCAAGAACAACTTTTACACAAAGCATCCATATCATGGATTTGGCTAAATACCTCTGAAAGTGGAAGCTTTTTGGTAAGAATGATTCTTTATTGAAAGTAAATTACTTCTGAATAAAATATTTTTATATGTGTATACTATGTAAAATATGTATTCTAAGTTAACCTTTACATAGAATCTTAATTTAATAATTATGTTGTTATTCTGAATAAAAATAAATTGTTATATATGTTGCTTTTATAAAATATGGTCAGTTTAGGTCTCAGCTTATGATTTTTTTATCTCAATTTAGAGAAGTCTAGGATTTGATGATTTTGTTTTATTGTTAAGTTAGTCTCAAACAATGGATTGTGTTTCCAACTGAATTGCAATAGCATTTCACATTTCACAAAATTAAAAAAAAGAAAAAGATGAAAAAGGAGTGGTGTTATGAACCACTATTCTTATATTAGATAATTATTAAAATATTAAATTATTAGACTGTGACTGTGTAAAATATTAGACTATTAGACACACAATATTAGATTAAAATATCTGATTCTTGTGTGCACAGTTATAATTTCCAGCTGGGAAAGGATCCCTAAGAGCTCTGGTATAGAATACAGATGAGTTGTTTCTGTTTACTTATGTTCTTTGATATGCTATTCATGAATAATGTCCATTTATAATTGTGGTTTATCATATAAATCAGTACATTTTTCAGTTTTTTAAAACATTTTTAATGCTATAATAAAAATATAAATTACATAGTAATTTAAGATAACAGAAACTGGATATTTAAGAACTATAGTATAAATAAAAACAGTTAGTCCAAATATACTATTGAAATGAAATAAACAAAAATCTTCACTTGAGAATATAACAATCAATTTCAATTATTTATATGAAAGAAAATAAGAAAATTTTAAATTATTTGATTCCAAGTGTGCTCAATTGAAATAATTACAGTAATTTGTTTTCTTATATTTGCTAGTAATAAAAAAAAACTTTATTAGTATCACAGTTATTTATCATTTTTATAATAATTTTTTTTATTAAAAAAAGCAGGAACTTTGAATAAAGGTTAGTTAATGCTAAGTCACCTTGTCTTGAATTTTACAAAAATATTTCATATAACTTTGTGCTTTATCTTTTGATGCTTATAGAAAAGAAAATTACACTTCTTTAAGAGAAATGATTTAATATTTTTATGACCTATGAAGAAAATTAAATGTTAGCTGAATACACTTGTTTTAATACTGAAATATACATGTCTATCATTTGTTACTTTAAATATAATAATATTGATATTATATAATACACTTAAAACCTATGAATGAACTATTTTAGTTGAAGAACCAATAATGGAGAAAGCAGCTATCATATTTTCATAGATATCAAAAATTTTGTGTTTTCCTGAAAATAAATATTAATTTTTGCTGCAAAAGACACACTAGAGTTTATTTTCAGAGGATGCCTTATTTTTCATGCACAATAATTAATATTTACTTTTAATATTATTCAAGAAATACATTTAGTTATGTTCAAGAAGCATTCAAAAATAACAAAATCATTTATTCTAATATAGCCATGTTGCCTTTTTCTGAAACATCCTATAAGGCTCCAAATTACAAATTCTGGCCTGAATTTTTTTGCAATTCATTTCTTCTTAGACCATTGGTTGTGGCCTCTCATTTGAGCAATAGAGCTCTGCTCAAATTAGTTTTTCGCTGAATGAAGCCATCCACCCAGTGTTATGATGCTTTGAATTCGTCTGGTGATATGTCTGGTTGTGTTGATAAGCAATTGCAAAGGTAAATGCTTGCATGTTAGCCCTGGAGACAAGCAAACACTTTGCTTCTCTGTCAGCAATCCATTCACAGATGTGTTCCAGCTTAGAAAATAATGATTGTCAACCTGATTCACACTTGCACATCTTGGCATTTCCTTCGGTGACCTATTGACTGATGTTATTGTTCTCTGATTGCGATTTGTAAATCCAACTTCTTGTGTTTGCAGAAAGCTGTAAAATTGTTATTCCTGGACTCATCCGTAATTCCTTTCTTGTACTAGAATAGATCTTTTTTTTTTTTGCACTCATTTTATCTCAGCATTAAAATTTTCTATATTTTAAATTTTTTTAAAATCAAGTGTTAAATATATGTTGAACATAATGTATTGAATACTGAAAATTCTAATTTGTCGCAACCATATCCATTTGTTTTAAATATGCATATCTGTTGTTCGGCGAAAAGGCGTCCATCTTAACTGATCATCAACATAAATGTCATCCATAACTGACTACCTTAACTAGGGTTTATATTAGGAATACCCTGAAAAATAATGTTAGGGTGTTCCCCACCCCCCCTCCCCTGGAGAAATACGATATGTATTTTCTCGAAAAATATTGCATTATTAAAGAAATTCTGCAAATATTTGAAATGATACAATCATTAAATAAAAATTGCTTCTTTAATCTAATTTAAAATTTTCAAGTGCATATAATTTATTTGTGTTGTAATGTTTTCCTAGCAAATATAATTGTTAATGTTAAAACCTCTTAAAAATTCATGCTATTTTCTTATTTTAGAATACTGTTGTTGTTTTTTTTAAATCTCAATATTTATTGTCTATAAAAATATTACTTAGATTCACTTTTTTTTTTTTTTTTTTTGTTATTGTTGCAGAAAAATTCCCTTCCTGATATTTTGACTATGATAGCTGAGTCTTTAAGATCCTTACAATGTGCCCTTGTACCACTTAGTGTGTTCTCTGTGCCAAATTACATTCTAAAATTGGAAAACAGTTTTAAAAAACAAGAATCAGAAATATCAAATCTTGGAATTTCTTATAACTGTCTAATTCCATTTTCTGCATCAGTGTTTCAAAGCTTTATGTATCCATTTTACTTGAGTAGGAAAGAAATTTCAGTGGAAGCAAAGCTGTGTTTTTTAGAAAATGATCTTCAAGTCCCAATAATTGTGACTAAAGTGCCTTTACATTGGAATGAGTATGTAACAATGTTTTATTATTAAGTATTTTTTCTTAACAAACTTCAATCAGTGATTAACAAAAAATATAATTACTTTTAAACAATGATGCTTATTCAAAGCTCTCTATTTATATAATAAAATTTTAAAGTTATAGAATATTCTTACTGGGATTGATCTTTATTAGTCTTATTATTTTGTTTATTTAAAAATATTATGTAATAACATCAAATTTTTGTGATATAAATTTTATTTGTTTTTCATCAGAATGAGTATCACAGCCATTTTATTACAATAGAATAAGTACATCAGAATCTATTTATATATATAATGCTTTTTTTTTCCCTGTTATTAATTTTCAGATCATGCATATTAGAAAAAAAAGTTAAATATGCATTATGGAGTTCTCATTCATATTATTAGTTTTGTGAAATTTAAAGCACTAATTAAAATAGACTTAATTAGATACATGTGTAAAAAAAAGGAAAACAGTTACAAAAAAATAATTTTCACCCAGTCATCATTTAATTTTTAATTTCTATTCTATTACAATTTGATATTTGTTATAAGTCGAGATAAAAAAAAAATTGTTTTTAATTAAATTTTTTTCTTGTATGCTATGTATGATTTTATAAAAAGGCAATTATCTATCCAATTATTTAGAAGTATGTAAATATTTATTAATTAAAATTTTTTAATAATATTTTTTAATTATTGATTGTGTTCTATTTCGATTAATTTAGTTTTGATTTATTTATAGGAAAGAATACAAACTATATCATGACAGAAGCTTACATCAGACAACCCATACAAGATATTTAAATGAGAAGATAGTTAAATTAAATATTCCAAATTCATGGAAAAAATTTACAGTTCATTTTACAATAGCTAGACACGTTCAGCTAAAACCTTGCAATATACTTTTATGTATGTCAAATGTTTCCATTAAATCATCTAATTATTGCTGGCTGCAGTTGCTGATTAAATCTCTGTTCTTAAAAAATGTTAATTTGGTAATATATTTCATATAAGACTTCTTAACTAATAAAAATTTTATAATGTAAAAATCATTCAATTATTAAATTATATTTATTTTAATAAAGGATATAGTATTGTTGAAATTTGTTTAAAATATTTTAAGAATTTATCATTTAATTTTTATCTTTTGATTTTTAAAATTTTAGTTTTTGAATAATATACATAAAGAGAGGAGGTGAATAACATAAAGTGAACTTTCTAAATTATAATCGATCTGTAAAACAACAATCATTTATAAAATAATCCATGTAACATATATATGTATACTAATATAAATTTATCAAAATAATTTAAAATTTCATTAATAATCCGAACAAAAATTTATTTTAATTTGATTATTTACTGTCAGATCAAAAAAATAAATAAATAAAGCTGATTGAAATTATATTTTTTGTTGGGAAAAATATGCCCCTTTCAATGATGTCATATTTGAATTTTTTGTACATTTTATGTAAACATGACTGAATATATAAACAAGATTTTTTGTTTTGTTTTGTTTTTCTATTCAGTTTTATAGTTCAAAGTAACTAAGAATTCCAAAATTATTTATTAATAAATGAATGAAACATTAAAGATATATATCGTGTAAAGATAAGTTATGCATCATATTTTTCATGAGGTAATTCATGTATAATTTATTTTCCTTTTTTATTTAATTCTGTATTTGTTATGCATATTAAGTTATGTACTTAATTATTTAAACTTTAATTTTTGCAATGTTACACTACTACATACATTTTTGGTTACTTTTAATAGATTTTGATTGAAATAGACACACACACACACACAAACATATATATATATATAAGTATCAAGTTGTTTTTTGATGTAATAACTTTCACACATTTATTAGTTTTTGTAACTAATACTTGTAGTTTAATTAGAATCAAATAGTAATCTTAATTAGAATTTCAATTACTAAGACTTTATTAAATTTTAATCTTTATATTTATGATTAATAATAGTCTTAATAGTATGATTTAACATTTTTTTGGTAATTTTATATATTTTTGAAATTTGGTGAAAATTCCTCACAATTCTACTTACTGTGCTTGATATTTTATTTATTTATTTCAAATTTAGATTTCAGATTCATTATTGATTATTTAAAAGGAAAATATATATATATTTTTTTTTAGTTTGTAGTTTGTGAATCGTCTTGTGGTTTGACATTTCCTGGCATATTTACTTCTTTATCTGAAACATCATCTGTGATCTCAATTTTAAATCCAAATGCATGTTTTATAAATAAAACTAATCCAGTATTTGTTATGTCAAAATCTCCCAATGATTTCAATATCTCGGATGTGAAACACAGTCTTGAGATTGAAAGTGACAATTTTAAATTAAATATTGATAATAGTAAGTATTATTTTATCTACTTTTTATTGAAATTTTTTGGTTACATTTCTTTATTGATTAGCAACCATGTCAAATATTACAAACATTTCTTTTGTAATGTAAAAGTTTGATCACAATATAATAATAAAATTGTTTTTTTTTTCCCCTATTAATTTGACTAAAATTTTTATTTCAACTTGATAATATATTGTTTATGCATTAAAAAGATTTTTTTAATATTATTTTGAAAGACTCTTTCTTTAAAAATTATAAAGTTGCACTGTATATTTGATTAAAACAAAATAGTAGAAAGGTAGTGCAATATTAATTAAGTTATTAACAATAAGTGATTTTATAATATTTTTTTTTATGGAAAGAATATGTCTGAAAACAAATCCTTACATAACATAATTCAATATTTTAATAGAAATTTATTTAATTATATATTTTTGTTATATCATTGAAATAATATAGAAATTTTGTACATATTATAGAAAAACGTTTGCTTACTTAAAATGTAACTTTTTATAGCATTAAATTTAACAACAAATGAAAAAAAAAAAATACTCTTACTTCATAATCAATTTATAAAGTTAGTATTTAGCTTCTTATTTGTTATAATTAAGTTCACCGCTGAATGATTTACTGATTTACTTTTATTTTTTACATAATTTTACATATATATACTTTTACATATATCACTCAAATATAGCTAATTTCCTTAACATAAATCTTTTGGAATGATGTCTAATTTTTTTCCCTAAGAAATAGTACAGAAGAATTATGCTTATTTTGAATTATCTAAAATAAAATTAAAAAAAATAATAATGGAAAAAAAGAAAGATATCAAAACAAAATATCCTGTTGTACCCCCTTTCTTTTAAACATCTAGTCAGCTTTTTTTTTCCGTTTATTTATTTTATTAGTTTCTTTAAGTAATGACACAAAAGAATACTAGAAATATCTTCTATTAAAATTAATAAACTGTATTGGAAAGTAAAACTAAAGTAATAACTTAACTTTAAAAAAAAACAATTTCTTCTTGTACAATAAATAAAATTAAATTTTTTAAAAAATCCATTTAATTCAGTGTAAAGAATATGCACTTTTTGTGAATAAATTTTTTCATAAAATAATTAAAAACAGCTTTTTTTCTCTTTTTTTAGAAATATTTTTTTACATTTTAGTGCATTTGTATTTTGACCTTAAAAATATTTAGTAGGATTAGAAAAAAATTAGGGAGTATAATAGCAAATATATCTTGGGGATAACTTTGGTCTTTACTTCTACCATGTTTTGATGTTTTTTGTTCTTTCTTTGCTGTATTTGTTTGCATCGATATACTTCCCACCATTGAAAAAAAAAAAAAAAAAAAAAAAATGACAAATATATTTTTTTTTATTAAAATTTGTTATGGGATTCAAATTATTCTTATCTAAAAGTTTATCATAATATCTTTTACTGAAATTATGTATCTAAAACTGATTAAAATAATTATTCAAGAAATTAATAGAAAAAAATTATCACTTTTTAAAATTTTGTATTTGACAATAGTTTTAAGATTGGACCATTTTATTTCCAAAATTTTTAAATTTTTTATTTATTTATTTTTTACTACAATACATTAATATATATTTATCCATTAATCAAGGTAAAAAAATTTTTGATGATATGAATGAAAAACAAAACCATTTGAAACCTTTTCAAATGGAATCCATGGAAACATGGTTTATGCCTTCTTCACAGATTTATAAAGCTGTGTCTGAAATTCTGGATCATCTATCATGGTAATAAAATTATTTTATTATTAATCTTTCTGTAAAACATTTTGATTGTTCACTGCTTATTATATTGTAAAGAACTTTTTTTTAAGAATTTTATTTAATTAAAATTATTTGTTAATGATAATTAACAATAAATTGTTAAATTTTAAAAAATATTGTATTGAAATTTATTAATGTAGTATTTTTATAATATTCTCTTGGGTTATTTCCTGGAATCTTTTATAATGTAAAAAAGAAGAAAAAAAATTGTGACAATCTTTTAGTCATGAAACTTTTAATGGAAGTAATATACATTGCAATTGGATTTTATAGTTTTTATAAATTCTTTTTCAATCTATTTTGCAAAGATGTAACATGATAAATAGTTTGGACATTTCTCCTTGAAATTAACTTTATTGCTATGTATTTTAAGATTCCATTTAAATATATTGTTAATAAATGTGAAAATTTTTTGAATATTAATGATAAAGTTTTAATGTAATCGAACATAAAATTAAATCGCTAAATAGGTTTTTGCAATGGTTACTAGTTTTAAAATAATATACGTGTAAGGTAAAAAAATTTTTATGATATATCAAATGTTTTTAATATTTAACATGTACACCTATAATTTGAAAATTATATGAATTCTATAATTGTTAAAAAAAAAAATTTTTAAATTGTATAAAAAATACCATTTTGGATGATTATTTTTTTTTCCTTGTCTTCTTTTAAGAACAATATTATATTACAGTATAAATAACATAAGTATTAAACAGTTCATGCTTGTTAGGAAACATGTTTTTGCATTATTTACACTTTTCAATCTATTTTACACTTTTTTAAAAGAATAAAATTTATTATGATTATTTCATAATACTTTAGTATAATAATATTAATATGTTTTTTCCTTAAAATTTGAGGGTGTTTTAAAAATATTGATTAAAATTATTAATAGAGAGATATATTAACATGTCCAGTTTTTTTTATTAACTTGTAAAATTATTTACTGAATAAAACTTTTTTCCCCCTATTAACAAGTTATCAATTTGTAGTTCTAATTTATGTATAACTGAAAAATATTATGCCATTTCTTATTCAAAAGCTATATTTTTTAAAGATTTCATGCTAATTTCTTATATTTGATTTTCTATTTTTTATTCTTCTGTACAATTTTAAGTTATTTTTAATAAATATATAAAACAGATAGTTATTCTTAAGTGTAAATGTAGAACATATATCCTTATATGCTGATATTGTAGCATGTTGTCTATTTTTTTCTTCTGTAATATTCCTAATCCCTATATTTTAGTCAACATTTATTGTAAGAAAGATCTTATGGATGATTAAAAATTTATTTAATAAATAAATATTAAATTAATCTGAAACATATTTTTATATAAATATAATTTATAATTTACATATTATGCAATGTGTAATTGTTTATATTAGTCATATAAATTGCTTGTTTTAAAAAAGAGACATGGTTTTAAATATTATGATTATTAGTAAGTTTTTATATTAAATATGGCATATTTTTTTATGCATTATTTAATTGCAGTAAGGAATGTGGGTAAATATAATTTTCAATTATACTGAATTATTTGATATTCTTAAAGGAACACTATTAAGAATAATTCTAAAAATTATTCATTAATATCTTAGCTTGCAATACTTTTTTATTTTTTATAAAATTACATTAAAAAAAAAAATGAGAATTACTATGATATAAAATTGTTTAATTATGAATAAATTCAATTTTAGAGGCATAAATGCAACATATTGTTTGAGATTTCAGTAAAGATAACGATATCTGAGGAACAGAAATTAAAATACAAATTCAATATTTATTGAATCATGTTATTGTCATGTAAATTATTTGATTTCTCAATTAACAAGAAGAGATTCTAAACAATTTATCACTGATTTGACTGAAGTTTCTATGTATATGTCATGGATAGAATGTTAATTGTCCAAAATAGTAGAACCCACCAAATTTAATTAATGATAATAAATTATTAAAGTGGCATGTCGTCAAGCAATTTCATGACATAGTGATTAAAGTCGAGAGTCAGCATATAATATTAAATATAAAACAAAAATAAGTAAATTAATAAGAATTTTCTAAAATATAGTTTTTGTATATTTTCTTGTTTAATTTATTCATTTTAGCTTTTTATTTATATATCTGAAAATAATTATTTGTTTGTCTATTTATTAAAGTGTTTCTAATGTTGAAGCTTTTCACAAGAAGCTACAGCTCTCCACTCTTAACAAGAAATCTAAAGAAAAGAAGTTAACTAACATTTCAAAAGAAGTTACGAGTAAGAAATGAGCATATTACCTCTTGTTATTGAAATAATTATTTATTTTCTGTATTGTAAGTAAAAAATTTAATTTTTAATTGATAATTTTTATGTAAAAATGATTTAATATAAATCTATCATTGTTATATATAGATTGATGTGTTGATATATAGAAATTATATTTAATATTAAATTTAATTTAACTGTATTATTATTTATGTAGTTTTTAAAAAAAAACCTTTAAAAATAATCTGATCTCAAAATTTTAAATGCATATTCTTTTACATCAAGTATGTAAATTATTATTCATGGCCAATGATTGTAAATTTTGATTATAGCAAGTCTTTTTACTGTTTAATACCAATACGTGAAACAATATTATAAATAAGCAGTCTACCTTGGCAAAGGACTTATCTATTCTCATTGTTGGAAACACTGCCTGTATTGCATTACAATGCTGTTAGAGACATTATAGCCAATTGCAGAACTTTGAAAATGGTTATATAGTCAAGATGTGGGAAGAGGACTGAATCTACCAAGCAATAGACTGTCATCTGCACTACATGGATATGACTCTGCAAGGAATATGATAAGCAATACTCCCTGCTATGTAAAGGCACTGGTAGTAATGTTTTCTGCAAAGATTTAACAGTGTAATAAAGATTGTGGAATGTGCCTAAATATGAGGCAAGATAGGATGATTGTGCAACAGGTCCAAACTTCCCCAGTGACATCATTCCCCATTCATCCATCTGCAACCTCTTTCAAATCATCCACAGTACATTTCATCGTATCATGGCTCTTGTTGTGGGATTATGCCCGCTGTTGCATTTAATCACACAACATCAACAGAGTTGTCTATATATATCATAGCTAGTAGTAGGTTACTCATTAAATGTTATTCAGCTATAAACCCTGCTACAGTCTTGTTGCAGGTGATCATTAGATTGTGTAAAAGTAGAACTAATGGTCCCAATCAGCCTTTGTTTTACAGAAGCACGCACACATTATTCCTGGTGTGGGATGCTATCTTTTGCAACAGCAGATTATCCTCAGAATCCTGTATTCAACTCAAACACACAATTATTTGTTGGTGATATCTTGTGCCCATTTGTGTTATCTTTCATGAGTAGGGTGTTTTTCAATAATATTATGCATGACACACATGGCTAGTATATTTCTGAATTGCCTCTGTAATTTTGATATTCTTCCTTCATTAATAAGTTTACCAGATCATTTGATAATTGATTATGTGCAGGCTGCAAGATTTATACACACAAAAAGTCACTGATCTTCAATAACAAATGAGGAATACCTGGTAGAATGTATCACAGTATGATATTAAGGATATTTATTCACATACACCTGTCAGGGAGGTGTTTGTCAATTGCTAATTTAAACACTTAATGTACAATTTCTAACTTTTGATGATTCTTAAACTTTGAATTATTATTATTTCATTACATGTGTTTTAGTCCCATAATGCCCACGTTTAGTCTTATGGGTTTTACAAATATTTAATTTGAAACAATCACTTTCTTCATGGCACTTTTTTTTTTTTTTAACATGGTTGTTTTCTAGCAATGAAATTACTATATTGTTAATCACTTTTTTTTAGAGCCAAAAGTACATGAAAACGAATCAGATGACCTAGAAGATTATAATCAGACCTGTAAAAGTAAGGGTTCTTTAAAAATTACCAAACTATATTTTATGTAAGTTTAGTTTTATTTAAAGCTACTTAATTATATGGATGCTTATTATTTTTTTTTTCTCTTAATTTTTTTGTATTTTATAGATAAGTTTTTTATACCAGTGCAAAAGTTTTTATTTATATTTGTGTTTTGATATTACAGATATTAGCTATGATCAGTTAATTTCATTATTAAATGAAACATATACTATAACTTTAAATTCAAATGGTTCTGCTTTACATGCTGCTAAAAAAATTGTTAGGATAGCATCTTCCTTTTTCTTAAAACAGTCCATCATAAAATATGAGGTAAGCTATTTTTAATTATTATTATTTACCTTGTATTATAATGGCATGTAATATGTTAATGTTTTAAATGTTAAATTTCTTTATATCACAGGAAAATACCAAAAATTTTATGTCTGAATATTTTTATACAAACTATCGGAATTTAGTTGAAAAGTATGGAGCAGACCAGAATGAAAATGCAGCAATTAAAGCAATAAATGAGTAATTTTCTATTTCATTTATTTTTAAAAATTAGAAATCTGTGTGGGTTTTTTTCCCCCATTCCTGAATATTGCAAAATTATTTTATGAATGATTAATTAATTTATTTACTTCACTTGCTTAATTTTAGATATAACATTATTTATTTTTATTATTATTTATTTATTTTTTAAGATAAAAAGTAAAGTTAGCATAATCATTAATTTCTTTTTTCATCTACACAAATGTAATATGATAGAAATAATGTACTGAGCTTTTTATAACATATAATTAATATATATAAATTAGTAAATCTAATTCATGTTTTTTAATTATTTCACTTTATTTTGTAATATAATTTTCAATTCATATATCTCTTTCTTAAAATCTTTTTTAATTCATTAACTACAATCTTTATTATTTATTGTAAAATAGTAAATTAGAATGCATTACTGAACATTTAAAATGATATTAAAACAAAATATATGCTATCAGACATTCTTGAATCATACACCAACTTGCTGCTACAGACACAAATTCAACTATATCAGGAATTATTTCAAGAATTAAATTATTTTTTAATATTTGAATCAAATACTTATAAAATAAGATAAAAGATATATTTTAAATTTAAAATATTTTGTCATCAATATAATTCCATTAAATTATTATAATATACATATCTTAAATTTTCTAATAAATTTAATACTTTTTCATTATTAATTGTAGAATATTTATTTAATAATTTCAAAATGATTGATTGTATGTTTTTCTTCTTACGAAATAAACCATATAAATTTAGTAATGTTCATTCTCTTTTAATGTTAAAAAAATTATTAGATTTTTTTTTTTTAATTTTATCATTGATTTATGCTTATATACATGTGCTTAATTACTTTCATTTCACATACTATTAGAAATGTAAATAGATATTTAAATAAGTGATGTATGAAAAATATTTAATATTTCTGAATTTTTTACATTTTTATTTACTGATTTAATATTTTTTAGTTTCAAATTTTTTATATTAATAAAGTACTTACAATTATTAAAAAAATTTATACTATATATTTCTATACAATATTTTAAATATATAAATATTACATTGTATTAAGAATTAGTTATTTAAAATTAATTAGTTATATTTTTTTAGCTTATTTTAAACTTCTTAGTGTCTATTTGTATTTAATTGATTCTCATATTTTTATTTTTGTGTGTTTATTGTTAATTTTTTTTTTAGATGTAAATTACAAGCTGGTCTAATACTTGAAATGGAATTACTTTTTCCTTCTTCTGAGGAATCAAACTGTGTGAAATCAGTAATGTCTTTTATTTTTTCCTCTTTTTATTATAAATTGATTGAATTTTTTTAAATACTCATGAAAAAAATGTATCAATTAATGCATTAATTTACATGCATGAACTTAAATGTTTCTATTTCATTTATCAAATAGATATTGAAATAAATGATTAATATAAAATATATATTATCTATGAAAATCAATTGTACCCAAGTTTGTTTGTTTTTTCCTTTTTCTAAGGGAGTTTTAATTTTTTTTTTTTTTTTTTTTTAAATGCATGCAATTATTAAAGCTGCGAAACATTTTTTAGTAAATTTTAATAAATTGTTAAGTTTTTTTGTTTGTTTTTTATGTAAGTATTAATATTTGATACAAATGGCTTAATTGAGTAGATTGCTTACAAATTCTGTTTTATTTCAATTATAAATTAAATAAAAAAAAATTTGATATCAAATTTTTTAATTTTAATAAGATAATTATTTTCAGATTACATCTTTTCTTGGAATAATGTCTTTTTATAGTGGTGCTACTAGTCTTGTTAAATTTATTCAAGAAGATTTACTAGGAAGGTATATTTTCAGTGATTATGTTTTGTTTAATTTTATATACTGAATTAATTGGTAGTTGTATTTTACCATTAAAAAAAAAAGTGGTTCAACCTTTTATTTATATATATATATATATATAATATGTATATATATATGTATATATAAATATATATATATATATATATATATATATATATATATATATATATATATATATATATACATAAATGTCTATATATTTATGTGTAAATATATTTTCTTTTTTATATTGTTTTATTTTTCTAATATTTTGTTCTTGTCATATAACTTGAGTATATCTATAACGAAATATAATAATTTAGCTGCTACTTAAAAATTCACAATTACTGTATTCTAAGATGATTTATCTATATCAAAATGCTTTTTGAAAACTGAAAAAAAGTTCAGTTTTCCTAGTTTTGTTTTAAAAAATAGGTTATTTTCAATTTACATTTGGTATTAAACTTTTTAGCACATTTGTGTTATGTTGGGCAAAATAATTTTCTATAAAACAAAATTCTCAAATTCATTAAATTATACAGACTTTGGGTTGGCTACATAAAAGCGAATAAAAAAATATGTTAAAAAAAAATTATATCATGGTTTGTGCAACACCAAAATTCTATTAAAATACTGGTTTTAAATATAAACGTTTTCAAATGAAATACAAATATCCCCTGATTTACTTGATTTCACTTTTACGCAATTTTCATAACAACAAATTTTTAAGAAAAATGTTGGAAACTAAACATTTTTGTGTGTATATTTCTGTAGTCACTTTTTAATTCCATTTGATTTGCCAATCAAATGGAATTAAAAAACTAAATCTGTTGATAAATATAATAAATGAAGTTCCTTTTTTATAATTATTATTGTACAATTATGAATGTACATTAATATAGCAAGACCTTTTACACAAAGATGTATATTTTTATACTTTTTAAATAGGAAATTTTTAAAACCATATTTACTAGTTTGTGATATAGCTATTTTTGTAGTGTTCTTTTAAAATTATTGGTTTTATTATGCTAAAAGAAACTTAAATCTTCTGCAGTATTAAATGTTTAGAATGGTTTTAAATCATAGATTTTGTTAAGCAGGTTGCAGTGTTATATACCCAATCAATTCTATATAGGAAAAAGTATTGCCAGATGTAGTTGAAGGCGAGAATTTATCTATCATTGGAACAGGAAAATTTTTAAACAGATAAGTTGGCTCATTCAATGAAAGGAAAATTTTATGTGGACTTTGCTGAGACAAATATTGTTGAATTAGCGGTGGATAAAAAATTCACTGAGACTAATTTAATTTTTATGATGTATGAAATAAATGAGCATTGTAATGAACCTGAGGAAAATGAGTCTGAATCGGTTTCATTCATAACAAGAGTCATCTGTGTTAAACTTTAATTGGATAAATATTTACTAAAAAGGATTTGAATGTTGAACAAGTTCTTTAATTCCAGTGAAATATTAAAGCTTTACTCAATATAATATAGTGTGTGGTCTCAGTGCTCAAAGATCTAACCAACACAATTATAATTATGGGTATCATCAAATCTCTCATATTTGACATTGTTTTTAATTCATTAACCATCAAGCCAAAGTTGTATCAAATTCTATTAAGTGATGAAAATGATTGCACATCATTCAGGAAAAAAAGGATTAATAGCCCATAAAAGTGAAGATGAGTAATTCAATTTTAGGTTTAAAATTTTATTGATTTCTTGTTTTTCACTGTATTTTGTTTTTATTCTATGTTAAAATAAATTGACTAAATTAAATATTAATTGATCAAATCAACTTATTCATATTTGATTTATTTTCAATTTACATACAAAAGAAAAAAAAAGATATGATTTTGATTTGCATAGAATTCTGAGAAATCAATTTATGTAAATAAAGGGGTTGGTATATATACAGTTATGTATTAATTATTAAATTTATTCACTTTTAATAATTTATATTTTTATTTCAAACTTATTGATTTCTTAATATTTTTTGCAAGGTTTAAGAAATCCTTTTAAAGATTTTTTTTTTAAATAATTTAATATTAATCTAGGATTTGTTCAATTTATCTAATGTATATGTATATCTATATTTTTTTTTGCAGTTATGGACATAAATTATGTAATTTACTAGTTGAAATTGCTGATGAATTGTGCATTTCTTTAAATAAAGATGATGATTCATCTGAAGGTTCAAACAGTGAGGCTTCTCCTATCTCTATGAATGAAAACATCAGTTCATTGTCATCATCTGCTTTATCGTATAAATCAAGTGCATCAAGTAAAAGTGATGGCAGGTTAGATAATAATTTTCATGAAACTTATATCATATTAGAATGTGGATAATAGTAATTAGCTTAACCAGTGAGTTAATCTATTTTTTTCCTTTTATGAAATCTCAATTAATGCACTCCTGTATTGAATTGCTAAAATATGAACAATCATAATATATTGCAATTTACAGTTATTCTTAAGAAAACCCATTTAAGCCATTACCATGTTATTTGCTTAATTTTTGTTAATAAATCACAACAAAAATATTTAGATAAGTAATATGTATATATATATACACCATCATCTTGTGTAATTGAACATATTATACTATATTTTGTTTTGTTATATAATATTTCCTGTAGACTATGAGTTCTTAACACAGAAATCCATGGATTTAGTCCAAGGATCTGTGAGCTAGGTTGAAAAATAAAAATCAAGGAAATCATTATTAATAAAGGTTATTAAATCATTTGAAGTATAATATCGTGTAATTATCAAATATTACAGTGGTACTATTTCTATTTGTTATTACATATATTAATAATATATAATTTCATATAGCATAGCAAATGTTTCAAATCTAAAAAAAAAAATTTTTTTTTTTTTTTTTGTCAGTATTCTGATATTATAACACTTATCAGTAATAAAAAAATATGCTATTTAGTTGAAAGCCTAGGTTATATAAGTTTTCATTGGACATAGTTTGCAGACTAACTGATAATTTATCAGCAAATATTTAGTAACCAAATTTTGAGGTCACATATTTTTACTTTAGTTGTTCAATAATAGCATTACGTACAAATATTTCTTATCATGTAATACAGAAACACAAAGTTTGAGAATATAATAAACAAGTGCTTTTTTTCAACATGAAATATAATTGTAAAACTTTAAATAAAAATATTTATGTCAGTGATGTATTAAATTTTAGCTGTTTTTGTGATAAAAATAATATATAGAAAATTAACAACCTTTTTATATTTTAAACATTGAATTATACTAAGGAATCTTCATCTAACTAGTAAAAAGAGGCAATGGAACAAATAAAGCTTCGAAAACTCAGCTGAAAAATATGTACAATTACATTGTCAATTTCCTTTTAGATTATATCATGCAAAATTTTTTTGATGTTTAGCAAATAATTTTTGAGTATTCCTATGGGAAGAAAATAGTATATAAAATTATAAAGCAATAATATGTAAAAATAAATCAATTTTTAAATAGTCATTCTATAGAAATGTGATTTTGTTCTGCATATTTCTAATGTGTAATTAATAGTGCATATATATGCTTCTTTGATGTTATGATTTTATTATATATATTTGTGAAAGTTTCATATATTTTTATGTAATGTAAATTTTATTTTGTATTATTTTTTAACTGGAAACACATGTTATATTAGGTAGCATAAAGTAATTTATGATTGTTAACTTTTATTAGTATTTATAGTAGTTTAGAGCTTTTAAATGTTTACCTCATCATGATTTATTATTTATTTTAAAACATGATCTTCTAGAGGCAATATATTTTCAATGCAGAATAGTGCAATGAATTCATTTTATGTTAAAACTTTTATAAGTAATGAAAATTAATCTCAATCTTTATGAAATTTTTTGTATTTATATACCATTTATAGAATAATTGTTTTTTATTTTTAAATAAATTTTTATTTTCATACTTGCTTGTTCATATATATATATATATATATAATATTGATTTCTTTCTTTAGGAAACTTATTAGAAAAAGGAGTGATATTTCAATATCAAACAAAAAACGTCAAATTTTATTGCCTCATAAATCTCCTAAAAAGAAAAAGGTAGTATCGTAACAATTAAATTGATTAATGAATTATTTTTTATTTTTTTGCAATATTTTTGTATAATGAAATTTAAATTCACAGTCTTTAATTTTTATCATCACTAAGATTTATATAATAATTGTCAGAATAATAGTTTTTTTAAATAAAATTTTTGTAGTATATATGCATGTGTACAACATTTAATTTGTTTATATGAAAATTAACATAATTTTCTCTGTGTTTAGTAAAAATATGTTTAATGTTTGTAATTTGAATATTTATGAATTTATAATTTCCTGCTTATAATCGTTGGTACCATGTAATCCCTGGTAATTTGTGCATGTTCTTCATCCAATCAAATTCTATTTTTATTTTATTTATTTATAAATGCCAACGGCCATACCATGCTGAATATACCTGTTCTCGTTAGATCACCGAAGTCAAGTATCATTGTGTGCGGTCAGTACTTGGGTGGGTGACCACCTGGGAGCACCGCGTGCCGTTGGCATTCACAAATTTGGGACCTGAATGGCCGAGTGTCTAGCGTTCGGTGCCACAGGTTTCGGGTTCGAATCCCGCCGGTGCCATGGATGTTTGTAGTGGTTCGGAATCCACTTTAAGCTGTAGATCCCGGTCTCCTATGACTGTAAGAGCGTCACGGAGCCAAAGTCAGACTTCTACCTACGGGTGCTCCATCACAACAGAATCTGCTTCCTTCCCCTTCAATCATGAGTACGTATGGGCTCATGGACTTGGCCAGCCAAGTGGGATAAGAAACAACAACAACATTTATTTTTATAAACGTTTTAAAGAAGTATTCAATATTATAATTATGTATATAAAGGTAGGATAAGATAAATTTCAGGTAGTATAAACTGAATGAACGATATGCATTTAAGAACTATAAAACTAAGTGACAACATTTTTCTGAAGCTTTGCAATACTTTATATGTACTAGAAGGATGAAAATCTTGATTAGTTTGGCTTTCTTTAAAAATTTTAAAATTATTTATAACTTCTTTCCAGACCTTTTTCATCCTCTAGTACATATGATGAACATATATTTCATCTACTTTTGTAAAAATTTAGCTTCTTCTAGTGTCCATAGCTATTATGTTACTTTTTCTAGGTTTAGGAAAATTGCTTATTTTTCTCTCAGGCAAAGTTCTGTTATTTTTTAAAAGTTTTTTTTAATGTATTATCAGTAAATATAGGCAGGAATTTATGGTATAATTTTCTATTTCATCTTAAGTAAATGAGAAAAACTGAATAAATTTATTTTATATTTTATTTAGTGTAGAAAAAATAAAAATCTACAAATAAGTATATTGTAATATTTGTATAAATAATAGCATTATCTATGGCATAAAATTTATTTGATGTATTAAACATTTTATAAATAGTCTATTAAATATTTTAAAACAATTTCTTTATTTTATTTCTAGACTAGACATAGTTTTGCTAGTGAAAACATTCCTATTCGTTATTCCCCTCGTCTTGCAACAAAAAAGAAAAAAGAGAAATTGTCTAAGTCTGCTGAAAATTATCCAAAAAATGTCCGAAGAAATCTTTTTTCTCGAGACAAAAAACCTCAAACACCACGAACAAACAGGTTTTATTCAGGATCACCGTTTAAAAAGAAGAAAATTATTACTACTCCAAAAAGTAATGATTGTCTTTTGACTTTTGTTATAAGTCTTGATTATGTTGTAAAACAATTTTTCTTATTATTTACAGAAATCTGGAATCTGGAATTATTATTTTATCTCTTGTTGCATTTTTGTGTCTTTCATTTTAAAATTATTACATGGCAGGTTCAGTTTTTATTTGTAAACATTTATTCCAATGAAAGTAAATATTTTATGCTGTATATTATATTCATAGTTTAAATGCATGTTATTTATAATAATTTTAGTTCAGTCTTTCATAATTGTATATTTGTTCATCAATTTCATCTAAAATTAAATACTGTTATGTAACTGAAATATATTACATTTTTCTTTCATTCAAGTTAAAGAAAACATATTATTGCATTTTAATATAGGATCATAAATGTGTATTATTCTCATAATTACTAAGCATTTATTCTAGTTAATTTTTAAGCTAATAATTTCTTGTACTAACATAGTTATCTAGATTTTTGTTATTTAAGTGGAATTGGAAGTGAATGGAATACTTGATTAGGTAATATAGAAGGGTATTATAATTATTGCATACAAAAGCTTAAAAATTTTATTTCATTTATATATTGCATAAATATAAAAGAAATTTTAAAAATAGCTTAAGTACTTTGCATGTATGATTATAATATAAGTTTTCTACTTTCAAAATTTCTGATAATATGTACTATTTCAAATTCCTAGTAAAATTATTTCATGTTTATATCAGGAATAACTTATTGAAAACATATTCTTTTTAAATTTGATTATGTTGTTCTATATCTCCCTTCAAAACTTTCTTTATTTATGCTGTTGTAACAAAATGTTTTTTATATGAAAACAAGTTAGTTTTTCCATTTTAATAATTATTTGTTATTTCTCTAATAATTGAAATCTTAATTTTAGTATATTTGTGCAGCTGTTTAGAATATTAAATATTTGTGAATTATATTATTTTTGTTTTACATTTTTAAATTATTTTTTTCTGTTTTAAAATTATAAACAAAGTTATAACAACACATATTTTTTCTTGTAAATACATTCCTGGTTAATAAAAAGTTGATCTAATTCTTTCTTGTCAAATTGATTTACAGGTCATCATGTATTAAAAACTAATTTTGTACCTAATACCCCCTCACATAAACAAAATCAATCTGCATTACAAAGAAGAAAATCTCAAATCGATGTTTGTAGTGAAATTGCTGAATCGCCAACAGTATCAAGGAATGCCAAAGGTAAGTAATTAAAGTTTTGCTAGATTAAATAAATTTAAAAAGAACCGATAAAAATTAAATTAAAATATTTTCATTCTAATTTTTATCTAATATGAAGATGTTTTAACTGTACTATTTTGCAAAAAGTTTATCAGCCACTACTTATTAATTAAATATATTTTGTAGTAATAATAAAAATATTTTCATTTAAGAATAGAAATCAAACTCTTTTAAGGTGACTAATTTTATAGATTGTGTTTAAAAATGTTATCAAAAACACTTTTATGAATTTTTATTTCAATTGCATATGTATTGCCAGAATTTAAATTGATGTTGCAACATACTAAAATATGTTATCAGTTTGTAAATATTGAGTATAAAAATATTATAAGTTATGAATTTATTATATTGGGTTGGCAAGAAAATTCATTCAATTTTCGTAATGTTTTTGAATGGTGTAAACCAAAATAACTTTTTAACATTTCCCTCATTTCAGCTAAATCAGAGTGCTCAGTTTTTCTTTACACTACAATTCTTAATGTAAGCATTTCTGTTTGATTATAAGATTCGCATTTGTTCAACTACAATTTAACCATTTTCTATTTTTATGCATTTCACAACACATTGCTGTTTTATTTGTATTGCTTTTAGATAGAATATTGCATCAATTATCATAATTTTCTGATTATAATCTGTAGATTATAGGCTAATGTGCATAATCAGTGGACTTTGTTTTTAAAGTCTTCATAAAAGTCAGTTCTATAAAATTGTCCTTAAAATGCTTTTCACAAAAAAAGAGAGAGAGAGATAAAACTTTATGCAAAAGAAGAAAAAAAAGCATAATAGTTATGGTTGATGATAAGGAGTCTGATTAGTAAAAGTTGGCAAAATTTAATTCCATCTTACATCACTGTGTACTAATGAATGTTAAAGGTCTGAAGTGAAATTATTTATAAGAATTAAGTGTTAAGAATTAAAGTTAATTTCCCTTTTTCAATATTTTTACAGCAGGCAAAGATTTATTAATGGAACATTCCTTGTGCCTTTTCTGAAATCTCAATTAAAATACATCAATAGTATATTATGCATACATATTTTAATAATACAAGTCGTACATTTAAATTTAATCTGCATTAAAAATTATACTGTGAATTTCCTGTCTAATGGAAATTCACCTTAAATTATTAAATCTGATATAAAAATGTTTTTTTCTTTTTATAAATGCAGCCTCTGCCAAAAGTATGAGGCACCCTTTAAAAATTCAAATATTTTGATGTAGTTTCATTATAAATTAAAACAATGCTTTTTTTATCAATAAACATAGACAAAAAATATGCATAGTTTTAATATTTTATAAATAATCCTTGATGTTTAAGGCAGCATCAACTATTTTGATTATTCTTTATGTAAATTTTCATATATTCTGAATTTATGCTATTCCATGCTTCTTGAAAATTTTTGTAAGAGAATATTTTAATGTTATTGAATGCAGAAGTACCTAAATGTTGAGGATTTAATAGGCTTTATAAATGTTTGATTATATTAAAATCAAAAGTTTGTTGCAGACCATGTAAAATGTCAATATTGTCATTTTGAATCCACTTTATTAAATCCTGTGATATGCATTTATATTATATAGCTGAAATTTAACCTTATTCATGGTATGTCCAATTTTTATACCTATATATCTAAATTCAAGATTTCAATGGCCCTATAAGGCCTTAGGATATTCATAAATAAATATTCCTACTACATTATGATTATGATTATTTTAGATTCTTATGTCTTTTCACCCTGTCTTTCAATGATAATTACTGTGTTCTATATCTTATATATTTTGCTTAGTTTTGTATCACTTGAATGGTTTCAGCTAAACTAAATATTTAAAAGTTATAGGAAAATTTTTTCCTGTTTAAGAGGTTGCTTTATTATTATTTAAAAAACATTTATGCATCTTAAAAGCACCCTTATGCTATGTAATAGAATCAAGACCTAAGCTTACCTGAAAAATGTGATTTATCAGAAAATAGATCTTTTGAGCTGTGAAGTGCGCATGATTTACAACTTTATTTCGATCTTAAAATTTTGTTTTTCATAGACAGTCATAGCTCCCCCCTCCCTACCAATCTATTGGGCCAGCCTTTGGATGTTCCCTTTATTTAAATTTCAGTTTTTTAATTCATTTTTTTTCCTCATTTCTTCTAATCCTTTCCTATTCATAAGTGGATTTTTCTTAAAAGCATTCCAATGTCTATTACACATTCCAGCATACAAATTTTAATCCTTTGGGAATATTAACTTTAAATATTATGTGCTTGCAAAAATTATAAATAAACAAATACTTATAGTGTTTGGAATTGTTATTATTTTTTTTTAAAGAAATTTATATTTTCTAAGTTTCTATTATATTTAATAAATCACAAAAAGAAAAAATTAGGTTGTTTTACTATTCAAAATGAAGTTTTCTCTGTAAAATTGACTAAGAAAAAGCAAGAGAAAAAAAAACATTTTCTATGAAATTTTTTAAAAAATAATTGTAAAAATATCAATATTAGTTTTAAAATCAATGATTTGTAAGAAGTATTTTATATCTATTTTTTTTTCAAACAATTGTAAAGATTTATTTATTCTAGTTTTGATATAAATGTATTTTCAAAAGGTACATCAAACTTTTGGCCAAGACTTATAATAAATTTTAAAAATTTTTTAATTTCTTTTCAGATAAAAATAAATTGCGAATGCTACAAGAATTGAAAGAAAAATCATTGCCATCAACTAGTTATGCACAGCCAGGTTCAGGAAGCAAATCTATGCCAAATTCTAGTGTAACACAATACACACCAGAAAGTAAAAGAAGACTTTCCCTTAAATTATTTTCAAAATTGCTGGCTAGCCCAACTGCTCGAATGGGTATAAAGAAATGTAGTAAACGACTTTTTGATCAAGTTACACCACATTCACCCACAACTCCTTCAAAGAGAATTAAACATGATGAGCAATATGAAAGTACAAACAAAGAAAAAAATCAAAATATTTCTTCTGAAGAAAAAAAATCCCAATAGTCAAAAATTTTATAATTTTGTTAAAAAGCTTTTGAAATATCCATTAATTTTTTTATGTTATAAATATTTTAAGAAACCAGCTTTTACCATGTCTATAAATCTCTGTTTAGAGATGTGACTATATAGTAAACAACATGGTGTTATTTATTAATAAATATATTTTTTAGCATTCTTGCCTTAAATTATCTTATATATGAGTTTTGTCTGACTGAAAAATATTGTTGCAAAAGATTTGAATTAGTTAGTTTAGTTTAAAAGTAAAAATAATTTAATAATTTTAATGTTTATTGTAAGTGACTTCTAATAATAAAATTACAATAACATCAAATTTATTTTAGAAAGTGCATGTATGAAAAAAAAATTTTTTTAAAAATCAGAAAAATGCAAAAATCGGAATGTCTTGGTTTCTAAACTTTATTTTATTTGAATTTCAGACAATTAAGTATGAATACATTATATAATATTGTAAAATTTAAATATAATTATTGGTTTTGAAATATATTTCTTTAACAAAACTTGAAAGGGTATCTATTTTTTTTATTTTTATCTTGCCTTAACAAAACCATATGTGCTCTATCATATTTGATAAATTGTATAAATTTCTTTATGCAAAGTGTTTCTTTTTCTGATTAAATCTTACAATTTTTATCTTTTTAAATTGCTAATTTAAACAAAAAATTTTGAAGTTTCAAAAAATTTACATAAAGACAAACAAAGGACAAAATTTACATAAAGCAAAAATACTCAATTAAAAAAAAGGTGATGCAAGGCTTATTGAAGTACAAAATACAATCAATTCGTTAAACCAATTTATAAGACTATAATATCCTTTTGATTTATATTCATGAAAAGATTAGTTTTGAGTTATTGAAACTGAATTTTTTTGTTGTTGTTGATTTCCTAGATATTTGAATTTTGATTGTTTTTGCATTTTTATTTTTCATTTGCTTTTTGTAGCATTTGTGTATTTTTACATAAGTATTACATATATGTATGTAGGACAAAAATTAAAATAAAAGTAAATCAACGTGTATGACAAAGCTGTAGCGGCATTCACAAATAGATAAATTTTTATGTGTTTCCTACTTATCTCATCAAAAAAAAAAAAACATTTTTTTAATTAAAAAAAAAAAAAAAAAAAAAAAAATTGAGAATGAACTTAAGATTCAGAGTGCATATAAGTTGCAGTGACGAAACTGAAAATCATTAGACATGCACAAACATAAAGAGTGAATGGCAAAAACTGCAAGGGCATATCAAAAAGAAAATATACACATATTTAAAAACAGAAGAGAAACAAGTCTAGAAAATTTGCAAATAATCATAATAAATTAATTCTATTATCCTGAAGATAGCTTTATTAAGGAATAGATGCTTCAGGACATAAACTATGTTATTTCTGCTAGCTAGATGGCTAGATTAAAAGTCAAAACAAATGTAAGTTTCCAGTATACTAATTTCTCTAAATACAATCTACAACTGATGTATGAATATTGTTACATGACTGATTTTGCATTTTATACATGTTTATTTTCTGATTTGAACATAACTCTTGAATTTTTATAGTAAAATAATTTTGATTTACTGATTTTTTTAATAATTTCTCATTTTTAATTAAATATATGTAGGGGTGGAAAATGTGTGCCGAACTGTTCCAAAACTCATGCCTTTCAACATTCTGCTTCAAAAATGGCAAATTTTGCATTTCTTAGCCAAATGTTGAGATATTTCTTTTATTTTGATTTAGTAACCCAGAGCCTATATATAGTATACAGCCTAATATGAACAAGTTTATCGTCTAAGATCGTTATTAAAGGGGGTAAGAATTAATCAATGTTATAAGAGTTCTGTTTTTATGACGTTTCTGTTGGCGATAGGATTTATTAGTTATGTCAACAACATTTGTCACATGGAGAAAATTCTTTTTAAATGTTTCAAGGCCATATTGTGGTGCCATCTATTATTCTTTATAGGAACAAATAGAATAAAAAATTTACTTGTAAATATATACTAGTAAATGTTTCTACAATAATAACTTTCAAATAAATGTATTAAATTTAAATTAATTCCAAATTTTATTAATATTTATTTAATTATTCCCCACCAATCATAAAAATTTTTTTGAATCTCTCTACAAATAATGTTTTATTTGTACCTTTTTTATTATCTTGTTAAATAATATCCAAATTTTAAAATAATATTATTTTTAAGAATAATTTAAAAATTAGCTGCAGTCTGTCATTTGAAAGATTACAGCAATTCTTTATTTTCCATTTATTACTTGAACTGAATTTTTTAAGCACTTTCAAATAAATGTATTAAATTTAAATTAATTCCAAATTTTATTAATATTTATTTAATTATTCCCCACCAATCATAAAAATTTTTTTGAATCTCTCTACAAATAATGTTTTATTTGTACCTTTTTTATTATCTTGTTAAATAATATCCAAATTTTAAAATAATATTATTTTTAAGAATAATTTAAAAATTAGCTGCAGTCTGTCATTTGAAAGATTACAGCAATTCTTTATTTTCCATTTATTACTTGAACTGAATTTTTTAAGCACATTCCCCCCCCCCTATGTTATATCTAGAAATTTTAAAATTTCCAAAAATAGGATATTTTAATTAATGTTTAAAAACATATTTATGACATTTATTCATTGTTTATCTATATATAATTAGTGTTCATTCTCCTTATGCATGGCACATTGGAAGTATTTATTAATATTTTTTGTATTTTTTAATGACTAACAATTTTTCTTTTTCCTTCTTGCAAGTTCGAATATTTTGGAATTCTTAGTAACGAATATTTTTTTGTGCTACATTTCGTATTTTTTCTAAAATTTGTTACATATAATTTTAGATTTAATTTTGAACCCAAAAAATACCATTTTACCACAAATAGAAATAATTTATTGTAACAATATAAGCATTTTTTGAGAGAGAGAGAAAGAAAGATACTACAAAAATGCAATTTACCCTGCTGCAAAGCTGCTACGAAAATCAATTTTTGATTTTCCACCCCTGATATATGGAAAAATATGTTAAAAGCCATACTAAATGGTTTAACTGTTAAAATATACTGATTTTTCAGCTTGTTAACCAAATTGGTATCTTTCAAATTATAAATTTATTATGTGTTTCATTCAGATAAAATGATAGTTTCTATTTTTTTCTGAGTTTGATAATTCACCTGGAGAGACCAATAAATTTATTTGAAATCAATGTGATCGAAAGAATCATTTTCTAATAAAAAAAAACATCCTTCAGTTATATTTGAATTTTTCTCTTAATAAAATTAAGCCAAAAGCACAAATATTGTTTTAAGAAGAGGAAATACATTTTTCAATTTTTGGTTTTGAATGTATCACCATATTGAATCCATGAATTAAATGCTGTGGTTTCATATTATGATGTGATACTGATATGCAGTAGGAATGGGTTCTGAAAAGTTCTTACTCATTCTAAGATATTCTGAACTCATGCTCAAAAGCTTTTGAGCCACTTCCTGAGAAATAGAAATTAGTGCTTATGTTGTACAGATATCTTTTCTTGGGTGTTTTGAATCAACCTTGAATGGATACTTGTTAATGTCAGCTTTGAGGAGGATTCTTTGTTATATAAGATGTTCAGGAAAGGAATTTCCTTTTGTGTTTTGGTCAGTTAAATAATGAATATTGTATGCTATTAGATTATAAACAAAATTATTTATCCAAATTTTATCAGATACTTAGATAATATCTAAATATATTTGTGTTATTCTTGAGAGTGTAAGAAAAAGTTTGGTAGATTAATTCGATAATTGTTAAGAGAGAAAGATGTAATTTATTCATGGTGGTGTAATGCTTTTATTATTAAAATTGTAGAACTTTTTTAAGATTATAAATTCAGTAATTTTGTGGAGTAATTTAATAACTATGGGAACTGGAAACAAACAGTTTTCAAGATTTTAGTCATTCAAAATACAGAGAGAAAATTATTTTATACTATTAATAAAGTCCAAACCAAAACTATTTCACTCGAAAATTTTTTTAACGTCCTATCATTTGTATCATCAATATCGCAAAAAAAAAAAAAAAATTTTTTTTTTTTTTTTTTTTTAACTCCATGAATGTAATTTATGAATGCCAAGTACTTTGTCTTAAACTTTTTGTAAAATTTACGATCCTGGTTAAAATTTTAAGTTTTAAATGTATATATTTTTCCTTGGAATTAGTTTTGAAGATTTTGTTATTTCCTAAAATTAATGCTAATCTAAAAAATAAATAAATAAGGTTCATTAATTTACTTTTAACATTTCTCGAAGTAAACCAAATAGATACATCGAATCTGTGTATTTAGAAATAAGATAAGTTTTCTTATGCATCTGTCATCAACAATTATCAAAATAGTATGTCAAATATCTGTCATCAACAATATCTTCATTTGTGATGCATCAATATTCGATGCTTTGAACATTTAATGGCAATTCAAGCATAATATAATGATTTCTATAGTAGAGAACTTTGCAAGAAAAAACGTTACAATACAATGTTATAATTATAACTATTTTCGCCATGCTAGTAAAATCTGCAAAAGGAGAGTGCCAGATTAAAAAACATGTATATGTATTCAGTCCTATATGCATCAACTGTTGGGGAAGAGATCGCACCTCCTAGAGAGGCTGCAATGTCTTTTCCATCAGGCATTGGAGGGTTGAGCTCTTGTGTACCTAAAACTTTTAAACTTTAAAAAGAGTGATGATAAAAATCCTAAGGAATTGCAGGGAAGCCTGCCGTACGGTAGTGATGTCAGATGACATCGTTTAGTGGGAAGGAGCAAAAGTACACTTCAAGTCAGGAAGAATGAATTTTGGTGGATTTGAATGCGTAACTGTAATGTTCAGGATAAGGGATAGATCTTAAGAATTAATGAAGGTATTTCGGTGAGTTTCGAAATATTATGACTACTTTAGAGGTAGATTCCATTTAGTAGTAGAGTATTGGGATATTTAAAGGTAATAATGGTTCATTTCCGTCATAAACTTAGGTGCATTTTTTTCCAGATTTGATTTTAATGGTTTCAACGTGCTTTCGGAGGGCTAATTTGCTATCGATGATTATGGCAATATATTTAACATCTATTCTGTCGATCGAAAATAAAAATATTATTTGTTCCAAAATTTCTTTTACGAAAAGGATATTGCTTTTGATCTATCGGTGTTGATTGCATAAGATCAGTCATTTTTCTAAGGAGTCTAAAAATGTTTGAAGTATTCTGATTACGAAGCTTACTGGACTGACGGAATTTAATTCATTAAAAAGAACTTTGCCATTTATTACATTTTTTGGATTTTTTTTGAAGGGAGCATTTTAAGTTTCATTTTCATCTGAGATGTGCATCTTGTTAATTTCCAAATCAGGGATGACATTTCATACCTCAACACCAAACAAGAAATTTCACCAAACCAGCCCTCGCATTTCATTTGCACATTACCCGAGTCTGCACCTACCCTTATTCACATTTCCCTCTGCCGCAAAGCAACTTCCTCCCTGCTACTGACAACTCAGCCATCACTGACGCCCTTGCATGACTTTAACTTCTAAAAGAGTTTGAAGTCACCATTGGCGCCTATCCTAACTTCCTCATTTCCCTGAAGAAATTGCAAGAAACGTGTAAGCAGATTGACAAGTCTGCTATCCTATTGAGGCCTTGTCCTCTTATACGATAGTTTAAATCAGGTGTCTCCAAACTACGGCCCGCGGGCCAAATCCGGTCCATCAGTGTCATCAATCTGGCCCGCGACAGCGAATAGCTTATTGTTGCTGTAATAAGTTGGATAAAAAAACACAGAATGATAATAACTCGTTTTTATTTACTTGCTAGGTAAAGCTTAATGACAAGCATAATACGCAGAAAATTTAACTCAAGTATAACAACTAACAAATAATCGAAATGAATTCCACTAACATTATAAACTAGTGAACATCCCGCGGTTATCCTCGGTAGTTATGTTGGGATAAAGAGTATCGCATATGTATGTATATCGATGTTTGGAATGTATATATCCTGAATCAAACATATAATTTTTATCCTGAAAATCTCTCAAGAACGGAAAAGCTAAATTAACGCGAATGAAACCGCAGGGTTTCCACTTGTAAAAAAATACTAATGAAATATGTGTAATTGTGATTATTCACTGACAATAGTTTGTAGTTAGCAAGCTTATGCTCGCTCAAGCGCGTACTCGGCGACTGGTCTAGAAATTATAGATAACAGCAGAAAAATTAAAATGGTTTTGGCCCTTGGTACTTACTGGAGTAAACAGTATGGCCCTAAGGCTGGAAAGTTTGGAGACCCCTGGTTTAAATGGTAACATCGCAAAATAGAGGCCGCTGAGATTTGGCTTCAAAAATTGTTGCGCCAAGAAAAAGGTTGCGATTGTAAGTGAAATGAATTGCAAACAGTACAAGAGATGTGAATTATTACATTTAGCACCTTATCAATCAGTTGGCGCCAAATCCCAACGGCCCCTATTTTGCGATTTGGCCGTTTAAATATCTCAATAGCCAAAATATCATGGAATTTGGTTTAAAATTTGGGTTAAAATCTAGGATCCTGTACCCTTTGTGCCAAACACATCGCCAAGTCGGTAAGTAAGCATAGAAATGAATGGGCCAGGTAGTTTGCGCGGTAAAATGATATTACGCCAAAATCCTTTACTGTGTTGCCAAATCGCCAAGTAAACAGACAAAAAGGTTGCCAAGTTCGGTGTCATTGTAAAGTGCTATTTCGCCAAAATTTATAGCCAAACAGTGCTTTTACGCCAACATTAGCAGCCAAATAGCTATTACCTCAAAGTTTATTCCTGAGAAGGCTTTGAAGCCAAAGTTTATCGCTTTAATGCCAAATATTATCACTATCCCTTATCGCCAACATTTATCGCTTTATAGCCATTTTTCACTAAGCAAATTTTGTTATATAACTTCTTTTAAGCCAAAAAATGTTTTATCGCCAATATTTATCGCTTTATAGCCAAATTTTTTCACTAAGTGAATCTTTTTTTTTGAGGCGCTTTTACGCCAAAAGTTGATGCTTTATCGCCAAATTTTTAGCACTAAAATTTTTTATATCTGGAATACTTTTGCGCCAAATGAAACCGCTTTTACGCCGAAATTTAGCGCTATTATGCCAAGAAAATTATATCTAAAATGCCTTTACGCCAATTTATATCGCTTTATCGCCAAATTCTTACCACTATTATGTCAACTTTTAATGTTTTCTTTTACGCCATATATTGCCTCTTTAACGCCAAAATATATCATTATTTTGTCAACATTTTATTCCTAAATTGCTTTCATACCAAATTAAATCGCTTTATCGCCAAATTATTATGTGGAATTTTATTTTGCTATGTCACAAAAAAGTATCGTTTAAACAAACATAATAATCGCTGTTAATTGATACAATTTCGTTACGATAAAATTTCGCCGAAGTTATTCGCCACCACACTTTTCATGAACAAAAAATAAGTCATGTTCTTTACGAAGCCGAATTCGAATGATAAATTAATATTAACAAAAGATAAAAAAGAAGAAAAAACTAGAGAATAACTTACCTTTTATTGGGGTGGAAACGAACATTTTATTCCATCGGTGAAATCATAAATTATTTTGCGGATGTCACATTTGTGCTGCCGCCGCCACATGCACTCTGCCAGATAATTATCAAATGTTCCGGACACATTATTTTATTAATATTAATTTATTTTAATTATTAAAAATTTAAATTGTAACGTTAACTAACGTTCTAAAAAGCTAAAGCTTCAAATATTCCGAACGAATTCCAATTACGGTTGTCAGAAAATCCTAACTAAACGAACATCTTTAAAAAGGAAATTAATTATTTAAGAATAAAATATAAGTTATTAATAAATAAAAAAATCGTTTTCTTGTTTGTTTCTTACTCTCCTGAGTGGCAACTTCATAAATATTGTTTATGTTCTGAATCAGTGACCGTCGTACGTTGTAAGAATAAGTTCGGAATAATCAGTAATTTATTGGAATACTAATTTAAAAGAATATATATTTCTGTTCTTATTTACTGCAAATAAGTATTCTGCAAATAATAATATAATCCCAATAACAATAAATAGTCATTTTGTTATTTGGAAAATGAAGCTACGAATTCCTCTAATTATAGTATTGCAACCCTAAAGAAATTGGCGGAAAATTGGCGAAATATGCAGGGTTGCAAGATTGGCGACTTCCTCAGGGGTACAGTATCCTAGATTTTAACCAAAATTTGTTTCTCAAATCTGTTAATTTTATTCAGCTGGAGATGATACACGAACTACTTCACTTCATTTCATAATGATTTTCTGAATTTATGCGCTCTATTAAGTCATTTTAAAATTTTAAGTTACCCAGCTATTTTTATTTCTGTATTCACTAAAAACAATTTAAAGCAGCTTTTAAAATAATGAAAAAATACTTTTCTTTTAAATGCATAAATTTTTCGTCTATAAAAACTCTTGTGATATATACAAGATATGTGAAAGATAAATTCGTGCTGGTATAAGCAAAGTAATTTAGAAATTCAAATGCATTGCATGAAAAATTTACAAATGAACAATTTTTACTAAAAACAATAATTTTTTTTTTTGTCAGTCATCTGTAAATGAAATTTCTTATCCGTTTTAAATAAATAAATAACTGTTCTGTATTTCATTTATAGAAAAATTATTTATTATATAAAAAATCATTATCCATAATTGAAGAAAAATAAACCTTTTTCTAAAAAAAACACCAGGGGATTATTTGTAAGTACCAATTTTGTTTTATTTCTAATTTAGACCACCTCTAAGCAAACAACCACATCCAAACGCCTCTAACAATGGCGATTTGGAGACATCAGCATCGAGCCAAACAAGTGAATATAGCGCAAGTGATAATCAATTTGGAATAGGAACTTTCTAGGTCTATATTCTAATTTTTTTTTTTTTTTTTTTTTTTTCTATCTACGAACACCCTGCACATTTTGTAAGTTATTGCCGATTTGAAGGCAAAACGTTAAATAGGAAACAACCTCAAATTTTCAACTCAAAGGAACTTCCTCTATATTGTAAATTTTTTTTTTTTTTTTTAATTTTTTTTTTTTTTTTTTTTTTTTTTTTTTTTTTTTTTTTAATTTTTTTTTTTTTTTTTTTTTTTTTTATCTACGAACACCCTACACATTTTGTAAGTTATTGCCGATTTGAAAGCAAAACGTTAAATAGGAAACAACCTCAAATTTTCAACTCAAAGGAAATTTCTCTATATTGTACATTTTTTTTTTTTTTTTTTTTTTTTTCTATCGACGAACACCCTACACATTTTGTAAGTTATTGCCGATTTGAAGGCAAAACGTTAAATAGGAAACAATCTCAAATTTTCATTAAAAATAAAAAGAGAGTTTGCATTCTATGGTTCCGCTTGTTTGGCGCTTCTTTTCCCTTTACAATAGCCGTGGCTGTATTTTTTTTCACTGGTCTTTGGCGATTCCATTTGGCGCGGAAAAGAGACAGCGAAATCGGAACTCTAAAGTGCAGAAAATAAAAAATTACAAAAATTAAAGGGGTTTCATTGATTTTAATAAATTACGATGACATCCAATTCAATCGATTCACTGAAACTATTAGAATTTGTCACATAAAAATAACGTGTTAATGAGAAGGCATTTCACAGTTTCTAGTTCTAACATGGTTTTGATATAACCCAGTTAATAACGTTATAGGAGAGCCACTGCACATGTATTTTGTTCCGATTGTAAACTGCTATTGCTTAAGGATTGTCATGAAACTATTTTAATATTTCTTATTCATATAATAAAGGCATGCCATTAATAATGGAGATCATATAAAATGATTTTAGAAGCTTCTTATTTTCTAAATGCCCTTATTTTTCCCGGAAAAAATGCAAATTATTAATCCGTTTCGAAGACAAAATAATACTCAATAGGGAGGTTTTGGTGATTTTAAAAGGTAACAAGTAATAAAAATTTTTTTTTTAAAGTCAATTCTTACTTTTTTCCCACTATATTGCAGAAAGTCCTTTAAAAATAATTTTCATTCACTTTTCTTAAGTTAGAAAAAATTCTCTCTCACTAATTTATTCACATTTTTCATTTTCCATTTTGTTTTCTCCTTGACTCAGACTAGAACACAGAATGAAAAAAGAATTTGAAAAAGAAATTTTTTTTCAGCGATCTACACGCTTCGCCACTGACGGTATTTATTCCTAAATTTATATCTTGCTAATTATCTTATATGAGAGAAAAAAAATTTCACCCATATAAAATTAAAATTAATTAATTAAATTTATTTAAGGAATTAATATTTGAGAAAACTGTATTAACATCAAGTGTCATCCACTACAAGTTCAAAAAATGTATTTGAACTTGAGTGGATGAATAAAAAGTATTTTATTAACGATTGAAAATTTGAAATATATATATAAATATATATAGGGAGAGTGTGAACTAATAGTAGGAATTGAAAAAGAGAAAAAAATTACACTAGCCAACTTTTAATCTTAACTACTTAAAACTATTTTCAGAATTCGTTGCTGTTCCGTTGATATGTCTTTAACCTCCATTATGTAGTCCAATCAAATAAGTTTAATTGATAAAACTATCGACGAATTTTATCGTCCTAATACTTAAGATAATTTATCTAAACAGTGCAGATGTTTCTTACGAAAAAAAAAAAAAGCAATTTTGACTTATGTGTTTAATGTATTTTACTTATAAAATAGTATCGTAATCGTCGAATCGCTGTTTGGTTTGAATTGTACTATGTTCTGGAATCTAGTCTTATCGAATTAATTTTAGTTTAATTTTCTTAATTTATTTGGTATTTTAATTTTATACTTATTGATTTAGAGGAGAAACTATAGACGAAGCAATCTAAAAAGGAGAATGGATTTTACTGAACATTTTACCACTCATAAATTCATGCACATTATAAATGCTCAAAACAACTATGATGCCTACGTGGAGAAGTATAACAAATTAAAAAATGGAAAGAATAACCTTTGCACTGAATCTGTAATACATCCTGAAAATACGAAGAATCTTGAAGAAGATATTTTGCAAATTGACATTCCTGATGAAATTTCTGATAATTCGCCTGCTTTCGAAGAGGAACATTCATTAGAACCTTCAGAAATGAAAACTGATAACCCAAGAGAAAGTGACATAGATATCACGGGTTCAGTTTCGACAGTATCATTTTTAGAAAATTTCCGTATAATGAAGAGATTTGCGACGGTAAAAAGGAACTTAAGCAGAATGCAATACAATGTTTTCAACAAGCCCTCAAGAGAAAAGTATCCAGTTCCTGTTGTGAATATGAATCAAATAGTCAAAAAAAAGCAAACACCTACAAAAAAAGATTGTTTCAAGGTGATGCAGAGAGGAAACTTTTTCGAAATCATCTCTGATATTCCCAGGTAAAAATTTAAGAGCCAAAACAGACAAATGTGAGAGACAGATTTACAATTTTGGAATTCAATCAACAATAAATAAATACCTTTTACTAAAAATATTTTTGTCGTGTGAATGTTTTTTTTTCTAATGCAGCTGGCAAACACTTACACAGTTGTCTTTTATGCCTTAAAGCAAGCACTGCACGGACGTTACTAACTTAGCACTACCCAGGAGGTGCGTGTAACTTGAAGACAAGCTATGGACGCGGAGTAACAATAGCCCCGCAACGCTCTACGATCCTGTTAGACTGGGACCTACGGCTTAAAGTGGATTTCAAACCACTACAAACATACATGGCGCCGCCGGGACTCGAACCCGAAATCTGTGGTACAGAGCGCTAGCCATTCGGCCATCATGTCCCTGTTGTATAAATGTACTCTAAAAGAAAATACATGCATTCCATACTATACAACCCAGCCAAGAAGCAAAATTACTTAATATTACTTTCATACATAAAATTAATTAATTAATAATTTTACAAGGCTAAAATGGAATTGACATGCATTTTCAATATTCTTTTTTCTAATTTAATTCTTCTTAAAATATATCTAAACCTGTAACAATTTTAGTTTGTGACTCGTAACATTTGTCACAGTTCAATAATATATTCACAGGTGATTCAATCTGTATCAACAGAAAAATTTAAGGGCCAGATTTACAATTTTGAAATTCAATCAACAATAAATAAATACCTTTTACTAAACATATTCTTGTTGTGTAACCGTACTATAAAAGAAAATACATGCATTACATACTATACAACCCAGCCAAGAAGCAAAATTACTTAATATTACTTTCATACATAAAATTAATTAATTAATAATTTTACAAGGCTAAAATGGAATTGACATGCATTTTCAATATTCTTTTTTCTAATTTAATTCTTCTTAAAATATATCTAAACCTGTAACAATTTTAGTTTGTGACTCGTAACATTTGTCACAGTTCAATAATATATTCACAGGTGATTCAATCTGTATCAACAGAAAAATTTAAGGGCCAGATTTACAATTTTGAAATTCAATCAACAATAAATAAATACCTTTTACTAAACATATTCTTGTTGTGTAACTGTACTATAAAAGAAAATACATGCATTACATACTATGCAACCCAGCCAAGAAGCAAAATTACTTAATATTACTTTCATACATAAAATTAATTAATTAATAATTTTACAAGGCTAAAATGGAATTGACATGCATTTTCAATATTCTTTTTTCTAATTTAATTCTTCATAAAATATATCTAAACCTGTAACAATTTTAGTTTGTGACTCGTAACATTTGTCACAGTTCAATAATATATTCACAGGTGATTCAATCTGTATCAACAGAAAAATTTAAGAGCCAGATTTACAATTTTGAAATTCAATCAACAATAAATAAATACCTTTTACTAAACATATACTTGTTGTGTAACTGTACTATAAAAGAAAATACATGCATTACATACTATACAACCCAATCAAGAAACAAAATTGCTTAATATTACTTTCATATATAAAATTACTTAATTCATTAATTAGTAATTTTACAAAGTTAAAATGGAATAAACATACATTTTCAATATTCTTCTTTCTAATTTAATTCTTCATAAAATACATCTAAACCTGTTGCAATTTTAGTTTATGATTCGTAATATGTCACAATTCGTAACAATAATCACAATAGTAATGTCACAATTCAATAATATATTCAACGGTGATTCAATCTGTATTAACAGAAAAATTACTTAATATTACTTTCATATATAAAGTTACTTAATTAATTAATAATTTTACAAGGTCAAAATGGAATAGACATATATTTTCAATATTCTTTTTCTAATTTAATTCTTCATAAAATATATCTATGTTACAATTTTAGTTTGTGATTCGTAATATATGTCACAATTCGTAAAAATAGTCACAATCGTAACATAAGTCACAATTCAATAATATATCCACCGGTGATTCAGTCTGTATCAACAAAAAAATTACTTAATATTACTTTCATGTATAAAATGGCTTAGTTAATTAATAATTTTACAAGATTAAAATGGAATAGCATAATAATGCATTTTCAATATTCTTTTTTCTAATTTAATTCTTCATAAAATATATCTAAACCTGTAACAATTTTAGTTTGTTTCTAGAAGCATATTTCACAATTCGGTAATATATTCACTGGTGATTCAGTCTGTGTCAATACAACTGAATAAAACAAAATAAAAAAAAAGTCAGAAATAAGTACAAAATGTGTGTGATTATATAAATATGTACTGATAAGCATGATTTCATAGGATTCTATTTACCAATGTTCTGCTATCGAATATTTGGATAAATTTTTGCCATGTTGTACTAAAGCGATAATAATTTATTATCGAAAAGTATGTATTGTTGTTACGTGTGAACATTGTATTGTTCTATTTTCAGGTTCGTTACGTTGCGTCACCAACAATTGTGAAGCTGATAAAAAGTGACAAAAGTTATTTAAATCGTTAATATTGTTGAGAAACACACGAAATTTTCTTTAAAAAAAAAGGCGTGCTTGCTAAATGACTTAATTTTTTCGATTTAAAAAATGCATACGTGGAGCATATTGTTAATACTTATAATCACCTTATATCAAATCACATGCTTTGTATCAAGTCACGTGTACTGCTTACGTGTTTTAAACGTATCATGAAATTAAAAAAAAAAAAACCTTCTAAAATTCTTTTTTTCATTTTACAATGATTTGCTTTTATCATTTTACAATGAATAGGTAACAACAACAACAATTATTACACATATTTATCAAAAACTGTTGCCAAACTTGATTTAAGATTACTAATTTAAATTTTCACATTTCATGAAAATCGTTGCACGAATAAAGTCATTAATATTGCTCATAGTATTTAATATGCGTCACAGTCAAAAACAAAGAGTTATCCTATTTCAAACACAACTTGGTCTATCAGCTGTTCGAGTATCTGAATTATTCGATTGAAATGACGTGTCTCGAGTCATACTATCGGACTATATGTCATACTATGGGACAGTTATAGTCACAGGATTCTAGTTAGGTACCATGGTACCTTTAAGTGCCAGTTGGCTAGTGTGCATTAACTTCGCAAAAAAGTAACTTTTTGACAAACAATAAAGGATAAGAGATTTTGAAATTTAATTTTTTCAATCATGTAATTTGCAACTAGCGTGGGAAAAAAAAAGCTAAAATCTACTGGAATTGCTTTCAGTGACAAGGAGACTCGATACCGATTGTGTATCGACCGTCAGGCTGCTTGGGGTTCTTTTTCCAGTTTTCTATCACATGACACATAATATCGAACAATTACCCCTGAAAGTCCCACAGGGAAGATATCCATATTTTCTTCCTATCATTTCTGGGCTGTTTATGAGCTACATCTAAATCATAAGGATATCTGGCATATCTAGATATCATAGCATATCTGGAGCATAAAATCACCAGTTTATAATAATAGAAAAGGGCCTGAATGGCCGAGTGGCTAGCGCTCTGGCGCACGGTACCACAGGTTTCGGGTTCGAGTCCCGGTGGTGCCATGGATGTTGTAGTGGTTCGGAATCCACTTTAAACAGTAGGTCCTGGTCGAATATGATCGTAGAGCGTTGCGGGGGCATTGTTACTCCGCGTAGGTGGCTTATCTTCAAGTTACACGCGCTCCCTGGGTAATGCAAAGTGAGTAACGTTTGTGCAGAGCTTGCCTTAAGGCATCCAAGACCAAGTGTCTATAAGTGTTTGCCATCTGCGTTAGAAGAAGAAAAAAATAATAGAAAAAACATGTTTATAACATAAAGAAATTTATTGAACACTCATTCATTATATTAGAAACAATGAATTATAACTTATTATGTTAATAAAATTTTGTTAGTTCTGATGCACTTTTGTTGAAAAAAAAAAAAAAAAAAAACATGATGAAACAGTTTTCTGGATTTTTTTTCCCCCTGAAAATTGATTAATAGTACAAAATAATTAAAAGCCTATTTTTATTAAGAAATTCTTCTTGATATTGTAGATTAACACAGAGCTTCGAGTAGCGATTCCAGCTCCTTCATTGCTAAATGCTGTAATATAGCCGTGGTCTTATGCTCTTTGAGTTAAAAAAAAAATTAAAGTTAAAAAAATAGATAAAAAACACTTGAAATCTTCTCGGCAAATTTGAATTTATCATGTGTGAACATTCGAGAACGGATGAATAAGCTCAGAAATATACCAATGTTTGATAATGAAAGAGATATACGAAGCAATTGATTGGAATACTACAAGAATTCCACAAGTTATACCATAAGAATTTCACAAGGAATACTATAAGAATACTACAAGGAATACTCATTGGAATACTACAAGAATTCCAGTTCGATAGCCACATGAATATAGCAATGTTGAATAGATCAAGAACTTCATAAAGAATAAATTGTTCAAAATAATCTAAAAGAATATACAGAAGTAAGATAAATGTCGTCGTAAATGAAGAATGAAGTATTCCATATTATAGAAGAAACGTTATCACGTTCAATAGCCAAAAGAATATATCAAAGTTTAATAATTATTGGCATAAATGAAGAACGAAGTATTCCAAATACAATAAGAAACACTATACAGTTCAAAAGACACCGGAAAATGCCAAAAGTGATAAATATGAAATTTTTTTTTTTTAATTGAAACGGAATTGATCAACACATTACGAGTACTTACAGCCATTGGAAATACAAATGTTTATAATCCTAACCCGAAACATGAAAAGTGATTTAAAACTATACTACAAAATACTTCAAACAAAAGCCAAATTCTCTAGAAAATTCCTTAAGACTAACATTATTCATGAAGCATTTCAAGAGTTAAGGGGCCCAAAGTACCATTTTTTATTTGCTTAATCCTCTTTTTTGGATAATATCACGGACCCCTAACTAGAACATCACGTTCACACTTGATAATAAATGTCCTTTTTAAATATAATTATAATATAAATTATAATTACATATTTAACTTTAATTAGAAACGAAAATTTAGAAAAAGAAAAAAAAGAAGTAAAAAAAAAAAAATTTTTAAATAAATAGAATTAAATGGAGTGTAGTTGTTTGATAAAAACCGTTGGAAAACAGCTGGGCGAAACGTTGGTAGGAAAACGAACTTTTTTGTCTAGACAATTGGAGTAATAAATCTGTCAAAGCAGAGGAGAATCGAAGGCGCAATTCGTGGCCGTTGCAATGGTAAATAAGCAAGTTGAAAAGAGGAAATCATAACATGGAGAGGAGCAGTTGTAATTAATTTAAAATATTTAGAACAATGCGAGGTCTTTTACAAGTTTTTGCAGGAAGAAATATCATAATCATAATTTCTTAGGGTATTTAAACTGTTTTATTGATGTTTCACATATTATTATAGAATTCAGTAGAAATTTTATGAACAAATTGTCTTATATAACATGGACGTGCAATCTCACAGGCCATTCTCATCCCTATTACATGCTTAGTCCAATTGAGTAGATTCTTCCGCTAGCTTTCTGTTTTGTTACTTTGAACCTAACCCCCACTTATTACACTGTCCGATTACCATGTCTGTCCGATAGAAATTCCATCGCATTCTTCAACAGCGGTCTGTGGGACCTCACTTCCCTTTCAGTTTTATAATTTTCGGCAGTAGTACACATTGTTCTGAAGTTAGGTCCGACGAAATTGATTCGGTACTTACGTATTAACGGTACCTTGGCGACAGTTGCGCCAATAAAGAGCACATGGGCCAACTGTAGCTACAGATTTGGCGCCAATCTACACTTAAAATTTTTGTTCCAAATAATAAAATATTTATGAAACACTTGATTTAAAATCAAAACGCTTTCAAAATATTTTTATTCCAAATAATAAAGATTGGCGACATTTAAAAACCGCCAAGTCTGTCGCCAAGGTACCGTTAATACGTAAGTACCATTGATTCATCCATCTGATACGCGTCATGCGGATAAACTGTAAAAGATTCTAGATGAGGTTGGAAGTGATGTTAGTGAAGAAGATTTTGTCCGTAAAATTCCCACTCTACAAATACTGAAATTATTTCAAACTACTATGATTTCTGTGATCCAGAAGCAGCTAGTAATTTTTTGAAATATTACTATGGAAAAAAAATCGATTCAAACGGTCATCCGTTGAAGCTAATCGAAATGTTAGAATTCCAGCTTACAATATATTAAGACTTCCTACAATAAAACTTTACGGAAAAATTGATTCAAATCCAAAAAATGTATAGGAACTACTTTTTACTATTAACTATTACTCATAATTGTGAAATGGAAAAATTCAAGGATTGATAGAAAGAGAAAAAAATACTTCTCATCCACTTAAAGGTGAAATTGACAACACCAGTATTGATGAACTGAGAATACTTTTGAATTTGCTCATATACATGTCAATCTTCAAATCCAATCTTGAAGATATTAAATGTTTTTTGCCATCGATGGAACTGACCCCGATAATTTTCGTGCAGTAATGTCACTGAAATGTTTTAAATTTTTACTTTCAAATTTGCGATTAGATAATCCAGATGATAGGGAGAAACACACGCACACATACACATACAAACAACTGATAAACACCGAAGGCTGATCGATACCGTGATACTGATACTTCAAATACTGTCAGGAATTTTCTGTATTGCGATTGTACATAAGAATTCCTATTTTTTTGTAATAATTTCTTTATATCGGAGAAAGATTCATTCAAAGAAATATGCTTTATTATTGAAAAATATTATACAAATATCTAAAGATGAAAATCTTTTTATTTTTGTCAAAAAAAGGGCAATCCATATTTAAAAATGACAAATCTTGATTTGGTTTTCAATTACAAAAATTAGAATTTTGGTAGAAAAGGAAAGACACTAATACGTATTATCAGACAGTTTCCGAATAAAATACAAAGGCAAATATATAAATATATAATTCCAAATTTAGAAGATAAGTACCTCAAAATATATACTTGTCTTTACCCAAAAGGCTTCTATAAAAAAAAAAAATCTCTTTAAAAGTAATAAATAAATAAAGTTACAATAGAATCTGTAGTAAATCTTTTAGGTTTCAAAATTTTTTTAATTTTCAGATTAATTAAAAGTTCTACAGCAGATTTATACTAAAGTTCTTAAAAGTTAAGTTCCAAAAACTGAAATCCTAAAAAGTAAATAGCGTAAACATGAAATAAGGTATGTATAAGGTAGAGATTTATTTATTTATATTTCAGTTATCCTTTGCCCACGGCTGCTGGGGGTCTTGTATGGCAACTGCCATCGAAAAACGTCACATCGTCTAGTGCAAATCCGCCATCGGATGATTCTCCTTCGAAATGTAGGAGGTAGTCACCTTTTGCTTCCACACTCACTTGAGCATAACTCCAGTCTGTTCGACTTGCATTGGCAAAGTTTCTGGCTTCGAGTCTCCAAATAACTGTTCTTTTTATGCTTTCTGGGTCTGACATGTCCAGCAATACAACCTGCAATGTGCATTATATTCTGTTACTTGACAAATGTAATAAAAGCAATATTGTTATTTTAATGGAACACTTGATTCGAAGTTGTTTGCTTACAGAGATGTAGCAAATTCAATGATATCCTGAGGGCACCACTTGAATTTGCTGCAATGTACATAAGTTGTGGCACTTACAACAGTTTTTACTGGATACTCCCATGCATGGCATCTGGAGAAGGGAATGTACCTTCTTCCATCTTGAATCTAACGGAAGGACATTACCTTCTATGGATTTAATCTGATCATTCCGGAACTAAACGAAACTTCGGTTCAGTTTCGCTTATCAAATTTTGGACCAAGTATATTAGGTCCGAAAATCCAACAAGTTATTAGCCAGACTATTTTAGTACATGATTAAAGAATTTAATTTTAATGTTTAACTTGAATACATTTAAATTTTATCATTTACTTAATTAGAATTTAATTTTAGTTCACTTATAAAAAATATACCGCACACGGACTGCAAGCTGCCTAAAACGTAAATTAAGTTTTTTTATTAATTCGCTGTATTTAATTTTTGAATCTTAATACTATAAAAATATATTATAAAATAATTGAATTAGGTTTCGATTTCATTTAAATACTAAACTGCGTTTTCTGTTTTCATTTTATTATGTATTTCTTATTTTAGAGATTTTTTTCTCTTACTTTAATAAATAAATAAATTAAAACTTCTCGAAAAGAAATCAAAGAATATTATGCCACATAATTTTTCCTTATAGGATATTTTGATTTTTTTTTTTTTTTTTTTTTTTACAAGTAATATTAAACTGGTAATATTTTTCTTTCAAAAACAGCTTAAAAAGATAAAAAAAATTATACAATACTACTTTACATCATGGTAATTTGATATATCTAAAATATTACTAAATTAATCATGCTGAAGAATAATATTAATAGCTATATTAAAACTTATTTATCTTAGTATATTATAAATAATTAGTACTTTTTTAAAATTAAAAAAGGTGTTATAAATATTTGTTAGATAAATTTGATATAAAGAATTTATTACAGAAAAAAATTTAGAAGTTGAATCTCTAAAAGTTTTTTCGTATTAGAGAAATTTATCAAAATAAGACTTTTTAATTAATTTTATTTTTAAATAACTTTTCTTTTTTTATTAAAATTCGTTAGCTATATTTCAATCAATAATTAATTTGAATAATTTATTTATTTCAGATGGTTATTAAATTTTTCATTTCAATAAATACAAAAACAATTTTCAATCAAATAAATTAATACTTTTTAAATTTAATCATTTGTTTAATTTTTTTTCCTCAACAGGAAATTTGTTTATTCAATTAACGGTATTCAATTTGATGAATCAACCTAAATTCTTGAGAAAAACTTAAAAGTATTACACGATTGTATTTGAATTCCTCGCGGTATCGGTATTCATTAGTTGATGTCGCAATGCGGGCGCTTTTTAGCCAATCAGCTAAGTCTCTTAGAGCACGTGATTTATTAGAGCTGTTGGTCTCGAGAAGATGTAAACATAGCATTTTATTTGTGATAAAGACAGTGATATTTAATTTTCACAATGATTGCAAAGGAAAAATAACGGTAAAGCGACAAGAATAATTATTTTGCTGGAAACTAAAATTTAGGTGCTCAGACGATTATCTGCGAGTAAATGGCAATTTGATATTGAATATTGGCAATGCATTCATTTTGTCTTCTTCAACAATGTGCATAGTTGTAAAAACAACTAATATGAAAAAAAAAAAAAAATTTAAAGTCAATTCCTACTTTTTTTCCACTAGATTGCAGAAATTACTGTATAAATAATTTTCATTCATTTTTTTAAGTTTATCTGGTGCCATCTGTTGGTAGATAAATATGCAACTTAAATCTAAAAAAAAATATAATTAATTAATGAATGAATATTTGAAAAACCTGTATTAACATCAAGTGTCATCCTCTGCAAGTTAAAAAAAAAATGTATTTGAACTTGAGTGGATGAATAAAAAGTATTTTATTAACGATTGAAAATTTGAACAAGATATATATAGGGAGAGTGTGAGCTAATAGAAGGAATTGAATAAAGAAAAAATCGTATCATCAGCAACTACAATCACAATAACTTCAACATCTAGATCGACTTCATATACCATTAACTCAAGCAATTATAATGGAAAAACTGAGAAATTTTTTAAAATCATATTCAGAATGAAAAAGGCAATACGAGTGGAAATTTTGTGACTAGTCGAAAGTAGTTCCATATATTTAAAAACAGAAACAGTCTTTTTTTAATAAAAAGGAGATTATTGGAGAAACGGCAAATGGAGCAATTGCAAGTGGTACAAAAGCAATTGCTGCAATTATAACTACATTAAGAACAATCATTAAATGAAAGAATTATCCTCCTGAATTAATTTTCAATGGTGATGAAAGGAGTCATTTTTGGAAAATAATACCAAAACGGGCAATTTTATCCCACAAAGAAAAATGAGTAACAGGATTTAAAGCTGCAAAAGATCGCTTAATATCTCTGATGTGTGGTTATGCTACGAGAGATTTTAAATTAAAACCACTGTAATTATTATTCCAAAACCTCCAAAACATTGAAAGAAATTTCAAAATCACCTTTACAAGTAATTTTTGAGTCTAATAAAACATCTTGGGTCACTATGGAATTTCGCGACATTTGATTTAACACTCTACAGCGAATTAAGAAAAGAAAAAAATAGGTAAAATCGCAGAACAGGGGTCGTTGAGAATAGCACCAAAAATTCTTTTCACCAAAGTTCACCAACTACCGGGTTGCAAAGAATACAAGAAACCCGGGTTGTCATATATGGCGACTTATTGCTCAATTGTCTTTACAAAAAAGTCGCCAAATCTTAAGGGTCCTATTTTGCTATTTACTTTTGATTGATAATGCCGCAAGCCATGCAACGCATCTGTCTGACTAACAAAATGCATTCCAGTAGAAATGGCTTTCCTGCCGCAAAATACAACTTTCGTCAATCTAACCCATTTATCAGTGAGTAGTATCAAATTTTAAAGCTTATTATTTACAGCGGACATCCCGACAACTGATTAATTGATTACAAGTGTTTTTAAAAAAACTATAATATCATTGACGCTGTAGACATCTAATCTTTCCTGGAATGAGGTGACCCAGAACTGTTTGAAGGCCGGAGTTAAGCAAGGACGTTGGCAAAAGTGAATCCATTGTTGATGTCGACGATACTTGCAAGGTAGCTAATGAAACAAGGTTGGATATTATAAATTTTCAGGATATTCAAGAATTATTGTAAGTCACATTACATCTGGTGAAAGTCTTTCCAACTATGATCGTAGAACAATAAGAATAATAATAAGAACAGTTAAGAATGAATAGTAAGAATTCGTAGAACAAATGTACGAAGACAACGAAATTAGCGTTTCTGAAGATAAGATTTATAAGGAATTCCCAACGGATTTCTAAAAAACCGTTTAACTGTTGTAACATAAATTATAGATCAATTTATATAATGTAATTTCAATTTTGTTAGAAGTTCAAAGGCCAGATGAATTGTCATGGATACGATGTCTTGTTAACATCGCGTCAATATTAATTAGTTGCCATGGGAAACAGGACAAGGCAAAACTTCTTTATTAAAAAAAACAAAAAGTCAAATGAGGAAGAACTTCCTCATCACAAACATAATTTCTTTTACTGAAAGGTGTTTTTTTTTTAAATTATTTTCACAAATGTTTTACGAATAAAAATCGATAGTATCAATAAATAAGTCTATATTTAATGGAATAAAAAAGTACTTAACAATAAATGTCACAAAATTAATAAATTTTCTAAATCTCTGTTATATTTCACTTATCCCCTTATTTATGTGTTAAGATGGCTTCCTTTAATACCGTTTTGTTTAGCGCGAGAACTTATTCAAACATATCCCAGCCGTTAAGTGGGGTCTTACTATGTAATTAAAAAAAGAAAAGAAAAAAAGGCCGTGACATTTTTATTTATTTATTTGTTATGTTCGTCCAAATATCAAGGGAAAATATTGTGGGTTTTATAATTGAATAAATAAAGTTGCACATAGCTTTTTGAATTACACAACTAAATTATTTATCTATCAGAAGATAATTAATTCTACATTAATTTTTATATTAGAAAAATCATTGCAAAAAATTGCAGTTTATTTCTTTGTTAATATCGAAAATACGAATGATTCTCGAATGCAACTCTCACTAACTTTCCCTCTCTGTAATAAGGAAAAATTGCCATCAAAATTATTAGTAATTTTAACGTTTCCTTCATCGTCTTTTGTTGTTGTCGTATTCCTCATGGAAGAAGAGTAAGGGGGGTAGGGGGCAGCTTCTGTTGTGAACGAGCACCCGTAGATAGAAGTTTGACTTCTCCGTGTAGCTGAAGAAGGAGGACACTGCCTTCCGGGGGTCTTTTTTTAACATGAAAGAAATTTGTGGATGTTTTTAGTTTGTGTTAATTAATAAAAATTTAATTTTTATACTTTTATTATTTCCTGATTGTATTTGCTGTAAGTAAAATTAAAAATCAATTGGAGTACTCCAGAACACAAGGAAAGTAATCGCACAGTTACATCTTGGAAAAAATGCTATGATGCTTTCAGCTACAGCCTCTTGCCCCTAAGAAGAGGAACATTCACATTCGAAAGGGAAAAAGGTGTAAAGGAGTTGTCTTGAGCTTTTTTTTTTTTTTTTTTTTTTTTTTTTGTTAGGCTACCCTCATTGGGTTTCAAAGGTGACTGTTCAAGTTTAAAAACACAGGGAGACCATACTATCCATCATATTGAATCTTCTCAAAAGATGCTACTTTACTTACTTGATACTATAAAAGATGCTGCTTTAATTACGATTGAGTATTAAAGCTAAACACTCAGTGCTTTACTAGTCATTTTTATATGAATTAAAATACATAAATTTGTTGATTAGAATGAAAAAATAAGTTTAAAATAACTTGTAAAATGTTTTAGTTTCAATAATAGGAATAAATGTTAACACTTTTAAAATCAGATGGATTCAAATTTTGTACAACAAATTACAACAGAGCGAAAGTTACCTTTAAAGCTGTTGCATCACTTCGTCCAAAAGCCACAAACCAGAAACCGAGACATCGAACTCCGCTGAAACTCACTTCAAGAAGAGGACTTCTTAACTTTGGACGCTGTATGGCACTCTTGTGGAAGACATCGAAGAAAATGTACCCGACTGGAGAGCGAAACGTGTGATCCAGCAATCCAGCTGGCTTGTAATCCACACGAGCCATCTTCCACAGGCTTTCTTCAACCGTATTTACAGTTTTCGGCTCAGTTGTGGGTGCAACAGTCGATAAATCATCATCAAACTCCGATACTGGTATCCATCCACACATATCTCTTTCAAAAAAGCATTCACCAAGAACTGCAGCTGCACCTAAAGGCTCTGTCGTACAATCTCCATCGAAGAATGTTATGTCATCAATGGCTATGTTACCCACTCTGCCTTCACCCCATACTCCTTCAAACACTATTTCATATGGGGTTTGTGGTGGAGCTCTTTCAGTCGTTGTCACTATAGGTGCTCTTGCTGGAAACCATCTTTGTCCTTGATGGTTGTATAATCTCCATAATGGAGACAATGGTTTGCCTGGTTTTATCAAACGTACGTAGACTCTGAGGCTACCTAAACTAAGTCCAGCTGGATCAATCAGTCTTTCGTACATCCAGTAATGGAACGAGACGCATTTAGGGTTGGCAGTTGGTTGGAAGCGGGAACTCACTAACCATCCTCTAGTACCACCTTTTAAGATGAGAGGTGTATTGGTGAGCAGGTTCATGTAATAACCTTTTCCATCTCCTCTTGTATGATCGAATGGGGGTCCACTTTGATCGTAGAAGTATTGTCTCGCCCAATCAACGTCGTCAAGTTCATCCTTATAAGACAGAAAAATAAAATTTATAGTTTTATAACTTTAATTTATTGCTATATTACATTATCAAGGCATATTTGCAGTTTATAATTTTTTTGATAAATTTATCCTAATATTTTAAGTATAAAAAAGTTCCTAATGTTTTTAAGTTTAAGTATAAAAAATATACACTTTCAAATTTTCTTTAAATTTAAATAAACAAGATACAAAATTTATTCATATGAAGAAAATTCTTCTGAAAAAAATAGAATTCAGTGTAAAACTTTCAAGTGAAGATATAGATTACGTTATTATTCAAATAATTATATATTTATTTAAAAAACATTTAAAAATTAAAACAAATTGAAAGCAATTTTTTCACATATGACTGCGATATTATAAACATGCTCTTGAAACTGCGTGTCGAAAATTCACACAAAATTTCTTTTTTGCTCGTCTTATTGATGGGGCTCACTGGACATCAGAATTCGTATATTCTAATAAAGAATGTTCTCTAATTATGCAAATAAGAATACTATAAGAATGCCATCAGGACGCAGATAAGAATATCTTATTTTCTCATATTATCTGCGTCCTGGTGGTCAATTGACTAGCGTTTGGCCGTTGGTACAATAGTCTTCAGGTCCGAAACCTGTCGGTAGTATGGATGCGTGTTAGTGGTTCGGAATTCACGTTAAACTGTAGGTCCCGGTCTAATTAGTCCAAAGTGTGCAAAAATGACCGTAAAGCGACAAACCAATTATATCTTAATTAGTGAATACCTTCCAATGTTTGATTTTTAAATTAAGTATATTCGTAATGTCTGTTTTAATAAAAATTAGAAGAAGAATCCAAAATATCAGACTTAAAAAAGAAATTAGTATTATTTCTACTTTCAAGTAACCGATACGTGCATTGGAATGTATCAATAAATTACAATCATTTTATTCTTTATTTGCAATAAAAATAATAATCAGACATTCAAATAGGATTAGTCCTCATTATAATTTATGGTACTGATTTTAAGTTTTCCTTTTTTTTTATCCTAAAAAAGAATGCGTGACAGTAAGTTCTTTCTAAGCATTTCTTATAAATATTTTATCTAAAGTACGTTTTTATGAACGTTTAAAAGTACGTTTTCATGAAAGAATCATGAAATTGAAATTTCTTATAGATCGGGATGTGAATTATTATTTATTAGTAGTTTTAAAAATTAATTATGTTAAAAGTTTGCTTTCGAAAAAACTAATTATTTTAAAATTGATTCAATAGGTTATTTGCAGAAAATAAGTTCATTTATTTTTTTCAATACTCTCATTAGCTCATTAAAAGTCGCACACCATTATCAGAGAATCAGTGGATTAATAATAAAAATATATCGATGTTGTTGTGTCTAACCTCAGTGTCCTACAGTGCGGGACGGATATTCCATCAGTAATCTACTCATGGATGGAGGAAAAGGGGGCAACTCCTATTCTGATGGAGCACCCGTAGATAGAGGTCTGACTTGGTTCAGTGTTGTTGAAGAAGGAGGGCAATGCTTTCCGGGAGGAAATATATATATCCCATATCGTATGGGAGAAGACCCAGAAAACTCCCACCAGGTAGTCCGACTCACGAGGCAAGATGCTGAACATCACAAACGCCATTAAGGTTCCTCGTTTTTTTGAAACAGTGTCTACAATAAAGTGTCCATCGGATGGAAGCTTAGCCCTAATGCTCACCAGCGGCGCGCGTTGTCACTGAGCCACGAAATATATAACGGTAAAATATATTGATAGGAAACAGCGGCAAAATATATTGATAGCGAGTGTAAATAACTTGAAGCGTTTTTTTTTAATTATTTCAAATTATTTGCCCCAGTATTACCAATTCAGATATCTGCATCTTTCTAGCTTGAATTTTTTTTTTTTTACCTAATAATAATTAAATTTTTCTGAAGTATTCTATACTATACATTCTAATAATAATACCAAACTAAAACGTGAAAAGTTTCCCAAATAATAATATCATTAGTAATATTAGAATCCAATTTTTTTATAATCTATATGTCGAACATTTGCAGTGTATTTGTTGGAAATTAATTATCAAAAAAAACTGTAAAATACTCATAGAATAAAAAAGGAATGAATGAATTATATACTAATTTTTTGTGGCCATATGTGTGTAAAGGGGACTGATATCCGAGTGACTAGCACCCTGACGGTCGGTTCCACAAGTTTCAAGTTCAAGTCCCGGCGATGTCATGGATGTTTTTAGTGGTTCAAAATCCACTTTAAACCATAGATCCGGACCTAATAGTACTATAGGATGTAGGGCTGACAACCCTACCTCTTAAAAAAGAAAATATCTCCTGTCTTGAAACCTGCCAGTAGGCAGACGGCCTTGGCCCATCATGAGGATTTTGCCCCAATGAAGAAGAAGAATATGGGAGTAAATGTTTGTTATTACTTTCTCTAATTTTATGTAAAATCAATAATCAAAAGTGAAAAAAAATCATAAATTAAGTGTTTTGAATATTACTATTAACCACTTACTTGAGGAGCAGGGTTACTCCAATTACACATATTTTCTTCAAAGTTGCAGTCGCCGTTGTCTTTGGCAGCCGTTTGAGGAACTACAGGGCATGGGCCAGGTCGGAACGAAATATCATCAATCGCAATGTTTCCAAACTGATTGCCTAAGTAAAGCAACATATTTACATAAATACACATTTATATTACTAAAAGCATTATTTACAGAGAAATGTCATTTCTAAAAATGGGATTACAACAGATTCTTCCAATATTAGTTGTATACAAATTATCGCCAATAATTTCTCTTTTAAGTATTTTCTTTAAAACCTTTCATAGTTTATTTTAAATTAATAACTGCTATGCAATTATGTCTTTTGAAAAATGGAATGGTTTAAAACCATTTACGCAATTTGCAAAATTTTAATTATTATTAATACCATGTAATTAGTATTCTTACGATCTAATTAGTATTAATACCATGTAATTATTATTCTTATAATTTAATTAGTATTCTTACAATCTATATAATATTGTTACAATGTAATTAGTTAATTATTTATGTAATTTGTTAGCGAAGGTTATAGCTGTTTATCTTTTTTTAGTTCATAATTTTAAATCTTATAATTACGTACTGTATAAATGTGTAGTTTAAAAATGTGCTTCAACTAATATCCTGATCACTTTTTCTGTGCTTCAACTAATATCCTGGTCTCTTTTTCTGTGCTTCAACTAATATTCTGCTCTCGTTTTCTGTACTTCACTAATATTAAGATTTCCGGCTATTATAATATATGGATAATTTATGTGAGTTATGATTTTTAATATGGACAAATGTCCCTACTGCCCATAAATTCAAAGGATATAATCGAAAAGTAATCATCTTCTGCAATTCCGAAATTGTTCTCCAACCTTAGAGTTCTTAAATGGAAAGATTTTTTTTTTATTTTTCTTAAAAATAAATTTTTTTATGCATATAGATTTTAATCTTGGAAAGTATAAAACTTTCAATTTTATCTTATACAAACTTAAATGTAATAATTTGTGAAGTTTTGGACAGAGTAAACTTTTTCTTCATTGGCACAACAGCCCTATAGGCGGCAAAGCAGTCTGCCTACTGGCAGATTTCGAGACAAGAGATGTTTTCTTTTTACGGGGTAAGGTTGCCAAACTAAGCCAAACGCTCTACAGTCATATTAGACCAACGCTTTAAAGTGGATTCCGAATCACTACAAACACCCATGGCATCGCCGTGACTCGAACCTGTGGTACGGAGCTCTAGAGCGCTAGTAACCCTGTCATCAGGCCTGGAACAGGGTAAACACATTCCCAAATTTTTATTCCCACATTTTATAAAGTTTCAACAACCAAGAATTTTGTTTAGGAACATTTGAATAGACCATTAACTTCTTGGTCTTCAATTCTGTGTAAGTTTGTCAAGTGACTGTAAGCTTTTATTCTTTTATGTGTGCGTGTTTGCTTGCTGTGTTAAATTGGCCTTTAATGTCTATTTTTTTTTTTATTTACTTCAAATTTATACACCTCTTTTATTTTTCTTTCTATTTTTCTCATTTTATATGAATATTTTGAAATATTTTATGAAATACGAAGTAATTCTTTTCCTAGAAAAAGTAAAGAAAAAAGGGCTTAAAGGTTCTTGATTGGTTTGGTTTGTGGCTCTAAGGTCTGTCTTTTTTTTTTTTTTTTTTTTTTTTTTTTTTTTTTTTGCACCCACAGTTAGATTGGGACCTATCGCCGCCTGGGACCACCGCCAAACTTGATCCTTCTAATAAAGAAGATTGAACTCTGCAAAATCTCGATGCATAAACCTAACTGTAACTACCAGTCCAAATTGCAATTCATGACAAAAAAAATGCTTAAAAAAAGCATAATAACTTACCAACTATAGCAATCAGCAGTAACTGAAAAGGACTGAGCGAGGACAATGTGACTTGTGCCTTGTGCCAACTGCTGCCCGAAGTTCCTGACATCTCCCATATGGTTTTATCACTTTCGTCCTCGTTCTTCAATACTAGTCTCAGGGTGCCGACTCCATTACCGAACATGTGGGTTGCGAATCTCATGCATACGGGACTATTATCCCCTGTAGTTGGAAAACTAGGACTTCGAAGCATTGCTGTATCTCCTGGTCGTCGTGGGTATGCTGTGCTGATGTAAGCAAAGCCTAGAACAGAAAATAAAAATAAGTTTTAGAAATAGGTATGTGATAAAATAGAAGATTTATTTCCATTTAATAAATATATAGTATGGCTATTTTTTTATTTTATTTATGTTTATTTATTTTAAATTTACTTTATTAATTATTATTAATTAAATTTATGTTTATTTTTATTGTGAAAAAATAAAAGACGTCGTTAAAAAATATATTTCTTCACAGGAAAAACAATTTCCTTTTTTTATTTGTTGCAAAAATAGACCTATTGATAATATTTCTGTTTAAAAGAATGAGTTCTCAAAAAAAAAAAAAAAAAAAAAAAAAAAACCCTAAAGGAAAATAAAATCACAACATCAAAAAGGAGTTGAGCTAGATAAACGAAATTTGGAAGGCATGTTTGCACATCAAGTGTGCTATTTCAAATTTTGTGCTAGATAAACAAGAGCGGCGCTAGTGGCGCTATTACGTTGCTTTAAGCAAGCAATGTAAAATTCGAAAGTGTTGTTTATCTTTCCAATTGAACATTGTGATCTAGATTTGTGTCAAGAACGTCTTTAAGGAGACGAAGAAGGTAATATCAGCAGTGTACTGAGTTTGAACGAGCTTGTGTAATAAGGCTACGAGAAGGTGGATTTACTTTTCACGATATTGAAGGTTACTTTGGCAGTCTGCGCGTAATTGTTGATAGCAAGGGTCACAGAAAGGTCTGTTCCAACAAGAACGTTGTTCGGCAAGGCACGGGCACTGCTCAGAGAGGCAACGGTCATATTTTTTCCGTGGCTTAGAGCATCGTACTGCATCTGCAGCAGAAATTCAAGCTTTCTTCTGACAGAAAAAGATAACAAATTTATTACTTAAGGGATAGCTGCAAACTGGAGGGCCTGTAGTTTATGAATAACTCATCACCACCATCTACTACTTTAGTGATGTTAAGCTAGAATTCATTGAAAACGGAGTGGAGATCTATTATTCTCGCTGATATCCGTTTCTGTCTTGGATGGCCTTGTGGCCTTGTGTTGGTTAGAAGAAGGCCAGATTGACATTAGCAACCAACCTGTCTCTGGCTTAGATACACTGGACTTGAATCTCACCTTTTGTCTGAGGAGCATTTTTCTATGACAGGAGGAAGCCTTTCATATTTATCCCACAAAGTGTGACAGCAAATTTGTATGTCATATTGGTGATTGAACTGACTTTGCTGCAATTTATTACTGTTCCAGTAGGCATGATGCTCGACTTGACAGGCATGATTTTTCCAACAGAATAATGTTCATTTCCATACCACTGCTGTCACTCAACGTACTCTATAGAGTGCGAGATAAATATAAATAGATAGTGAGATAACCGGATCTTCTCCCATCAGTCGGGTATGGGTACATAAGGACAAATCCAGCGTCATCCACAATCAACGCGGACCGTTGAGGATTTTACTGAACAGATGCAACAGACATGGAACTCCATCCTAAAAAATGATATAAGGTACCTGTATGACGCAATACATTCACGTTTGCATTCTTACATTCAAGACCATGGTGACTACAGAGGTTTTTAATGTACCACCATTTCACATTTGGAATAACTCTTCTCGCGCTACTTTGACTTGCGACTTTGGAATTTAATCAAATAAATATGCCCAAACAAATGCTTTGTCTAAATTTCCTTCCACTAAAATAACTTCTTTTTTGTGGTGGGATTTCATTTTCCCGTAATATTATTTCGTTCTTCTCATTCTTAAGATATTCTTCCCTTTGTTGAAGGAAGCTGAATAAAATAACAGTAACAATCCACTAATTTTTAACGTATAACATTTCTTTCTGATTTTTTAATTATAGAAAATGTTTAACCAATACCGGCAAAAGAATGATATCGGCAAACTTGTGATCAAAATCTCACAAAAAATTAGATTGATAACAACAGCAATGAATGATCATTGGCGAACAATAACAATATCTAAAATAACATTATTTTATTAATAGGATCTACTACAGCTTCCACTATCCATGTTGTGATGACACAAAGACGCAACATATTACTTGATATATTTGGATGAATATAGATAACCATATGCATGGATTTTACTTTTATTCCTCTTCAATATACCCTATCACTAACTTAAATGTAAATTTTCTTCCTATCACTTTTCATTAAAAAAAAAAATTGAAATTTTACAAGTAATATACAGCTGTTATATTATAGGATAATTCATTCAATCAATATGAACAATAGGCCTCAACGATATCGGCAAACTTGTGATCAAGATCTCATTCGATTAATAATGACAACATTTAATGATCATTGGTGAACAATAATAATATTTAAAATAACAGTATTTTTGTAATATGATTTATTACAGCTTCTACTATCCATCTTGGTATGACACAAAAAGCTTCAGTCGTAGTCTACAGGGCTATTTTAATAACATGCTGGAATCTCGAGAAATACATTCCGAAAGAACTAAGTTATAAAATTCATTTGGAACAGAATTCCTTTCTCCTTCAAATCCTTAAATAAATTATAGTAATAAATGATTTTAATACAATTTTTTTTTCTCAATGCGACATCACTAAGTAAATCCTTAAACTTCTGCATATTTCCCTCGTGAATTGGATAAATTGTTGACCTCTTTTAAAATGGGAGCATCATTTCAAAAAGTCAACGTTGTTCCCTGGTGTAATCACGATTTGGGATTTACTGACAGCATCTGAGAACTCGCATCCTCTACAAATCTCTTGACTTTAATGTAGGGATTTTCCGATCAATAGAGTTATCTTCATTATAGAGTTATAGAGTTATTATAGAGTTATCGTATCTATATCGTTATCGTATATTACTTCATTATAGTTATCGTATCTAATTAAATACGGGAACTTCTCTCTTGTTAGGTTTCAAATTAGGCACGTTCAGGACATGTTAACTACCAGATCACTCTACTCTTAACTATAAACAACATCAAAAATTATATATATGTACATATATTTCTAAAATAATTCTTCATTCTTTATCTAAATCGGCGAAATTACTATAATTTTAATTCGCTGTTATCTAGTATAAAATGTTTACTATTTAAAAATTTTACTTCGTGAACTCTAAGTAACTTGTTGTTGTTTCTTATCCCACTTGACCGACAACATCTAGCCCAAGTCCAAGAGCCGTACGAGTCCTGATAAAGGGTAAAAAATTTAGCTTCTTTTTGTCCTTGTCCTTGTGGCATAAAGACGTGGGCCAACCAAAGGGAGAGGTATGACTTTACCCCACCCGATTGTACCCCCGGCCACTGGGTACCCATTTAAGTCGCCTTTTACGACATGCATGGGCTATAGTGGGGCTATTCTAACCCGGACCCAAAGGTTGGAAGGAATTTTAAACCATAACTTAGTTGACCATTAAATATACTCGTAGATACGAGTACGTGAGTTCAATAAAGGTACATTAAAAATCTATATTAATGCTATTCATTAGGCACATTAAAAATCTACCTCCTGTTTGCTCATTTTTTCCAAAACTGCTGTAGTCTCTCGGTGGTCCTGTGAGGAAACTGTTACTTCCCCTTCCAAGCTCCCAATCAAAATCGTCTTCGTCCATGTTGTTCCAGTCGCAAAATCCACCTTCAAATGTACAGTGGCCAATGCACACTTCGCTGTTTGGAATGGTATCGAACCTTACATCATCCAATGCTACGTAGCCTCTGAAATAAATCGATAGCAGTAATTAATCAACAATTATAAAAATTGCCAAAATTTATAAATGAATAAAAGTTACAACTTCAACCAGTATCAAGCAGCAACATGGATTTGAAAAGACTGGTTTGTTAACTATATATATTTTTTTTTTCGTATTTTTATTTTTCACATTCATTGATAGATTTAAATACTTGGCGCAATTTCACCAAAAAAATCAACGTAAGGTTTATCTTGACAATTATTTTTTGAATCACTTGATTCTAACTTTCTTCTGTTGCACTTAAATTGTTTTGCAGCTAACGTAATTGCAGCTTTTCGTTTTTCTTTTGATGCATCAAGAACTGGACAATCGCGACTCAATCTTTGCTGGAAAACTCTTTTTTTACATATCCTTTTTACAATGGGTTGATATTCAACTTATATAAAATAATTGATTTCGATCAACGGACATAATTAGGAAAATTATTATAATTCGTATTAATGTGGTTAAGCTAAAAATCGAAAGATGTTTCAAAACAAATGACAGATGCCACAAAACATTGATTTAGATTGAAAGCTTTGCAATTTTGCGCTACAACATTATTTGCAGCTGAATTCACCAACAATTTCCGTTTAAATACTGACTTGATACTATTATCATGTACAGAGGGAATATTCACTTGATACTATTATCATGTACAGAGGAAATATTTAGTTTTGAAAAAGATAGAATAAACTTTCAGTATAAATTTTTTTCAATATCACGAAAAAAATGATTATTGAAGTAAAATTACGTTTGTCCCGAAATTTAACTGATTGGACGTGAATCTTGAAAATTTTTACTGTGAAGAAATTATAAAATATATCGTATTACTAAATAATGAAAAAATCATATGGAATGTTATTAATAAATACAAATCTAAAATAGTTTAGCACTGGTGCAATTTTTTTTTGTACATTCAGTATTATATTTAAATCAACAATTTAAGATTTTTAATTTCTAGTAAAGAGTTTTTAAATTTTAAAATAATCATTAAATTTTATCATCGCAAATTATTGACAATATTACATAGTTCATACCTGAAATATTACCGAAAATATACAAAGATTAAGAAATACAAAAAATAAACAAAATTTCAAACAACAGTTTAATTTATAAAAAATCATCAACATCATCTGTAGCGCAATAGCCCCATGATGGGCCAAATCCGTCTGCCTAATGGCAGATTTCGAGACAGAAGATGTTTTCCTTTTTAGGGGTAGGGTTGTCAGTCCTACGCCCAACAGTCATATTAGATTAGGACCTACGGTTTAAAGTGGATTCCGAACTACTACAAATATCCACGGCACTCCGAGACTTGAACCCGAAACTTGTGGCATCGAGTGCCAGAGCGTTAGTCACTCGGCCATCAGGCCCCAATTTATAAAATATACAGGAATAAATTTTTAAGTTATTTCCTGTACAGTTGTGAAGTAAATCTAAAATTTTAAGATATTTAATACCGCTTTTTGTATTTCAGTCATTTTTTTTTTAAAAAGAAAATTATAGCATTAAAATTTATTCTAGGTTTATTTCATTAATAGTTTTCATTTTAAAGTGTGTTTAACAGTTCTGTTTATTTAAAACAATTTATCTGAAATTTAAATATATTTCATGCGACAAATATCATTCATAATATAATTCACAATATAATATAATTCAAATATAATAAGCGACAAATGATATTTAGCCATATTAATTTAAATTAAAAAAAATATATACACTATTGTTCCGAAATTATTTTAATGTTTATCATGCTACAAATTATTTTTTCATTAGGTAATTATATATATATATATATAGAGAGAGAGAGAGAGAGAGAGACAGATAGATAGATAGATAGATATGATATGTTTACCTGTAATTCAGCTTTTTGAGAGATTGATTCGTTGCGACTGCTTCGAATAGAATACTATATTTCTGCCCGTAACTGAAAGCTACTTCTCCCATGTACCAAGTGCCATCAGCGTTATCCTTGCTTTCCCACAAAATAGTGTCATGTTTCAAAGAATTTCTAAGAACTACTCGAAGAGATTTTGCACTTAGTCCAGCTATACTATAGAAAAAAGAAAGGCACAGTCCAGAGGGGCCAGTGTGATTGTACTCCGGTCCTATTAATTGGTTGGAACTGTATTCGGATCTAGGGAGTTCCCCATAACTGGAAAGTTCAGATGTTTCGTAAAAGACGTAGCCACTGTTCTTGTCCCCTCCAGTATGATCAGCTCTTGGCCCACCAATCCAGTAAGAAGATGCTCCCATGCCAGATCTCCAGTGAATCTTTCCTCTGGTGGTGTTTCCTGTGACATTCCAATAGCAAGTCGTCAATTGTATGACAGATCCAAAATCGCATGGTTCTGGAACTTCTACAAGATCGTAATCTCGGCGATGACGAATTAGTGCAGGAGTTATACTCATCTCTGCAAAAACTACTATAAGAAATGCTATTAAGTACGTAAAGAAGAACAGGTGTTGGATTTTAGTCTCTCGCATCGTAGTAACGAATTTACAACAATATCAACAACAAAAATCAAAGATATAACGATGAAAACAATAAATAAATAAATATCTCCGAAATTTATTCGAAAAAAATATTTTTTCTTCTTGCAAATAAAAAGCGGACAATACAATGCTGCTATAAGAATGCAATAACTCGTTTCAATAGATTCAGATTATTTAGAAGATTTAACTATTAACTAATTTCATTTGTTATTGCTGAAACAATTCTTGCAACTTCTAACTTAATTCAGATCTAATTGAAAAATACTTGCAATTAATTTTTATCAAAAATCAGTCAAGTCAAAGTTGAACACGAAACCGCATGCTTCTGAGATCTGTTTGAAAATTGGCTCTGATGTTAAATTTCAGTCATAAAACCGGGATTAAACAAAAAGCTATTGGTTTGAATGGGACAAAATCCATTAAACATTCTTGAATAAATGGTCTTTTAAGGCTTAACAGCTTTGTTGTTACAGAATAAACTGAAAAAAATATATCCATGTAAAATCAGTTCAGCACCAAGCGTTGTGCAACCATTAGGAAAAAGAAATGTAAACATAGCACGCGACAGTCCGACCTTTTTACGGACCATGTTTAGACGGTCCCTTTCATGGACTGCCATTTCCGTTTCCGCTCAACCTTTACAAAGTTACTTTAAATCCCACTTTTGTTACAGAATTTGTTTATGTCGAATGTATTGCATGTAGGACACCAGAAATAATAATAAACTTATATTTAGTCGCCATAGCAGAAAGTAATCAAAGCATCAAATAGGAACAGGAAAGCGTTTACCGTTTAAATGCTTTTAATTGGTTAACAATTAAGATTTTAATAACGACAGTTTTATTCATTTTTTGTGGTAAACAAAACATCAAATATTGAAAGCATTGGCCATTTAAAGTTTGTTAATAATTTAACCTCAATCTTTTAGAGGTTAAAATTATTATTATTAAATAAGGAGGATAATTTTATTCTTTCTTCCGTTTTTATTTTCATTCAATTATGTTTTTGTATTTTTATTGGTTTTAAAATATATATAATGTACTTATCTACATTTAATAAATATATATTAACAATCTAATACAGGGGTGGCCAACCCAAATGATCTTGCGAGCCACTTTGAAAATGCATCATAATTCCGCGGGACGCATATAAAATTCTATATTCCCATATTAGATTTTGGCACCACTGTGGACATTTTTTTGGAGTGATAAATTGGAACATAATGAGTTATTATTATTGTATTTACTATTATTCCTACATGTAAACATAGATAATACAATAATAATTATACTAAACGCACATTGTAAAGAAGTATATCACACTAAAAACGAAATATAAAGAATATATAAATAAAGACAAAATAAAAAATAATTAAATCATTAGAAAATGTCTATTTTACTAGTGCAATATTTGTTTCTCCACTCTTTCACTTAGCTTTTTCAAATCAATGCGCGAGCTTCATGAGTTCGCAGAATATAATTTAATTATTCTGCGAACTAATAACTTTAAATTCATAACTAAAACAGGCAATATCTGTCATAGATTCGCAATCTATGACAGATATTGCTTCTTTCTCATAATTTCGGGAGTTAATTTTTGAATATATGGATGCAAGCATAATGTATTTTTTTTTTAATGCATTGATTGGTTTTCACTACTTTGGCCGTTATAAAATAAATATGTTTTGCAAAAGTGTGATAAATCTCAAGGGCAGCAAAAATGTTCAAGGTGGCCGTGGGTTGGCCACCCCTGATCTAATACAAGTTTTTTAACCTTTTATTTAACAAGGCAAATAATACAGAGGGTTTTCTTTTCTTTTTGAAAATTCTTATTGAAACATCTGTTTATGAATTTGAGAGTAAGTTAAAACAAGTTTTTTAAAGTCACAAAAAAATAATAAATTCTGTTTTTTTCTTAAAATTATTATTTTATGTTCTATAGATATTTATTGCTTTAAAAAATAATAGTCTTATAATTTTAAAGAGTATTTCTTTTTCTTTTTTTTAATAAAATGTTAGCAATCGCCAAAAACTGGTGATTAAAGAAATATTGAACGGATATGATAGGTAAAAAGTGTAAATTAAAGACATTTTTAATTTTTTAAGCAGGAATTACAATTGCATATGGCTGTAAACAATTTACCACATTAAGTTATTCTGAACATACTTATTTTACGTGTATAACTAACTCTATTTGGTTGATTGTATCCCCGAGAACTATATTTTGAAATAAAAATTCAGCGTGGATCCAATAATATATTCGATTGAATTATATACATTAAATAATATATTCGATAAATTAATTAATTAGAAATAATAGAATTACATTTCTATACTTAATTAATGAATTTATTTAAAAAAATAAAGATGCGAAAAAAATTTTTTTTTACAATTCTACTTTTTTACAATTCATCATCATCTTCGCAGCGACAGCTACTTAGTGAGCCCTTTTCCTACTGGTAGATTTCGAAGCATGAGATGTTTTCTTTTTACGGCGTAAGGTTGTCGGCCCTACGTCCAATGCACTACAGTCATACTAGACTGGGACCTACTGTTTGAGATTATAGTGGATTCCGAACCACTACAAGTAGCCATGGCACCGAGCGCCAAAGTACTAGCCACTCGGCCATCAGGTCCCTTTAAGCTTTTCAATAAAATTTAAAATTATAAATAATTTATATAAGTGTAAAAAAATAAGTTAAGAAAACTATATTTTTTTGAAAATGTAAATAGTTTTTGCGTAACAAATTTGTATTAAGGAAAAAATAAAGTATTACTTGTCTTAACGTCTTTACAATCATTTATCTTCTCAAATAATTTGTATACATTCTTTCTGTTTGACAGAAGAAATGTTAAACAACATATTGTGTAACGTTATACAAACAAGACCTTTTTCTGCTATACTGATAGGCAACTTTAGCTAGTGTATAAAAGAACAAGGGTTCGATTTCTACCCGTTGCATGCTCTGTAATCACTTCTCAGAAAAAAAGGAGTAGATTGGGTGGATCTATTTCAAAATGTATCTTATCTACTGACGGACTGCATGGATGGACTTATTAAGAATTACTTCAATAATAATTCTGAAACATTAACGCCGGAAAATATTAATCCAGTCTAATATGACTGTAGAGCGTTGGGCGTAGAGCTAACAATCCTCCCCCGTAAAAAGAAAATATGACATGCTTCGTAATCTACCAGTAGGCAGATAGTCTTGGCCCAATAAGGGGCTGCCGCGCCGATGATGATGACGATGAAAAACTTTACCTTTCAACTCCTTCCTATCACAGGAAAAAAAAAATTATCTATTTTAATTGCCAAATTTAGTGTATTCATAAGCCAACATGCTAGAAACTAAGTACAAGTGTTTCTGCAATGAAACCAAAAAATAAAAGATATTACAATACAGTGAAATTCATTTTTCCATCATATGTAGAACAACACCTGCGTTTATTAACTTGCATCTGAAGGAAAACAATTCCTTTAACAGATGGTAAATTAACAAAGGTGAGAATATATAGTTCGCGTATTTCGAAAATAATATTTATTCAAAAATTTTTTTAGAGAAAAGCAGATTTCATATTTAATTTCAAAAGTTAAGAATTTTGTTTATTTAAAAAAAAAAATTACAATGTTTAAGAAAATTTTTCTTTTTTTTTTTTTTTTTTTAATTTAGCTTATTAATTGTTCATAGAAACTTCCCAATATTTATTCCAGATTCAAATCAAATTCACAAAGTTAAAATAAAGAAACTCGACATTTTATTTATGATTAATTTAATATAAAAAAAACTGCAATAAAAGTAGAAACGATTATTATGAAAACTTCGGGGATATTTTGAAGGCCTTTATTTAATATTTTGATGAGGTAAAAGAATATGAATACGAAGATTTATAAGTTTTTATTAAAAACAAATCACCCTGCATGAAATTTTGATTTTTCTGACCAAAAGGTAACAGGAATAGTTTCAATCCATTAGGAATTTAAATTGTATACAAAAAGTAATAATAAAAATTTTAAAGATAAAAGAATAAACGACCTGAATAATTATACATACAATACACTGATGGGAAAATAAATCCCAACACCAAAAAACAATTATCGTAGATGAAATTTCGGCAACACATTTGCCTAGGTTACGCATTTAATTTATTAAAGTTTCAATATCACAGAAATGCGAGAAGAGTAATTTCAAATGTGAAATGCTGGTACTTTAATAACGGTGTAACAGCCAGAATTTTGAATACAAGCATGTAAACGTGCATGCATTGTGTCGTATAGGTGCTAGATGTCAATTTGAGGGAAGAAATTCCATGCCTGTTGAACTTGGTTGGTCAAATCAGAAACAGTTAATCTTGGTTGTGGATGACGCTAAAATTGTGTGCAGTCAAGTCCCATACGTGCTCGATTGGAGAAAGATCTGACGATCTAGCAGGCCAAGGCAACATATTAACACTCTGTAGAGAATGTTGGGTAACAACAGCTGTATAAGGGCGAATATTATCCTGTTGGAAAGCACCCTCTTGACTGCTGTTCATGAATGGCAGCACAACAGATTGAATCTCCAGACTGATGAACAAATTTGAGGCGAGGTGCATGGGATAAGCACGAGAGTGCTCCTGCTGTCATAGGAAGTTGCTCCCCAGATCATAACACAAGGTGGAGATCCAATGTGTCCAGGCCACAGAGAAGTTGGTTCCAAGCGATCAGCTGCCCTCTTTTTTTACTGGAAAGTAAAAGAAGTATTAAGTTGTATGCATTGCTACAGAAGTATTCAAATCAGAATTTGGTCTTCATTGATTTTTTTACCCACTTACTACTATAGTGTGAGTTCGTAATGAGTGGGCAATATTGCTTTTCGATCTATTGAAGGACGATATCGCCCCACATCTGCATGCTGTAAGGATGAGAAACTTAAAAACCGTACTGTAATGCACATTGCTAACAAATTCAAATTTTCGCCATTTAACATGCATTTACACATTACCATTGAGACATTATTTACTCAGATCGTCATTAATTAAAATCAGAAAACATTCGTTACCCATTCGATGCGGAACAGTCGCTTTGAAAATAAGGATTTATTTAAAAATTTATCTCTGTTTGCGCATTATAATTGTCCGATATTTGCCCAGTATATTTTGATGGAATGTTCTCATTTCAACAACAAGTATTTTCGAATATTTTCTGTTGTAGTCAAGTGCACCTTATCAAATACTTAATTTTAACTTTCCTTCATTGTCGCAACAGCCCCATGGTGGGCCAAGGTCGTTTGTCTAAGGGCAGATTTCGAGACAAGAGATGTTTTCTTTTTACGGGATTCAATTGTCAGCCCAACTTCCTATGCTCTACAGTCATATTAGACAGGGACCTACGGCTTAAAGTGGATTCCGAACCACTACAAACAACCATGGCACCGCTGGGACTGGAACCCAAAACATATGGCCCCAGAGAGCTAGTTATTCGACCATCAGTTTCCTAATTTTAACTCTGCACTTCTAAAATCGATCAACAAGGATAGATTTGAATTATTTTTTGGTAATTGTTGACATCGTTTCAGTGAATTTTTCAACTATTATTTTAACTATATATTATTGTTAAATAAATGTTTTAATGAAGAATTTAAACCATGTCAAAAGCAAACCCAGATGATTTAGTCTTAGATTTAAGTCTTAAGGAAGAAAAAGTTGGATTAAGCCCTTAAGGTGGGCTAGAAACTCCACATTCAACTTTGTAAGCAACTCAAATCAAATACGAAGTGAATTTCAAACCACCTTCCTTATGCTAATTCGGAGATCCAAACCGTTAAATTGCCAGAAATGTTTACTAGTAGCGGTACTTACTTACAGAAGTAGCACGCTAAATCTACTTATTATTAGGTTCTTATACTCACTATTTAGTAGTGACTTCTCATGAGACACATCTCATTTAGATGTGTAAAAACATCTTACGTCCGAGGCTTGCCAGTAATCATTTCAATCGATCTTTTTTTTTTTTTTTGTCCTTATCTATCTTTCCATTGTCGATATCTTCTTTTCTTTTTTTCACCCCTCTCACCCCCCATAAATCATAATATCAGTAAAATTATAAAATATATTGATAAGAAATATGTGATGATATTACAATAGCTTGTTAAACACTGAAAAATTATGATCGTTCCTTAAATAATTGTGTCTGTACCTAAAAACGACATATTAATATTTAGATAGGATCATCTTAACAGCACACTAGGACTGGAAGGCCTCAGTTATGCCAGCAGTTCGGCTTACCATAAGCCCTTTTTTTACTTTAAAATGCAAGGCCCGGTGGATATCTAGTAAGATTTCCGAACTGGAGGCGGAGGGTTTTCATGGAGATTAAACATAGAAGATGATCTAGCCCGGGGGTGGCCAACCCGCGGTTCGCCTTAAGTATTTTTATTTTACAATGGCCGAAGTAGTGAAAACCAATGTGTTAAAAAAATACATTATTTCAACACCCATATATTCAAAAATTAACTGTCGAAATTATGAGAAAAAATTAATTTTGATTTTAAAATAATATTCTTGCGCAAACAAATATCGCACTAGTAAAATAAATATTTTTTTATGATTTCATTTTTTTTATTTCATTTATATTTATATATTTTTTTATTTCCTTCATATCTATATATATTCTTTATATTTCATTTTTAGTGTTATATATTTCTTTACAATGTGCGTTTAGTATCATTATTACTGTATTATCTATGTTTGCATGTAAGAATAACAACTCATCATGTTTCAATTTTCATAATTTTTGAAAACTTCTTAATAGTGATTTTACAAAACAAATATAGGTTTGTTTGGTTTGTCACTCTAGGGTCATTTTATGCACACTTTGAGCAAATTAGACAGGGACCTATAGTTTAACGTGGAGTCACTCACAAACATCCATGCCACCGCCAGGATTCGAACCTGAAGCCTGTGGTATTCACGGCCAAAAAACACGTATAGGAGAAAAAAACACATACTACGTATTTTTTAAGTATTCACATTTTTACATTAAATTCATTAATACATTATATTAGGTGTTCTATAATGCGCCTTTCGCATAAATAAAATACGTGCATGAAATATGGTAAATTAAAACTTACCAATGATCACAAGTAATTATTTATTTATTTCATTTCTTGTTGTAAATTTACTCTTCTTACAAATTGCATTACTATAAAAATAAAAAAATGTAGCAAAAAAATTATCTGATTCTATAAAACAATTTTAATCAGGAAAATCTTCAAAAATTGCATTTGTTATGAGTGCCTTACGAATGCAATATATTTTAGCAGTTAGCTGTCAGTAGTTTGCTTGATAATTTGTTAGAAAATTTGACCAATGTCATTTAAATAGTGAATAGTTAAAACAATGGCTGTTTAAAATTAAAAAAATAAATAAATGGCTTTTATAAATGTTATTCTTGAAATTAAACTACCAAAGGTAGTATATCTGGCCACCCTTTTAATGTATCAATTCTCTTTTAATCAAATAAAAACTGGTTTACAGCGAAATTATAACAAAGAAAAAAAAAAGAAAAGAAAAGGCGAATTACTCATTTTTATGGTTTTTATTAGAATTATATTCATAGTTAATATCTTTCATCATTTTAATATCTTTCATCAAATATATATGTTCTTAATATCTTTCATTTTTTTTTTTAGAATTATATTCATATTATATTTATTTATTTTGTATTCAATTTCAAATATATCACTGATTAGCATAAATAAGTTAAACAAGTGTTAAGGATTTAGTTGATTGTCTGTTCATGTTGAATATTTTTTTTGGATTTTAATTTATTAATATTCATTCATGTTTTTCTGTTCTTAAAAAAATATATGAATGAATTTTTTTTTTCTTAAAAAAAATCATCAGAATAAAATATATCACTTTATGTACAAAAACCAAGTTACACCTGCTTGTAAGTGTTTACATTAGGAATGAATTAGAACATAAAACTTTTTTTTTTAATTGGAACGATTTTCATATTTTTCGAATAATTTATGGGAAACTGGAAATAAAAAGTTCTTCAAAAGAGTCCTCGTCATAAACAGAACACCGGAAATAATTTTTTTTCTCTTTCGTCTTATTTTTCCGTTATAGAACTAATTTCATTGGATTCTAATTCCCTACCCCTTCCCCTGGTGCAAGAGTGGTTAGTGTCTATTGCGCAGATTCTTGAAGATTCGTTGTAGTCAGAGTTCTTTGGAAACAGTTGCTGTTCAGTTATTCTGTAGTAAGCTTTGCGTTCGCTGCGATTTCTTAAGCCATTTTGTCAACGATGTCGGAAGGACAAAGCTCTGATGGTCAATGGACCACGCCATCTGATTCTCCTTTGATTCCACAGGGATCAATTCAACAAGGTGGAATGTTTAATTGTTGGCCACCACCAGTGCCTTCTCAAAATGTGGCCGTTAACCCTACCGGTACAGTACTCCAGCCAATTCCTCTCAGAATCTCAGCGGCATCAAGTACTGGACTTGCTGACATGAATTATCGTCCATCGACTCCATATTTAAGCGACGTCGAAGTTTTTCGTGGAGCATCAGCAATTTGCGAAAGAGAGCAATATGTGTCCGCCTTTTCGAATATTGGTGACCGGACGTCTGGATTTTACGCAGAACGTGCCGTTCTTAATTGGAATCCATTGGAATTAAATGCCGGACGTGCTGGTTTCATTCGTCGCTATGATATTCCGGATTCTCCCTATAGTGGAAGACCAACAAGAAGGGCAAGGGTACATACGCTGCCTCATTTTTCTGATTTTGCACCAAGGAACAGATATTTGCTAGAAAACCCTTACACCGTACGATATTCTCCTTACGAGTTAGGGAGGGAAGATGCTGCTAGATGGTACCAAAGTGTTGATCCAAGTAAGTAGCTTCGATTTCTATTCTTTGTTTAAGAATATTTTATTTAAGTTTAATAAATTAATAATTTAATTTCGTATAATTAAAACTAATAATTAATATTTTATCAATTATTAGTTTTCGATCATTTCTATCAGTTTTTGTCAAAAAATAATTTAAAATTTTTTTTTTTTTTTTTGTTTTTGAATTAACCAGCTGAATGTTAAATCTTTTATTTCAAATTATTTGTTAATACATAGTCGCCACCATCTATGTATAATTTGTTATTTTTGATTTCCTAGTGTGTATGAGGTTAAGTTTAATTAGTGTAAAATTCAAAATAACTTTTTCTTTGCATATTAAACATAATTTTAATTTGCTATTATTATTATTATTACACAGAACTTTTTTTGTGTTGTTTATTTAGAATTTCTTTTCAGTGTGTGCTAAACAAAAATTGATCATTTAAATTGATGTAGTGAATTTAATAAATCAAAAACGTAATGGCCTTTTTTATTCTTAGTTAAATAGTTTGCGAATATTTTATTCAAGTTTAATAAATTAATAATTTGGTTTCGTATAATTAAAACTAATAATTAATATTTTATTAATTATTAGTTTTCGATCATTTCTGTCAATTTTTCACAAAAAATAATTTAAAAAGAACTTTGTTTTGTTTTTGTTTTTGAATTGACCAGCTAGATGTTAAATCTTTTTATTCAAATTATTTGTTAATACATCGGCATCATCTATTTATAATTTGTTATTTTCGATTTCCTAGGTTAATAGGTTTCCTAGGTTTTCCTAGGTTTATGAGGTTAAGTTTAATCTATTCTGGGAAAATTCAAAATAACTTTTTCTTTGCATATTAAACATAACTTTATTTTGCTATTATTATTATTACTTAGAACTTTTTTGTGTTGTTTGTTTAGAATTTCTTTTTAGTGTATTCTAAACAAGAATTGATCATTTAAACCGATGTAGTGAATTTAATAAATCAAAAACGTGATAGCGTTTAAATGACATGCATTACAGGATACGTTAAATAACTGTTTTAACGATATGTTTATTTAAGAAAAGATACAATGCTATTGTCATGAATTACATTATTTTTTTATTTATTTTTCAAATAGTTTTAAAAAGTATGAAAATTACTGTTTTTTTCTTATTAATTTAATGGGGGAAAAAATGCATAATGATGAATCAAATTCCTGAATTTTGGTACCTGAATGGTCAAGTGGCTAGTGCTCTGGTGCTCGGTACCGCAGGTTTTGAGTTTGATTCCCGGAGTTTTTTCTCGGAGATGGATATTTGTAGTGGTTCGGAATCCACTTTCAAATGTAGGTTCCGGTCTAACATGATTATCGTAGAGCGTTGCGGGGGTATTGTTACTCCACGTTCGTAGCTTCTCTTCAAGCTACATGCACTTCCTGGGTAGTGCTAAGTGAGTAATATCTGTGTAGCGCTTACCTTAAGGCATTAAAGACAACTTAACTGTTTGCTAGTTGCATTAGAACAAACAAAAAAAAATAAATTCATAATTTATAGGAAGTATTTATTATATATAATAAATATTTCCTATAATTTAGGAAAAATTAATTGATTTAAACAGAATTAATTAATTTCTTAAAAAATTAATTTTTAAATTTATGGAAAAATTAATTTTTTCTATAATTTAAAATTATTAAATTATAGGAAATATTTATTATACATATTTATATATTGAATTATTTCATTATAATTTTTAGTCTAAAGGCTAAAAATTATAATTAAATAATCTGTAAATGAAGCGTAAAATAGTAATACAGTATCTTTATTCCTTTTTTTCTTGTTAACTTGAATGTCATAAAACTTTCTTTGTATATTCAATGTAATTTTGACTAACTTTATTATTTTTTTTAGAATTAGCTTACAAAAATTATGTTTCTTAATTAGTTTTAGTAAAAATTTAACCGTGAAATATATACTACTGTGCCCAAAAAGTAAGACCAATTATTATTTTTTTTTTTTTCAAAAAACTCTTCATTTATTCTTTCAAATTTATTTTATTTAGCCCTACCCAAATTTATTTTCAAAGTAACGGGCAGGGACAGCCTTCAAAGGATTCACACGTTGAATCTCTTCAATCGATTCAAAAGGATGTCCCCGGAGTGTTTTTTTTTTTTTTTTTTTTTTTTTTTTTTTTTTAGGGAATAGCAAGAATCCGCATGGTGGGAATACGGTGGTTGTGGAACGATTTGGGTTTCATTTTTGGCGAAAAAGGTCACGAAGAATCAATGCAATGTACCAATCAAGATTTGATGTATTTGAGGCCCGAAATGGAATTGACCGATCCTTTTGAAATTCCGACATCATCAGCAAGGTCTCTAATTGTAAATCGACAGTTTGTAAGCACAAAATTTTTACTTTTTTGGACGTGAGCTTCGTCGGTGGAGGTTGATGGTCGACCAGAGGGCTCTTCGTCTTTAAAACTTTCTCTGCCTTCTTTGAACTGTTTATACCACTTCTAAACATTTCTTTCCGATATAAGAAAGCTCACCGAATGCCTTCTGTAACATTCTATACGTTTTCCGCAAACAAAATTGAATGCAAGTTCTTTGCTCAATTAATTCAGACATTTCAAAAATCGCCGCAATCAGTTTTAGCGTCTCACAAAGCCAAGCGTAACTCAAACACTAATGAATATTTTGACGTCAAATTTCACACAGATGTCAAGGGCACTGCCAGCAACCTAACAAAGAAAAAAAATTTAAATTCCATAAGCCCCGGGAATTTTAAATTGAAAATTGGTCTTACTTTTTGGACACAATAATATATGATAAATTATTATCAGTTTTGTCAGAGTGCAAATGTGGCAAACAAAAAACAAAACATTACAAAATCGTGGAAAATTTTTAAAAAATTTAGTGACTAACATTTTTGGGGAGATTTTCTAAAATTTTATTATTGTATCTTTTAAGTTCTCATTTCTGATCTCGTTGCTTATGCTTAGATAAGCAAAAAAAATGTGTTTTCTTTTCTTTTAAGAGATTTATTCTTAGGAAATTATTTTCTTTTAAAATATTTTTCAGTTTTTTTTATTCTTTGCTTATGTAAAAAATCACTTTCAAACTAACGTCATGAATTCAATAAAACTCTTGTGTAAGAAATTATGCACTTTTTTGATTTAATGAAAATTAGAATATATCCACATAAATTTGATAATACTTTTTATGAAATCTAATAAAATAAAGCACTAAAATATTTTTTTTTTTTCTAAATAATTTTTTTTCATTCCTATTTCGTAAAAAAACATCTCTCGTCTAGACATTGCCACTAGGCAGACGGCCTTGGCCAACCATAGCGGCTGTTGTGCCACTGATGATGATGAACTATTTATATATAATTAATGGCCGAGTGACTGGCATTCTGGTTTTCGATGCCACAGGTTTTGTATTCGAATCCTGCAGGACCATGGATGATTGTAGTAGTCCGTAATCCACTTTAAACCATAGGTCCCGGTCTCATATGGCTATAGAGAGTTGGACGTAGGGCTGACAACCCTACCCTGCAAAAAGAAAAACATCTCTGGTCTCGAAATCTGACAGTCGGCCCAACATGGCGCTGTTGAGCCAATGAGGGTGATGATGATTTATAAATAGAAATAATTTATAATATAAAAACTGGATTCTAAATATATATAATAGAAAATTAGAAATATAATCACATAAACTTCAGTCATCACGTTACAGATGATGCCCGTTAAAAAAATAAGATTTTTATTTAATTAAAAAATAATTAACAATAGTTTTTTTTAACTTTAAGGCTGTGTATCAAATAAAAAAATAAAAATAACGAATTCAGGAAAAAAAATTTTTTATAATTTTTGTGTGTTATAGTTTTGAAGTTTTAGGTTTGGTTTGGTTTGGTCATTTTGGTCATGACCGTTTATGCACATTTTAGGCTGGTTAGACCAGTTTAACCTGGATTCCGAACCACTACCAAACATCCATGCCACCGCCAGGATTCGGACCTGATGCTTGTGGTACCCAAGACTAGATTAAGTTTTAGGAGTATGAGCACACAGATCTCTTGCTTATAAATAAACAAATTGAAATTGATAAGCTTTTTCAATTCCTTCTATTAGCTCACACTCTCCCTATATATATATCTTGTTCAAATTTTTAATCGTTCATAAAATACTTTTTATTCATCCACTCAACTTCAAATACATTTTTTTTTTGAATTTGTGGTGGATGACACTGGATGTTAATGCAGTCTTTTTCAAATATTAATTCAGTAATTAAATTTAATTAATTAATTAATTTAATTAGTTTTTTTAGATTTAAGTTGTATGTATCTAATAATAGACGGCGCCAGATGTAAGAGGAAAATTTCAATTTTATTTGTAAAGGACTTTTCTGCAATATAGTGAAAAAAAAAAAAAAAGTAGGAATTGACTTAAAATTTTTTTTTTTTTGGTACTTACGTATTAACGGTACTTTGGCGACAGACTTGGCGGTTTTTAAGTGTCGTCAATCTAGCAGCTACTAAGGTTACCAAACCAATAGAATAGATTGGTGCCACTTAAAACCGCCAAATCTGTAGCTGCGGTTGGCGCGTGTGCTCTTTATTGCGCAACTGTCGCCAAGGTACCGTTAATACGTAAGTACCTTTTTTTTTAATATTACTTGTTAACATTTAATTTCAGATTACCAGCAAGCAATCAACTATAGAGCTATGAACAACATTGCAAGCCAAGAAGCAGCCAACTTGTGGGAGATGAGAAAAGAATTTGTTTCTACAGCCACCCAAACTCCAAGCAGTTGGTTAGCTGAGGAAAGACAAAAGTTCTACAATGTAAATCATGGAATGCCAAGCCTGCCGGAGCAGGAAGAAGCCCTTAATTTAAGTGGCGATACTACTGTAAAGCAAGAGCATAATCATTATTTCTGGCCTGCAAGAAGAGATGATGCCCCTCAGTGAAAAGTAATTGGATCAATATGAGCTTATATCAATTGAGCTTTATAAATATGAGCTTATTAATTTTAGAAATTTACTGAACTATTTTAAAGAGATACGCACATTAAAAGTAACAGTTGCTTATTAAACAGCAACTTTATTCAAAAATTTGTATGAAAAATTCTCCGGTATGATCCTAAAATTTGTATTTCCTGAATAAAAACTTTACATTTTTCTTAAGTAAAACTTGTTTGGTGGTTTATTTACTTATTATTATTTTTTTTTTTTCATTTTAGTATTGTATGCAGGTTATTGGTGATTTAGGTGCTTTCAAATACTAAGTGCTTGAATTAATTTTAATGCTGATTAAAAAAGTTTGTAATGTAATTTTTATAATGGATAGCACAAATAGAAATGTTAAAGAACACAAAATATTGAAAGAATTAATCTGCCCTGTATTAATTTTTAAAAGAATTTTTACGAAATATTTTACAATCTACAATTAATATAAAATAATATATAAGAGATAACCAATTTCCAAACAACTTTACAATTAGTATACAGTATACAGCATAAATAGAAATGTTAAAGAGTACAAAATACTGAAAAAATTAATTGGTTCTGCATTAATTTTTAAAGGAATTTTTATGAAATATTTTACAATTAATATTTAATGATGTATAAAAGATATCTAATTTCCAAACAGTTCTACAATTATTATTATTATAATTTTATTTAAAAGAAATGTATTTGGAAAATATATTTTCTACTAAATATGTAAGTATATTTCAAGAATTTTTTGCAATAATTTGATTTTTTTCCCCTTACATTGAATGTGCATAAATAATTAAAAATGGTATAAAATGTTTCTGAAACTAAAATTTCTCTTGCGATTCTTTATAAAAAAATTTTTAAAAATTTATTAATTTGTTACAGTGGGAAATTAAAAGTTAAAAATTAATAAACAATAAATTTCAAAAGAACCAGTTTTCTTTCAGGTATCAATGGAGTGACTGGAAAAGTTTTGTACCGTAAAAAAGGTGCAGATATTTTTTTTTTAACATATTAAAATTGGACCAACAAAAATTGCAACTGATACATTATTTCCTTACGAAACAATTATTTACTTATAAAACTCTGCATTAGTCAAAAGTGTTCATAAATTTTAATAAGCATAATAAAAGGGTAGCCATTGTTTTGCTATTTGATATGGAAATTAACTTCTTCAGTATTTATTAAAATTTTAGTATTATTCGATTTATTTCTGTTTCGTACAACCCATTTTTAATTTCACTAAATATGTAAGTATATTTCAAGATTTTTCTGCACTAACTTGATTTTTTTTCTCCTTACATTGAATGCGCATAAATAATTAAAAATGTTTCTAAAACTACAAATTCTCTTACGATTCTTTATAAAAAAATTGTTAATTATAGTGGGAAATTAAAAGTTAAAAATTAATTACAGTAAATTTTAAAAGAACCAGTTTTCTTTCAGGTATCAATGGAGTGACTGGGAAAGTTTTGTACCTTCCTTTTGTACCTTTGTCCACTTTTTTATGCCTTAAAAAATAAACATACGTTTTATGTTTATTTTTTAAGATATAAAAAATTGGACAAAAAAAAAATTGCAACTGATGCATTATTTTCTTACGAAACAATTATTTACTTATAAAACTACAGATACTTTTTAAGATATTAAAATTGTACAAGAAAAAAATTGCAACTGATGCATTAGTTTCTTACGAAACAATTATTTACTTATAAAACTCTGCATTAGTCAAAAGTGTTCATAAATTTTAATAAGCATAATGAAATGGTAGCCATTGTTTTGCTATTTGATATGAAAATTAACTTCTTCAATAATTATTAAAATTTTAGTATTATACGATTCATTTCTGTTTCGTACAACCCTGAAACCTCTATGAGTGAAACCGTTATAGTAAAATAATATTAATAATAATAAATAATCCCTTTTGTCATTATTGTCGTTCACATCATTTTGATCGCAATCATTATGAAATGCTCACATGCATGAAGTTTCACCACAGAAGGTTGAATAACAAAATTTCAAGATTGTAAAAAAAGATTGCAGTATTTTTGGTCAAACCGGAAGATACAATCACGAAGCCCATTTTCATTTAGACACTTTAAAAGCCCCACATTCAGGGCTCGATTGTAATAGAGAGGAAATGATGGTAGAATACAGCCGGAAGTTAACAGACAGTCTCAATGCAAATAGAAAGGCTGATCTATTACTACGTAACAATGAAGAATTCGATTTTCAGGAAATGTGGTGCGATGATTTGCTTTGTGCCAAAAATAGAAAGAAGAAAATGCTTGTTTTACCTGATAAATCAACCCGAGTGATTGAAATAGTGTCCTTCATTAGAAATCTCTATTTAGGTTAGTGGTTCTCGAACTCAGTTCCGCAGTCTTCTAGGACGCCTGATAGCCAATTGGTTAGCGCTCTGGTCTTTGGTACCATTAGCCTCGGGTTCGAATCGGGCGGTGATATGGATGCTTGTGAGTGGTTCGGAATCCTCATTAAACTGTAGATCCCGGTCTAATCAGCCTAAAGTGTGCACAAAATGACCGTAGAGCGATGAAACAAACCACCGCGGTCATCTAGAGATCTTTCAGTTAAAATTTTCAGATATTTGCGACTGTTGCCGTGGTTTCTTTTTCCTTCCTTCCTTGGTGAATTTTTTACTTCTGAGATTCTAAATGATGCTGGTTATATATTGAAAGAATTAATAAATCTATTTAGTCTAGTTTTTAATTGATTAATTATTTAATTTATGTGGTGGTGTTAGTAAGTGATTCCCAAAAAGGAGGACATCGACTCCTAGGTTTTGATTTTTGTCGTTCTATGGTCATGTTTTTTCACACAAGGCTAATTAGACCGGGACCTACAGTTTAACGTGCATTCCGAACCCTGAACAAACATCCATGTCACGCCAGTATTCGAACCTGAAGCCTGTGGTAGCAATGACCATAATGCTTGCCAATTAGCCATCAGGCCGCTCCGACTCCTAGAGGTGCTGATGGTGACCTCTGGTGTATTTGGGAGACGTTTAATAGAAATAAGGGGTGGTGAAAACACAAAGAAGATTAGAAAATTTAGAAGAATTATTCGTACATATCTCTCCAGTTTTGTAGCATTATTTTCCAAATAAACACACAAAAAAATTCAAGTTATAATTGATCAGCGATCACCGACATGTCTTAAGAAGCAACTATTGGAAGGCACGTTGTCGATGTATTCAGTTTACATCAGCATGAATAAGTGTGTGCAACGGGCCTGAATGGCCGAGTGGCTAGCGCTCTGGCGCTCGGTACCACAGGGTTCGAGTCCCGACGGTGCCATGGATGTTTGTAGTGGTTCGGAATCCACTTTAAATCGTAGGTCCCGGTCTAACACGATCGTAGAGCGTTGTGGAGAGTGACATATTAAAAGTGAGGAAAAACTAACTGTTCATATATATATAGTGATTAGGGGATTATAGTCCTTGTTGATTCACATCCCCATATAACACTTCATTCATCAAGTGTGTGCAACATTAATTCAGTAAATAGATATAACTTCCAAATGATGATATCCAATGCATATAACACACACAACTTTTATTTACATATTATGTACACATTTTATAACTTTTAAGTTCTAGAATTTAAGTAGATTACTATATCATTTTTTTTATTTACTTAAAGAAAGTAGATTTATGGTAGGGGTGGAAAGGGGTAATTTGTTTTTCTGAATGGTATGACAAATAAGTTTGTGAAACCCTGGTTTAACTGATATTAAGATGATTAATTTGGTATTTCACAAAATATTTTTTTTAATTGTTGTCGCAATGAATGTTGTTGAACAAGTTTTATTTATGCATAAAAACAATGTATTTATCTTAATTTCACATAACATAATAAATACATTAATTTTATTTAAAAAATTTCTTGCCTCGATTTACAGCAACTCATTTTAAAATTAAAATTTCAAGAATTCTTTTTTATTTGTTATTGATTGACCAATTTAGATAAACTTTAGAAAATAGAAGTTAATGCATGATAATAATGCATTATTTTTTGTTGTGAAGATTTAAAAGAAAATTGACAAACATACTTTTCATTAAAGACTTTTAAAAAAAGCCCGCCACATAAGAGAATTTTGAAAAAAATTTAAATGCTACTTATCTAGGTCAGATAAGTCAATTCTTACATATTATGGATTCTTATTATTAACCCTGTAGACTTAGGAAGAAGTGCATAATCTGTTTTGTTATATTGCCACTTTTGCCAGCGAGTTAAAAGTCATGGAAGACTTTTATTAACAAAATTAAGGCAATTATATTAATATTTATCTATTAATATTAATATAATTGCCTTAATTTTGTTAATAAAAGTCTTCCATGACTTTTAACTCGGTATGATATTAATATGATATATAATATATTAATATTAATCTATTAATATTAATATATTATATATCATATTAATATTATCTCTTCTTCATTGCTGCAACAGCCCGATGGTGGGCCAAGGCAGTCTGCCTTACTGACAGATTTCGAGACAAATGTTTGTTTTTTTTCACATGGTAGTGTTGGCAGCCCTACATTCAACGCTCTTACAGTCATAGTAGATAAGAACCTACTATTTAAAGTTAATTCCGAACCACTATAAATAAACACGGCACCGCCGGGACTCAACCCAAAACCTGTGGCACCGAGATCCAGAGTACTAGCCACTCGGCCATCAGGCCCCATTAATCTATTTATGAAGTATAATTAATTCATGTTAAAAATATTACTTGTGTAATAATTTGTGGTTTATGGAAACTTTAAGCTGAGAGAAGAAAATAAAAGTCATTATCTTAATTTTCATTCATTTCTCAATTAAGTATCTCTTCTCGTAATTATCTTATTTCTTCTTATATGATTATATGTAAAAGCTTATAGCATCAAGTGTTTTATTTTTGATCAAAGAGAAATTTTCATATTGCATAATGGTTGTTACATATCTAGAAAATCGCGTACCCTCACTAGTATTTGTATATTACGGAAGTGATTCATTATGTTTAAAACATGGAAAAAAATCTGAAACAATTAGCTTGCATGCAAGCCTACAGCCCCTCAAAGTGTCCAGAGATCATTAACTGTTTGTGTAGGTCACTGAGCTTGGAAGAAAAAAATGAAAGCTGTTATCTGAATTTTCGTAGTTATCATTAATGAATTTATTATTTATTAAGCCAATTATCCCTTTCTCATGTAATAAATTATAGTAGTTTCTATATGTTTGTGAGCAAAGATTTTTTTTCATCAAGCTGATTGATTCATAACATTATTCTCTAGAATTTTATCCATTCATCTGTTGAAAAATAAGCATATGCTCTCCTGGAATTTTTTTTTTTGTGTGTGTGTTTGTTTTTGATGACATTACCTTAATAGTAGACCTTTTTATGCAATTACCAATTAAAGATATGTCTCATTTATGTTTGATAACCATCATATCAGCAAAATCAAGAATGAAAACATCATGTGTTGGAAACTAGAGATGCCAGGCTTCAAGTTTAAAATAATCTACCGTCCCCGCTACTGTAGATGCCTTTTCAGGATAAGTCCAGCAATTATCCTGTAATGAACTTGTTATAGTTACATTAGCATTTATATCATTCTGGTGTTATTAAGATGCATCACTGAATTATATAAAATTGGTCCTTTTCCATGGAAGGTATTAAAAAATTTATAAATCCATATTCTATCTATTGTGAAGTAAAATCTTGATTTATTAAAAATTCAAGGGAAATTAATAAAAGCGATATCTTTATTTGAGAGACTAAATTTGGATTTTAAAGGATCCTTGCCTTCAAATTCCATGAATCTTTTCCTTCTTACAGTGACTGATGATTACTCAAGATTTCCATGCGTAATTCCTTACTACTATTGCACAATCAGCAATATCTTTTCTATTTTGGTAGGCCAACTTACATTTATAGAAACAAAGGATTTGTTTTTATGTCCAGAGTATTTAAAGTAGTTTTAACGTCACTTGGTATAGACATACCACAGCTTATAACCTACGAGGTAATGGCCAGATGTAGAAGTACAATGGTATAATATGGAAAACAAGTCAATTGACATTGAAATCTAAAAACAAAAAGTTAAACTAAGTTTGGTTTGTCACTCTGCGGTCATTTTTTACACACTTTAGGCTAATTAGACCGGGACCTACATTTTAACTTGAACTCCGAACCACTAACAAAACATTCCTGCCACAGTCAGGATTCGAACTTGAAGCCTCAGAGTTCAAAGTTCAGAGCTCTAGCCATCAGGCCGCTGGCGCTATCATTGTCAAAGATTGCAATGTGGAACTTATGATTTGTAAGCATATATGAAAAAGAGAAATATTCTGAAACTACTGTTAATACCACATTATGCTGCTATTTTTATGTCAGACTACTATCAAAATATTACTACTAAGCCAAATATATTAATTCTAATAATTAATATATTAATAGTTATAGACATATTAATTGTTTGTTGAACTGAACTGAGCTGAAATGCATTGTATGTTTGTTTATGTGTGAATTTATTTAATAGACAGTATGGTAAATCTAACTGTTTAAAAGAGAATTTCAAAACCCTGAAAGTCAATTTGCATTTATCAGCATAAATTCTGTTATTTATTGAAAATAACTGAGAGGAAGGCTAGCATGTTGCGTTCAGTTTTAAATCGTTTAAGTACTTTGAATTCAATTGTATTTCTTAAATCACCAGCGTATTCATCACTAGTCAATCCTGCAAGCTTGGTAAATTTATAATGAGATATTGTTTATTGTGTAGAACGTTATGATGCTAGTTTTTATTCGTATAAGACTATTTATTATGTGGGATTTTGGTATTTTTTTTTAATTACATAGTTCATATTATGCAATGGTGTGCTTAAATGTAAATTTAAACATAAGTATTGCATATTTAAGTAAATATTGTAAAAATTCAATTATTTAGTATCATTATTAATGAAGTATTTTTATATCAGTAAATAATATTCTATTCTTTAACTGAATGTAGAATATTTAATCTTTTTCAGATTCAGTCTTCTAACATAGTACCTTTGTTTTAAAATTCTATAGCCTTATATATGCTTAGAAAAATCATTGCAACATAAAATTTATTAAAACATAAATTTTATCTATAGATGCATCCTATATTTAATTATATATGTGCATTTAAACTTTTATCATAATAACAGTTAAAATCTCTATGTAAGGAGAAATAAGGGATATTGTCTGGATTTTCTAAATTTTCGGGTATCATTAGCTTATCAAATTATTTACAAGAAAATATTTTGGTTAAAGTTAGAAATTATTTATTCTTTAATCAAAACTATTTCTTGTGAATGATTGCATTATAAGTATATTATGAATAAAATTGAGCTAATATCCACATTCTCTTATTCCTCCTCATGCAAAGCTTTTTACTATTACTACTTTAAAAGTAATTTAATATGATTGTAAAAATCAATAATGAAATCCAATTTTCTTTAAAACTTTTCTATTTTACTGAAACGAGAAAATTAGGCACTGCCTTATTATTATGACCCCATAATAAATCGTTAATATATGTCACCAATTGGCAGCATTATACATACTTATTTTAAATTCCAGTTAATATACCCTTTTCTGCTTTTTAATAAATTAACTGTCAACTGTCATAATATCTTGACCTAATTGCCATCAATAAAGGGATTCAAAACTTTTAATCATAATACTAATAGAATATTCAAAAACTTCAATTATAAAAAGCATTCTCTTAACCATAGATCCATTTCAGATTATTCTTAAAAATTTTTTGATTAGTTTTAAAGGTAATTCTTTTTTAAATTTAGTTCATCTTTAGAATCAGTTTTAGCATCTCACAAAGCTAAGCGTAACTCAAACACTACTGAATATTTTGACGTCAAATTTCACACAGATGTCAATGACAGTGGCAGCAACCTAAAAAAAGAAAAAAGTTGAAATTCCATAGGACCTGGGAATTTTAAATTGAAAATTGGTCTTACATTTTTGGACACATTACTCTATACACACATATCTATATATGTGTGTGTGTGTGTGTGTGTGTATTTATATATAGCTATATATGTAATATAAATATTAATCTTTTAGGCTTGTCAGAACTTTGATAAACTTTATGAAAAAATTGTAGTTGAAGTCAGGGGTCATGATCGAGCTGTACTTAACAGCTATGAATGGTTTGCAAAAACAGCTGCTAGTGAACTTGATGTAAATATTTCTCAAATGTAAGTATATTAATAAATAACTATAAAATATTAAAATGTATATAAAATTGTATCAACATTAACAACACGAGTATTTGTAATGATAAAATTTCTTGTTATGATTATATAAACTGCCATGTTGTGAATTAAGATTTTTAAAATGAGTAAAAAAATATATCTTTAAAATATGCTGATCTACAAATTATATTTTATTTCCTTTGTAGGTCTTTTTTTAAAGTAAAATTCAATGATATTGTGTATTTAGCAAAGGGAGCAACTTTGCTTGGTAATTATGGTATGCAGCTTCTTAAAAAGGGTCTTTTAAATCCTTAACTCTAGAAAGAGAGCATATAACTATTTAAACAAATTTAAAATAAATCATGAAGTATGAAAACCAAGTAAGAACATTGCCAAGCAATGTTTTATTATATGGGTATCATTTTCTCCTATTCCTTAAAAGCAATTTTGTTATGAATCTTGCCTTTAAGTTCTGGAATACCTATGAGGGCTAAAAATCACTAAACCACCATATCTGCATTGATGACTAATAAATAAGCTAAATGGGTTTGCATCAAAGAAAATAGGTGAAAATATGAATTTCCACAAATGATCAACAGGAGAGCACAAGTGGTGTTATAGTTTTAATAGATTATACAGTTAATCTAATCAATGGAGTGAACAGGAGCTAGTTAGTATGGAATTAGAGGTGAAGCATTGCCTTCCTAAGAGAGGGACTTACTGTTTATTGGTCTGGGGGATGTCTAGGCAACTTACTTAGCTTTTTCTTCAAAGTGTGCTGTAAACACTTGGAGTTTTTCTGGGGGGGCTTTTATAATTTAGAAGTTTATCACAGACATTTTGCATTCTCCTTAGGGAGTTCAAGATCTGTGCAGATTCCTTTGGTGCACAGATTGCCTTTTCCATAAAATCAGCTTCCTCTTTTGCGATTGCTGTGTTGTCACTCTGGCCACAAATTGGCAGGAAGGTTTCCCTTGTGAGCAGCAGCAAATAGCATGCTTGAATGTTCTTCCACTTTGCAGTTATTTTTCTTCATCAATCTACGAGATTAACTTGGGGCTAATTACAAAGTTAAATGCATTTAAACTCTTCAAAACAGATTCAGATAAGTCTTAAGAAATTATATTAATATGGAACATAAAAACTACCTGATTACCTGTGAGAGTTTTTATTTATATATGTCATATATTAGGACATATAAACATATGAATTATTGCTTTCAAAAACCAATAATAAATATAAGCAAAACATGTGTGGAATAGAAAATTTGGCATCAAAAATTATTGTGCTTTGAAAAAGAGATGTCAAAACTACAAATATCAACAAATACATTTTTTGAAGAAGCTGATCTTTATAAAAATATTTCAAATAAAAGTTCACTCAAATCATATAATTGGTAGGTAAAAAAATGAAGAACTTTCTTTTTTGAATAATTAAATTGAAGATATAAGAATATAAGAATTGATCAGTTTATAAAGGCTTTATATAGCTGGCCAGGATATAAATAAGATTTTCAATAAATGTTAAGTGGTTCTTTTAGTTTTTATCATATTTATTAAATTACAAAAACAAAATTAATGATTTACATTTTGAATTAAAATAATGCATAATTTGAATCATAATAAATTTAACATTCACAAATTCCTTCTACAGAGTGTGACAGAACTGGGAAAGCAGGGAATTTTATCACTCTGAAAAAGTCGTTGAATATTGCCGACGAGAGCATTTCGCATCAAGCATACTGCCGATAAACGATTTTGATTAGGGCCAAAGATGACTCGATTGTTACTTGTATTATGGCTACCTTACATCCCATTTTTTTTATAACTGGCTGTTCAGTTTATGATTTATTTAATTTTGAATGTGTCTTTGACAAGTGTGTGTGCCTGAATCGTAGCAGTGTGCATCGCTGGTGAGCATTAGGATGGAGGTTCAATCCACTGGCAGTTTTGTTGTAAACACTGTTTCAAGAAACGAGAAGACTCAATGTCATTTGTGATGTTAAGCATCTTGCCTCATTAGTCGGATTAGCTGGTGGGAGTTTTCCAGGTTTTCTCCTATACAATACGGGGCTTGAATGGCCGAATGGCTAGCGCTCGGTACTGCAGGTTTCAGGTTCGAGTCCCGGCGGTGCCATGGATGTTTGTAGTGGTTCAGAATCCACTTTAAACTGTAGGTCCCAGTCTGTTTTGTCTAAAGTGTGCACAAGATGACCATAGAACGACAAAATAAACTTATACAATACGCACATGTGGGGTAGTTCCCCCTAAAAGTCCTACTGGAAGACATTTCCCTCCTTCTTCAGCTATTTAACAGAAATCAGACTTCTACCTATGGGTGCTTCATCACAACAGAAGCTCCCTCCTTCCACAATGTGTACGAAAACAACAATTTTTGATTTACTTGTGTTCTGCTACTATTCGTTCTATTTGAAAAATAATTTATGTATCATTATTAAAATATTTTATTAATCATTGATATTTTGTTAATTGTTTTATTATTATTAATTTTTGTGTGTTAAGCTTAAAGTTGTTCCTTAAGCCTAATTTTATAATTCTATAGCATCTGCATTGATTTGTATTCATGTATTTAATTACTGAAAATTAAGTCTAAGGAATTATTGTTTATTTATAAGTGTAATAAGCCTGAATTATTTCATCAAGTATTCTTTAGCATCTACATTGAATGCATAATTTAATTTGTTATTTTTGTGTTTAATTACTGTATTTACTCTTAAATTGAGTTTCCTTTGCATATATATGTAGTGGGAAAAAAAGCAAAATTGAATGATATAATGTCTCCTTTAAAAAACACATTAAGAGAGAATTGCTGGTTGCCATTTCATGGAATTGCTGGTTTCCATGTTTCTTAGAAAAGAAGAAAATTGTTGAAATAAATCATGTAAATTTTTAATAATGTTAATAAAAATAGTTTAAATGAAATAATTTTTCTATATTTATTTTAGTGATTATCTTGTAATGTTTCAGAGTTTACTGGGATATTCCCTTTAAGTTTGTAAGAGTAAAATTTAAAAATTTACTGCTTATTGGTAATTAAAATATCCTCTATTTTTAATCTATCAAATTTGTAAACGTAGGCAATAATTTCGGTGTCCCTCAGCATAAATTTGCAATATTAGAATTTAAAATTCTCTAAACTTAACTTTTATAATATCAGCATCTGTAAATCAAGGACTAGAAATTAACCATAAAAGAAATATGAGTATGAGGTGAGTATTTTTTTCCCCCATACTAGGGCATGGGTTAAAAGAGTGAGGAACCTGAAAACTACAAAAAAAAAAAAAATAATAATAATAAATAAATAAATAAAAACATTGAATCAGAGGGGTGAGGATTTGGTAAATATGGCAAAAATAATATAGAGCATGAGGAATTTATGCCACAACATAGTATTCTGGTACTCATGTAAAGATTAATCATTGAAATGTTTTAAAGTTTTGAGCAAAGATCTTAATAATCTTTACTGTTAACATAATTTAATTTGTGTTGCAATATTTCTTAAAATTCTTATGTAGTTTTAGATGCAAAATATTTTGTTAAAATTTCCAGTATTTTAGACATATAAAAAATGTACTGTTATAGTAAGTTTTTTGAGCACATTTATTCTATTTTTATAAAATTTAATTTCATAAAAATATGGGGTTTTTTCCAAATTAAATAACTAATAAAAGTGCTTTTAATAAAGATATTGTACACATGCAGTGATTTTGAGTAGGGAGAAAGCCAGGAAACTAATATAATTAGTAACTGTAAATCAAGAAAATGTTTTAAATTTAGTCAGGGGAAATTTTGTGCTCAGTTTCAGCAACTTCAGTTTTTTTTTTTTTTTTTTATCAGATATTAAAATTAAAATTTATTGAGGATTTATTTAAATAGCGAAAAGAGATTAGTTTATTTATTAATATGGTAATTAAAACTAAGGAAATTAATATCAGATTTTTATATGAGTCATCCTCTTATATAATTCACACTCCACCATCAAAAGTTCTTTTAAAAGTCAAAAGATTTTTTTAAAAAATCCTTAATTTCACTTTATGCAGCCTGTGTATAGGCCTTGTCATGCATATTCAGTATAGTTGCCTTGAAAGGGATTTTTTTAACAATGATGTATGTAAATGTTATTGGATAATTAGGCATTTTGCATTAATCGTCCTAGATACATTGATTCACACTGAAAATATATTATGTATGAAATATAATATACCTTTTATCAAAAATACAATCAGAGTCAAGTAAATGATAGTTAAATTGTAATGGCATGACTTAAACTTCTTCTGGAAGATACACAAGTTAGAAAAATACTAAATATCATTCCATAAGTGGGGAAATAATTTTTGCTACTAAAGAAATCTTATTAGTTTCAAACATTTCAGTGTGTGAGAATGATAAATAAATGTGAAAACTATTATACTTTGAGTAGTTGCAGAAAAAGAATGAATTTAATATTCTATCTAAAAAACAATGAAATCTAGTATTGTTTTCCTTATTTAAGAAACTATTTATTATTTGGTATTCTAAAACAGAAATTCATGATCTTCAATATAATTTGTCAGCTAGAATTTTACTTATTTTAAATTCTAAAAAGTTTTTTCTCAAAAAATTCGTGGTAAAAAAAAAAAAACATTGATCAAGTGGCTATGGCAAAATAATAATTAAACTTGCCTATTTTTAAATATCCTGCTAAAAATTTATATTCATTGCTAACAAAGCTGTGTTATTTTTTTAAATTCATAAAAAAAAATTCTTAAAAAGTGTGAAAAACAAAAAATTAAAAAAATTATATTAGTTAATGATTATTTTTGAAATATTAGAAAATTCTTTTTATAAATATGCTAGTTGAATTTCCTACATAGTTCTTATTTGGAGTAAAGCTATTATTTTTATTTCATAAATTTTAAACTTTTTTTACAAATTCCATAATATTTAGTTGAATATTAACTATACATATATATTTGTATGTATATATATATACATGTGTATTAGTTTTTATCATGTCCAATATGTATGATACTTTAAAAAAATACATGAACAAAAATTCTAACGTAAAAAAAAAAAAATTGTAGTTATAATGTTAAGATTTTTATAAATATTACTTTTTAATTCTTATGTATGTACTAAACCTTTTTATTTTAATGTTTGTATTTTTTAAATTATAGATCTGAGCCTCCAGTACATAGATATCGTAGATCTCTTCTGAGATCTGCCTTTATATACAAAAAGCACCGAACACAGTATGAGTTCAGAACTTATTTCCGCTTATTTGAAGTAAATATTAATTTGTAATTTTTATTACTATTTATAGTTAAATGCTAGTTGAATATGATTCAATGTTTTAAGCAAGCGTTTATATCTTAATAATATGGCAAATAATAGTATAAGATATTTGATTATGCCTTAAAAACTGCTAAAATATTACTGATTTAGAATGTCAAATACTTTGTTATATAACATAAAGTATTAAAAGAGTTTACATAAAAAGAAGGTTTAATTAATCCAAAAAATTGGGAAATGAGTTGATTTTTATTTGTTCTAGCATTTATACTAATTTTTATGAAACTACAGACAGTATTTCCTTTTTCATACCATTAGTTGTTAAACATCTCCATCATTTTAAAAATGTTGAAATAATGATGAATATTCACAACTACATATTATTCTTATGTGGATTTGAAACATCTAGTGCCATTTATCCGCAAACTAACTAATCTACCATTGCACTAATACCTTACAATTAATATTTCACAAATTAATTAGTTATGAAATTGCCCTACTAATTGGTGTCCGCCCTACATAAAGATTACAAGTTATCAGAATGTTTTTTAAATCAGATCATTCTAAATTTGAAGTTCTTTTGAAAATGCATATTTATATTAATTGATTGATTCTTACATTCTCAAATGCACTGTTTTGTTTATTTTACTTTTTGCGTCTGTTTTCATAAAATATGCACTGTAAAATAAAATAGTAGATAAGAAATTAATTCATTTGATTTTAATTAATAAAAATTTCAAAAATATTTATTAAAAATAAAATTTTAACTGTGCAAGTTTTTGTAAAGATTATGTAAAAAAAAAAATTCATATATTCCAGAATGTTACATAATCCTAAATATATGATCTTTTAACAATTATTTGTCAGTTAGAAAAAATATAAAAGTCGACTTTTTAAAATTTTTGAATAAATATTTTTATATAAATCCTCAAGGAATTTTTGTAAAGAATTTTTATTTTATTTAGCAGTTAGATAATTGGTATAATATTCATAATAATATACTTTTTTTTTCAAATATATTTGTTTTTTAAATGCTATATAAATTTTAATTTTTATCAAAAGTTTTATTTACTTAAACTTTTTATGTATTAGCAACGCATTTAATTCAATTCATTATAAATTTGAAATTATTTTTTTAACAATTTAGTTTTATTTCCAGTTATAAATAAGAGTTAAAAATATCATAATAATTCAAATACTTTTTTCTATACTATTTGGTTTATCTTATACAAGCTTTCTTATTTTTGTTTATTGAAGTAAATTAAAATGTTTCAAAACTTCTTTTGCATTTGATATTTAATTATATAAAATTGTTGTTTTGTATAATAGTTTAAATTTAGTTACTAAACCCTTCATGTAAAAAAAATCCTCTCATAATTTTAATTAAAGTATTTAAAATAAAATATAATAAAAATGAGCTTAAATTGAAATATTCAAAGTTATAGTTCAATTCATTTGATTAGATATTCTTTATTTTGAAATTAAATAGGAATGCATTTGGTTATTTGTTTGAAATATTTATTGTAGTAATTAGTTTCATAATCTTGTAATGTGTTATGATAAAATTGATTATGGAATAAGCATTTTATTTTTCTCCCCAATTCTTAATATTATACTTGTTCTCATGTACAAATTGGTAATTTTGTTTTTCTGTATAGTTATTTTTACCTGGGGAATTTTTATTTAAATGAGTTTTAAATTTCTGAGAGCTTTTTTTCAATTTTTTTTTACTTTTATTGTTTAATACTTAAATACTTTTTCTCATAGTTGAAGCATATAACTGGATCTACTGCTGATACATATTTAGAATACATTCAAAGAAATCTCCCAGAAGGTGTTGGAATGATTGTTACAAAAGTAAGTTATATTTTAAAATAAAACGTTAGTGTTGTATTTAAAAAAAATGAAATTAATTCAGTAAGAGTTTGAAATAGACTTACAAATTTTTTTAATTATTATTTTTATTTATAAAGGTGATCATGCAATAAGCACTTCATTTGTCCTAAATGATTGTAATAGATTCATTATTATAATTAACAATTTTTCTCCCCAATGAGCTAAATAAAGCAAGGTAGATGAAATTTAAAATTCATAAACAGTTGAAGTAGAGATTAGAGAATTATTTTCTTATGGGTTAAAATTTAATATCAAATCAAAATCATGGTGTTTTATCTATCTACCTCTTTTTCTCTCTGTCTCCCTCTCTCTCTCTCTCTATATATATATATATATCATCATATAAATAATTTATTTATTTCTCTAAAATGTTTATGCCTTTAGTTCCTCCCATGTCAAATCTCCTTTGGTTTTCATATTGATGCGTGTTTGTTATTATTATTTCTGTTATCTTGATAAAATTAGCTTCTTCATTTTCTGAATGGGATAGAACATGTAGCATTACCAATGAAAAAAGGAGTTATTTCTCTAAAATATTTGATAATCATATATAAGCAAAAGAAATTTTGATAGAACAACTACTAACTGTATTTGTATTTAAATACTGAAACCATGGTAGTTTTTTAGCATAACTTTGATTACAACTTCTTGATTTTGAAATTTTGATGTAATTTTATATGATCTTCTAATCCTTTTTAGTTCTTTTTTAAAATAAAATTTTTAAGGTTATTAGTTTTTCTGCCTTATAATTTACCTAATGATTCATATTTTAATATAGATAAAAAGAAAATTTTCACATATTTCTTATGTATGTCTAGTAAATATATGTAATACTTAGTACTGTTTTTATTATTATTACAGACTCGTCTAGAAAAACTTCCTGAACATATTTCAAATTATGTACCGAAAAAGAAGGCAGACAAAAGTAGTTCTAAGAAAAATTCTGCTGTATAATGAGTTACGTTTAGATAATACAATAGAAGAAGAATATTACAATAGAAGACAGCTTCATTCATTTTACTTGTAGAAAATTTAATAAGTAGGTATCAGATGCTGCATTTTCCTATTTAATTTTAGATTCTGCAATACAGAATAGAATACAGATTTAGAGAATACTAAAATTCCATTCAACTTATTCCATGCTTCCATGTCAACTGTAATTGTACTATTTATTGAAATGTCATTTTCATTTTGTTTGAAACATTATTTATTGAATTCTATAGAATTTCAATTTTTAATAAACATTTTGTTTATAAATCTGGTGTTTCTGTATTTGAATGTGTCAAAATCTTAATGAATGTAATTATTATATTATTACTAAAGTATTTGTAACACAAATTAAAAACAAACTTCAGCAAGTAACAACCTTTGAAAATTAATATAATTAATTCTGTAGCTAAAGCTATTATAGTTTTCTCAAACAATGGGGATGAAAACTTGATTGCCCAAATCTTAGCAACAAAATAGCTCTTCATTTTTCGCTTGTTTTAACTAACATAGAAGAAGCAGAGAAACTTTGATATGTATGTAGTAAAGTAACAGATATAATATGGTTTCAAGTACTAAGTAGTAACAAATAGGTTTTTGAAAATTCAGCTTAAAAAATTTAAAATTTGAAAAACAATGGAACTGAATTTTAATATTAGGGAAATTCTATTATTATTTGAAAATATGAGATTGATTAATGTTCACATTAGGGGGCATAATAAATATATGCAGTTAATTTCAAATAATTTTCTGTCATTCCTGTTTCTGCATTCTTTCTTATTAGATAAAGTATCTTAACCTCCTTTTTTTTTTCCTACTATTTTGTATCTATGTTAAAGACTTTTTATCATAATTTTTTAATTATAAAATTTATTAGAATCTTCAATAAAAATATTTTTTTACTTTGAAGGCAGAACTAATATGCTCGAAGATGTAGTAATCGCTCATTTATGTACAGGAAAAATTTTATTAGCATAAATTGCCTTTTAGATGGACAGCTCATTGATGTTTAAATTTTATAGATTTTTTTCTCCAGGTAATTACTTTATTATTGAAGTTGTATTTAAATTAAAATATTAATTTCAATTCAAAAAATTCTTTTAATAAATTTTTATAGAAGAATTGCATTAACACACAAATTTCTACAAAACTGTATGTCTTATATAACAATAACTAAATGACAATGATGATGCTTGAATGAGAATTATGAAGTAATGTTTTATGGTGTGATTTTTCAATTAGCCATTTAAAATCTTATACAACAACTCTTACTTTTAATCATGATTCAAATATATTTTGAGCTAAATTGTTAAATTAAAGATTATTTAATTACTTTACAGCTGTATTTAAGTATGAAAAAATAAAATTGGGTATTTTAAATTACTTAATTATGTTTTTTTGGATATGTAAAAATTAGTCTTTTGTTGTTTTTAAATAATCATATTTTTTAATAAAAGATAAAAACAAATTATTATATGATTTTTTTTATTACCTTCAGTGAAATATGATTTTATTGGTGTTTTGTCAACCGATAAATATTTAGGAAAATAATGAAAGGCGACTTATTTTATTAGGATGGTGTGATTTTTGGTATTACCTCTGTTGATAAAATAATTTAGCTGTATCATTCTATATTAGTTTTGTTCTTTTTTAAATCCAATTATTATTTTCATTTTTAGGATATTACAAAAATTATTTAAATGTTAAAGAGCAATACTTTTCAGTTTTTTTTTCTTGCTTTAGATATCCATCTGAAATAGAGATTAATATATTATAAGCTTGTAGTATTCAATTACTTAAAGTAACTTTAATATTAGCTCCTTAGGGGGAAAAAATGTGTCAAAAATATGACTTAATATCTTATGAGTTATGACCATTATAAGATCTTTATCATGACCAAATTTAATTATTAAGATTGCATAAATGTTTCAACACATTATTCTTTAACTGGAAATTGCCTTATGTAAACAATCAGTGATATATATATAACTAGGATAAAGGAAATTTCAGTTGCAATTATCAAAGGGACTACAAATAATAATAATAATGCATTTATGTTAGTGAAATGCATATTTTAATTTATTACCATTACTTTAAAAAGTACATGTTCATAGAATTAAATCAATTTTATTTTAACGAAAGACATATCTACACTACTTTTAAAAAATTTCTCCAATATCATCTAACACAAATTCTTTCTTCTTCAATAGGGGAAGGGGGGGGGAGGGATAAGCAGCCATCTGGAAATCTTCTCTTTTATTGGCAGGAAGTGGAAAAAAAATTTGAATGTGGACATTATTATCTTTGGAAGGAATAGATATTAGAGTTCACAAAAAGCCTTCGTTTATTTTACTGAAGTCATTACTACATCAGAAAATCTGTTGAAGCATCTATCAGTATCTCGTTTATAAGGCGATGAAACCTCAATTGTAAAGTCCTTAACTTAAAACAATTACATTTCCAATTTCAGGTGTATCAAATCAATTAATCAAAATTTATGGATTTAAATTGAAAAGGCAGGTTTCATTGTTTAAAGCAGGATTACTATTGGTTGGGCATCTGTAACTTAAGAATGTAACAGAAGTAACTTGTGTTATAACTACTTACATAATTCAATGAAAGGACTTTCTAGAATTCATACGTCATGATGAAATTGAAGAGAGCAATATTAATTTAACTGAAAAATATTGAAAGATTACGCACTCTAATACACATAAATTAAGACTCCCAAGGATATAAAAAAAAACCCGATAGGAACATTATATCAAACGATTGACGGGGAATCAAAAAGTGAACTTATCTCAAAAAAAAAAGTTTGGAAGATGGACAAATTTGAAATAAAAAAAGAAACCCGGAAACAATTAGCTTCCATTGTATATGCATTGCATGGGGATCAGTAAAATTAGGGAAATGGCTGTCATATATTACCTCAGAAATATGTGGTGGTGACATTGCTTTTCAATGTCTCCGCTTTCTGGTGGGATGAGTCAGTACTTGCTGCCTGTTACTCAACCGAACTAATATTATTTCACTGAGGGAGATTCTTTTCGAATGAAGTAAAAAAAATTATTTGTTTTGTTTTTTTACCGAATTGTTAAACTGTAATACTTATTTATTAATATTTTCAATTCCTCCAAAGGAAATAAAACTGTTGACAAACTCCTTCAGAACGAACAACATCTATAGGATTAAATCTTGATTGAAATTCGACAGATACTCGCTATCATTGGCTTTTCTCGTAGTGGTAATAGGTGTAGCAGTATGTGCTCGTCTGTGAACAGCACTAGTATGAAATTTTTGTTGACTTTCCTTGAAGTCAAACTTCTTTATTCAGAAGCAGATAGTTCGAGTTTTGGGAACTTGAAGTACCCTCTCCAGGCAGGCAGGTAATCCTGCATTCCTCAATTAATGCATAACAGCGTCTCGTTTTTAGGAAGACAGTCTTTCAAAGGACCATAACTCTAGGTTATTATGTATTGCGGGCATTATATTAATATCCCACAGCTGACCTTACCCGTCTTCTGATGTCACCGGCTTCAAAGTGAGACTTAATTGCTAAAAACAATTTTCTGTCAGTAAATGAGATTCTACGTCCAACGAGTCTGATACCTCTGCAAACAGATTTGTCTGTGTGCACGATGCAATGAACGTCATGATCTCAGACACTAATCTCCAAATTGTCTATAGTCTTTGCTGTTATCAGTTGCACGTATGATCGTATGATCAATAATGTCGAATCAGGTACTCTGACAAGGCGCTCTGTCATCTCTTTAAGTCAACCTTTGCCTTCTTGATGCTTTGTACTATTGTGGTTCTATCATACCTGCTAACATTGTCAAATAGGCGGTATCAAATCCGTCGATTTACCACCCAACTTCCATCAACCTAATTCTAGTTCAGTCAGTGTTTTTAGACTGAATCAAATTCGAGTTGTATCCTGGAATTGGAATTTCTTCTTTTTTACAGATCCTCCGGAGGCTCAATTGCAATGCGCTGGATATCTAGTTACTCATTATCCGCCAAAATATAATCCTTTGCATGCTGACTCGAAAAACATTTGCATACAAAATTTCGTCAGAATCATTTTTTTTTTAGAATGTATTAATATAATAAATTATTAATAGCAAAATTTATTTAATATGCTTTTGTGTTTAAATAAAATTATAGCCTGAAAGTCGAATACCAAATTTTCATTTAATACTTCATTTTGAAACATCAAGTAGTTATGTAATGAAAGGAAGAAAAACCCGATACATTCAGGTTCAAGTGCGCACCAGAATTTTGACCGAGGTAAAGGGATACTCAACAAAATAGAGCGTAACTGTTCATAAGAGATTTTTCGGTCAAACTAAACTATATATAATAGAACAGATATATGAAGTCGACATTTCAAACATTAATTATTTCACTAATACTTTTTACATTACAGTCATTTGGGTCAAATAAATTAGAGCTAACAAATATTGGACAAAAAAAAATTACATATATAAATTATACAATAATGCTCAATCTTCTTTTCTCTTTTCCCATCTCATTGATAACATCCGTGTGTTAACTTCAATATTAGTCAATATCAACTTCAATATATTTAATAAAACTAAACTTGGAAAGATGATAGCGCAATCAACAATAAAATAGATACTGCTTAAAAAATACTGATTCATAGAAATAATAAATGTTTAACAAAAAATAATTGGGACTAAGTGGGAATTGGCCATAGATTTGTATGCACAAGCATTTATATGCACATTAGTGAAATGCGTGCATTAATGAATATGCGTATACACACATAAGTGTTTATTTGTGTGTGCTCACATACTAACACTTCTATTTTATGTATGCATTAAGTAAAATGTGTGTAACATACACACACATTTCACTCATGGGCTTGTGTGCCCGCTGAAGGTGCGCCAATTTGAGTTAATATCAAAATTCATTTTACACCTAAAAAGATCTAAATATCTTTTGTGTAAATTTCTTTGATATTTATATAATTTATTTCAAGCTTAAAGTAAAATATAATGAGTATAGGGAAACCATCATCAAGAATTACATGAATCAATGATTTTTTATCTTTTTTATAATTTTTCAATTTTTACATCATTCAACTTGAAACGGGAAAAGTAAATTGGATTTATGGATATTAAAGCCCAACATAAAAAATATTTTTCAGTAAGCAAAATTTGGATTAATGGATATATGGGCAAAAAAATTCCAAATGATATTGAAAAAACATTTGAATCCAAATAAAATTTGCATGAAAATTTTTAGGTATTTTACAGGAAGTAAATTTGATAAGTCATTACGAAAACGTTTTTTTTTTTTTTTCTCTGTCTAATTTCTAATAATTTTATTTTTTAATTAATTATGTTTTGCTCAACTCTCATATCCTTTTAATAAACCATAGTCTGGGAAATTATTTTGTTCAAGTATATATTTCATTTAAGTAATTAAATGGTGAATGAGACAATAAGTACCTTATTTATTTATAAATAATATACATTTAAAGTGATTATACATTTTGGAAGATACGGTTCAACTATACTTCGTATAAAACCGTGAAGAAATTATTATTATTGTTGTTGTAAAAGAAAGGTTTGTGGACAAACACGTTGTCCCAAAACAATTTGTCCCAGCTTTTTTAAATCTTTTTGTTGTGATTAAGCATTTCATTAATTGGTTTGTCAGGATTGAATTGAGACTTTAATTTATTGCATTATTATTAAAATTTAAATTTTATAATAAAAAAATTGAAAGATAAGTAATTTTTTTTTTTTCCTTTCAAAAATTTTTACGCGTTACAATTTATACACGATACATTCAGATTAGAATGAATATTACACCACTATACCTAATGACTCATCATTTTCAGATTTTAGAACATTATCTTTCTTGAATTTAAGAAACAACCATTACTTTTCAGAAATAATAATTAAAAAAAAAACACATTGTTCTTTTTTATAATTTTACAACATTCTTCTACATTCATTACAAAATTTTTTCAGGTTTCGATTTTTTAAAATCAAAGTTAAACAAATAATGCAAAACGCTGTATTTAAAATAAATATAGCAAAATAAAAATGATTATGTCCTAACACGATGTATAAAACTTATAAAAATTAAAAAATTCATTTGAGTTTTTTTTAAAAAAAACCTTTATTGTTAGATTAAAAAATGTTTACAGAAACACCTCAATCTTTAAGTATTTTAATTATTTTAATAGCAAAGTCTCGTGATTTTTGGCTGGTCCATTGAAATTCAATTAAAACATTTCTAATTTTTAATTGTCTTTGATTTATTTTTAGAAGTTCTAATAGGAATAATTATGATAACTTCTCATTTAATTTGATATTCTATGATTTTAATGACAGTGTTTACAAAGTTTTACATATGACGTTCGTTTACTCACAAGGCATTGGACATGCCACGTCAATTATGTGACGTCAGAGTGCTATCGCCATCCACTGTATACACCCTCTTACTAGGCTTCATGAAACGTCGCGTTGCGTTAGCCATTTTGTAGGGCATATTTTTGGAGTTGACATATTAGTAAAATCGTTTTTCTTATCTTCAGAGGTACTTCCGTCAAAAGTTTGTCACCTAAATTGTAATGTCCACGATGAATCCCGAGTAGTAAGTATTTTATAATATCTTTGAATAAATTTTTCCTTGTTCTCACGTAATGGTGGAAATATTGTAGACATTAAAATATTTTAGCATTTTAAGTTTTTGGAATATTGTTATTTCCTTTAGTTAATAAACTCATTTTATTACATAAATATCTGTTTTAATTTTTATGAAATTCCTATCTAAATGTGTAAAATGGTTGTTCCATAAAGGTTATGTCATTGTTTTCATGTGATATTTAATTGTTCCGATACGTAATCATTGAAGACGATTTAAAGAATCCTATTTATAATGTGATTATTTCATGTGTTAAATAAAATGCATTAAATGAGTTACATTTTCACATGATTTTTGAAAAAGAAACGAATTAAACCTCTTTAATAGCGAATATTTTTTTCCTTTGTAATGTGTAATATCGTTTTGCCAGTTCATGCTTTAGTAGATATTGAGTCGCAATAAATTGTCGCTGTTCTGTTCTATTTCGAGTGTCGAAATTTTTGCGGTAACTTATTTTCTGATTTTTAATTTTTATTAGTACAATTTATTGAGGCTTGTTTGACAGTAGTTAGTTATCTTTCTTTTATTCAATGGTAATTTCCGCCATTAGTAAAATTGTTCTTGTTTCGGTTTTAAAATATTGCTTTATTTACGACTGCATATTTACACCATATCAAATCGGAAATTAATTTTTTTAATGTTGAAATCAATTAAAATATGATTTGTTATTCATTGAGTGCATTCATATTGTATATATTATTGAATATATCTTAACCATATTTTATCCTTATTAGTTAAAATCTTTCTTCATGTAATTAATTCTATGAAGACTTAATGCTGAAAATTAGAAAAAAAGCAATAAAGAAGTAAAAGTTTATTTTTAAACATGGTTGATAAATTCCTTTGTTATCTATACATTGTTTCAAAATTACACCTCCTTAAACAAAGAACAGCTTTTTTTTTTTTTATTCATTTTTTTTTTAAACATAAATGTTCAATTGTAATTTTTTTTGTTGATTGGATTGTTAAAGAATTTGAAAATCTTAACTTTTAAGTAATCCAAGTTGAGGAGAAAAAATGTAAATTAATTTGATAGTTAAATAACCAATTTGCAGCACTAAACTTTTCTTTCAATTTTGAATATAATAAAATGCTAATTTTTATTTTTTAAGATATTGTGATTTTAATTATTATTAACTGACCTTTTATTTCAAAGTATTTTCTGCATGTGTGTCCTTGAAAAAAGATTAGTTTTCAGAATTTTCCTTCCCCCCTTTTTTTTTTTTGTCATGTTTATTATATTAGAATTTAAATCACTTTATTCACATAGAAATTTTTTTTTTATTCATATTAAATTATTTAGATGTTGAATGTCTCTGTATGCATTTATTAGCATTCTCATGAATAGATTTTGATCGTGATTAAAATTTGAAAATCATTCTTGGGTTTTTTGTATGCTTATTAATTTTATAGTTTCCAGATTTGACTAAGAGGATAAAACACTCTTTTGCTATTGTAACTTGTTTGAATAATATTATTGTTTAAAATTTCTGCTTGAAAACCTAATTCTGTATTAAAAACTTTCTTGAGCTCTTGTAGATAAGATATTTGAATTTTTTACAATAAAACTGTTTAGTAGTCTTTAATTTTTTCTTGTGTACATTAGAAAATCATAAAACTAAAATAATTTAATCAACTTCGGAATGTGGTTATTGATCTCATTTCTAGTGTTAATGAAATTGAAGTTATTTGTATTCTAATTACTCTCATTGATTCTGTGAGTCCTGTTATTTTTATTCCTAGAGTTTTAGTTAATTGTGGTTATCTTTTAACAGTGATTACCTATTTAAATTGCTACTTATTGGAGATTCTGGTGTTGGAAAATCTTGTCTGTTATTGAGATTTGCTGTATGTATTTCTTTTTTATCTAATCTGTTTAATTTTTAATAAATTTATATAGTTTTTAAAATTTTAAATAAAAATATGAGATAAAAAAAATCCCTGAACATATATAGTATTTTTTAGACTTGTTTCATGTTTATTACATTACAGCTATTATCTGTGTTCTTTAAGTATTAATTACAATTGTAGAAAAAAAAATTTCGTGGATGAATTTTTCAGAAATTATAAACAAATCAAGCCAGTTTGAAAATTGAAAAGGCATCAAATAGTTATAATAAGTAAGAGTGATAAAAATTATTTCAGATTATAATTATTTAAAAGATTATAAAGTCTCTTTTTTATTTCATTATATAAAAACGATATCTAATTCTATCCTACTTGTATATTATATTTGTATAATATGATTAACAAAGAAACATTAATCTTATTTGTATTTAAAACTTGCTTTAGAAGTAAAAATTAATGCTCTTGTTGTATATTTTATTAATATATGTATAAAAAATCTGATATATACCTTATAATGATTACAGTTGTAAACATTTTGAGTATTTGACATTTAAGATAATTTAAGGTTGAGTGATGATAGTGTGCCTAATACAAAAGATGAGTATTATTGATGCATTACTACTAGAAATAAGTGTCAAAATTATATAACATTTTTATTGCCTCATTTTAAGTGAAAAAAAATATATTCCTGTTTTAAAAAAACTAACTTGGTATTGTTTCTAAATTCTTTTTATCTTGAATATTTTTTTTTTATAAATGCTTGTTTCATTTGATGGAGATTATAATTAACATTGGGTATAATTAACATGTATAACATTGGGTTTTATATTTTATCCGATTAATTTTATTACATATTAAAGCTTAATATTTAATAAAATGAAATTATTTATTAGGCAATATGAAATTGTGTAATACTTGATTAATGCTGCAGGAAACTGTTCTAAACTAAACATAATTTTGAGAACTTTTCCTCTTTTCTTGTAGGATGACACCTACACAGAAAGTTACATCAGTACAATTGGTGTGGATTTTGTAAGTATATTAAATTTATTATACAATGGTTAAATTTAAATGTATCAATATTAGTTGAACTAAATGTAAAATTTATTTAAACCGAAAGAGTTTTTTGTTAGCTAATGAACATATGCATGTAGCGAGTTAATATTCAACACTGAAGGAAATTCCAGTTGAATTAATAAACAAAATCATAGCTATTCTTGGTAACGACAAATTTGTTCAATGTACATCTCTGTATAATGTACTAATAAATGTTAAAGTGCTAGGAAATTTTTTTTAAGATCAGAAGGAAGGAGGAATGCTTCAAAAAATAAACTTATTTTGATAAGTAATTAGTTTTGCTTGTAATGGTTGATTTGCATTGATATTTTATAACTTTATGTAATATCATTAATTTTTTTTTAAATTTTCATTTTATTATAATGAAAAAGAATTGTATCAAATCTACAGTTTTTGTTATAATTAAAAGGAAATTTAAAAATTAAGAAATTTATTTCATATTTAATTGTAGTTTAAATGATTAAAATTTTATATCTTTATATATTTTAAGTATTGCTGCATTCTTTGTTGCAGCATCATAATTTTGTGCCTATTATTTATAATCATAATTTGTTTGGAAGAGGAAGCAAATTAAAAATATATCTTTTATGATCTGTAACGTCATATAATCTGTGGATGGATTTTCTCTTTACTTGTTTTTATTAACATGCCATACATAAAAATCCAAATTTTCTTAAATCTGCAATTGAATTACGAGATTAGAATTAGTTGCATCTTTGGATAATATATTTGATACCATAACATTGGAAAAATGTACAATATGAAAAGATAATACATGCATTATTAATACATACATTTAGTTATTTCATTTCACATCAGTCTCCTTCCCTTCCCCCTTCTTTTTATCCACTTGCATGCAAAATATTTTGTTTTGCCACTTTTTTATAAATCGCCCATTGCTTCAAAGTCACTTTTATTAAATGATTAATTTTATTTCAATATGCTCCTTAAAATAATGATCTATTTTGCAAATACCTTTTTCGGCATTCTTGTGGAGATTTGAATAAAATGAAATCTCTTAAACTGTTTACCCAAGTAATCATTTCTCCTTTTTGTAAGCATGTTTTTATTCTGATTAGAAGTGTTTAAAAATTACTTTAGATTAAATTATCATGTGAAACCAGCTGTTAATGCTGCCCTGCTATATTTAACATGGTTCTTCAACAATTAAACATACTTCTAATTAGCACTTAAACTTTTTGGAATAATCTTTAGACTATAAGCAGAAAATTACATTAAGATATTCGATAAGATATAAGATTACGATAAGATATAAATTTGAATTCATATAATTATTCTTGCAGTATGAAATATTCAAAGGTTTTAATAAGATTTTTTTTCTTTAAATTCATTTAAAAATCTTGAATTAAATGTATTGGAACAAATAAAAAAATATTATTTTATTTAATTTTTTTTATCTATAAGGAGTTAAGTTTAGCATATTTAATAAAAATTATAAAGGTGTGGTTTTGTTGAATTTTGAACATAAAGCTTTTCCTTATAATTTCTCTCAATGACTTTTTTTTTAAATTTAGTATGTATAATATAATTATGAGATCAAATTGAAACATCAATTTTTCTGATTTTATTAATGTAGGATTTTATTAGGAACTTTAATAGTTTTATCAGCTGTTAATATTAAAAGTATGTTATATATTTTCCATGTGTTTGATAATATGCATATATAACAATATTTAAAAAAAATTTAGTATTGTAATAATTTTTAGGGTAAATCCTTGGTTAATATTGATTTTTTCTTTCTTTTTTTATATATTTAGAAAATAAGAACCATAGAACTGGAAGGTAAAACTATCAAACTTCAAATAGTAAGTATCTTCATTAAATTCTTTACAAATTATTATAGTCTTAAATATTTAAAAGTAGATACCAGAGAAAAATATTTAAAATTTATTGAAAATATCATCTTAAATATCAACCTTTTTATTGAAAGAAGTAAAACTTTTATAAATGGCATATTCTTAAGGTTTTTTTAACTGGAGAAATAATATAAAACAAAATTTCTCAGTTCTAAAGTTATATTAAACTAAGAACTTGTGCAATTAAATGTTTCGTATATTTATCAATTAGATTTTAAATTTTATAATATATTCCGATCTAAATTATAAAACTGTGTAATCTTTCATAATTTAAATTTTTGAAAGTAAGTGGGTTTATAATCTAGTGTTGTTGTATTATGTCTACAACATATATTAGACTATAAATCGTTGAAATATTAAGACTTAAATTATATTTACTAATGTTACAAATTATTTTTTTTTAAAATACTGATTTTTATAGCTTGGTTTATATATAATATAGTTACATATTTCTATAAGAAGCAAACTTTTGTAAAAGCAACTATACATTGTCTTAAATTGAGAATTGTATAATTAAAAGTTATATATGCATGATAAATTTATTTATAAAAAATTAATATTAGATCACTTAAAATATTTTGTACTTTTAGTGGGATACTGCTGGTCAGGAAAGATTTAGAACCATTACCTCCAGTTATTACAGGGGAGCACATGGAATTATAGTCGTCTATGATGTTACTGATCAGGTATAGTAATTTAATATCTTCAGATTTCCTATGCAAATGAAATTGTCTGTATTTGAATTACTTTATTTTTTAAACCATTCTTAATTTAGTAAGTATTTAAATATAGTTTATGTTCATAAATTTAATTATGTAACAATGATTCCTCCTACATACTGGCAAGAATGTATCCTGCGTCATTCAGGAGAAATGGCCAGTTGACCTATAACTCGCCCATAGAGCAAGTGTATTTCACAAAGTACTGCATATAGCATAGTTTCAGTTTTTCACACTAGAAGCACAGTTCTTCCATAAAGTTATAATTGTCTGTCTTTACATTAAATGTGTTAAATATTTATGTAAATAAAATGGAATTCTCAAAACTTTGCCTTAAGTATCTTAACCCGACCCACATTCCATTTACAGTTATGGCCTACCTGTACCCACACCAATACAATTAAGAAAATTTGGAGAATTCAGGGTTAACCCAAAGTTCGGTTATGATTGTTTTCTCTCTTTACATATATATATATAATTGTAACTTTGTTTAATATTATAAATTTAGAGGAAAATTAGTTTAAAATTATGGACTAGATAATGGGATAAATTTCTAATGCTAGTAATTAAGCCATATTAATTCTGTTAATGTAAAAAATATAACTTTTCAATGAAACAAATTTTTTCTTTCAGGAGTCTTTCAATAATGTTAAGCAATGGCTGCAGGAAATTGATCGTTATGCCTCAGAAAATGTAAATAGATTATTAGTTGGAAACAAGTGTGATTTAACCCCCAAAAAAGTAGTAGACTATGTTACTGCCAAAGTAAGTTAATAGCAAATTATTAATGAACAGTTCTTAATGAGTTGTATATTTTTAAGTAAGTTGCAATGCTAGTAATAAAAACATAAATTCTTTTTTTTTTCTAATAAATTATAATCTCTTAAGATTCTAATTTAAAATTTTAAATTATGGATGTTTCTAGATAATATAAAAATGTAAAATAATAATAGCTTTGTTTAATAAAACTGTATTTTTGACTTGGTCGAAATGATGTATAAACAATAACATAAAAAAATTTGCATCAGAAGGCTGTTTATGATAAATGTTTCAAGACATTTAAATGTCTTGATTATGCTTCTAGGCTATGTTTTATATTTAATGACAATAAATATATATGCAAATGCTTAAACTTATATATATATAAATATATCTGAAGTTCCAGCTTATAATCCCATTGTATTTATTTAACCTGCACACATAATTTTTTTTTTCAAAAGATTCTTGTATTCCATAGACAGTTGACTCTCTTAAATCTATGCTTTGAAATAATATGTGGATTATAGGCTGACAATTACTGCTTCTTGCACTTAAATAAACTAAATGCATCTTTAGAAAACTTGATACATTTTTATTTTAACTTGATTTATATTCTAGATCAGACTTTTTTGCATAAAATTTCATAATTCATCTTTAAAATTTGTTTTAATGATATTTATGTAAATATGAGTCTACTTTTTTTTTTTAACTAATTGAATTCTAGGAATTTGCTGACCAACTTGGTATACCATTTTTGGAAACAAGTGCAAAGAACGCTACCAATGTGGAACAGGCATTCATGACAATGGCAGCTGAAATCAAGAAGCGCATGGGACCACCAACATCTGCTGCCGATGCATCTCGGCAAGGCGAGAAGATCAACCCCAGTACACCAGTCAAGGCACCAAGTGGTGGCTGCTGTTAAAAAGAAATTTTTTTTAAAAAAAGGAATTCCATCAATTCAGTGGCTTGCATTCATTTTCCAACAGTTGGTGAAGTACAGGCACTTCTCTGCTAAGATCACTGGAGGTAGATGTGTAAAAAAATATATATATGTCTGCCAGGACAAAAGGTTTCATTTAATAGACTCCATCGTGGCACTATTTCCCTTGTACTTTTGGCTGCTTTCAACTTTACCAAAAAAACAAAAAGAACATTTTAGATTTTTCTAGATTTTTGCCCTTTGATTTCAGATGTACTGTATTTATATTAACAGAAATTAAAATTTCTTTTGTCATAAAGTATAAAAACTGTCATGATTATTTGTTTTATTGTAATACTTCCCTTTTTTAGCCACTGTATTCAATTTAATTTAATTTAATTTTTATTTATCTGAGGATGTAGCTCATGAATGTGTATGTGACAAGATTTCATCTTGCATTTGAATTAGTTACTTGAAACTATTTGGGTAAGCATAGTATTTCAAATTTGTCGTGCCATGCGAGCATGACTTTTGTTAATTTTAGGTTTATCATTCCAATCCCTGATGTGTGTATATGTGTGCTTCACACTAGCTGTTTGTATAATGTACATGTTTGAAGTTTCAAATAGAAATTAGTTACCCTTAGAAAATGCCTTTTTTTTTTAAATAAAAATTGAAATTGTGTAGGATTTATTTTTAATGAAACAAATTCTTTTGAGAATACATTTCGTGGGAGAGTTTGACTTAACCTATTGTTTTATGTCAATATTTAATCTTAATATGTTCTATGCTGGATAAGTTTTATTTAGAGCTTATAATTAAAATATTTTTAATTCTTGCATAAATTCTATTCTACATTAAAATTGTATGAATTTTAAATGAAGTCTTTCTCAGTTCTGAACCTCAAATCATGAATAAAATTTATTTTGTTGCATATTTTGCTGCAAATTCTGTTGTATATTATAATTAAAACTTTTTGTGTGTTGTTGTAGTTTTAAATTTTATTTAAAACTTCGTTTTAAGTCTATTATAAATTTGTTTTAATAGTAATATGTAATTTTATTAATGTTAACTAAAATTTTTTTGTGAGTGCCTTGATTAAAACTGTGTTTAAATTATATTTATTATTTAATGGCATTTAATTGCCTTGTATTTTAAGGTGCTACATCAAATTTGCAAAAACTTCATCTACTTTGGATTCAGTTTTTTAATATTTAATCTGCTTAATAACTATTGGATTTAAAAACATTTAAGTACATAAAAAGTAAATATATATATATCTTTCAGATTGCATCCTGTATGAAGTATTTTTTAATCTAATAAATATGCCCTATTAGATAAATAAATGGCATTTCTGATTGTACTTTCAAAATTCATTTCAATAACTATTAGTGCAGTAACTAGCATTTCCAATAGAAGAATTTACAGTTAGGTAACTTAATTAGATTTGGGATAATAAAACAAATGCTTTGTAATAGAATTTTAATGATATTAATTTCAATTACTTTTTTGACTTAAATATGATGTAATTATCGAAATTAAATTTTAACAATATTATATTGTATTGAAGTAATAGAAAGTGTGAATAATTGTTCTTGCCGTGTAGCTGATTTTAAATTTTTTTATTACTTTCAACTTGCTAAAACTTCTGTAAATCTTTTCTAAAACTAACGGGAAGAATTGAAAATATTTGAAGAGTGATACTGATATCAGGATAAGACTAGTGAAGAGCCTGTAGAATATTATTAGATATAGTTTCTATATTTTGTGTTAGTCGTTACTTAAAACTTTAAATTTCGCATGTCAATTCGTTTTCTTAAATCTTTAAATTATTTTTTATTTTTTTTAAATCGAACTTGTCAAGACGAGCCTTATAGAAATAGTCAGAAATGGTTCTCATTTTTTTATTATATCAATTTGAGACATTGTTAGGAATACTGTTAAAATGTATTTTAAATACTTGGATGTCAAGTTGCTGTTCCATCTATTATCTTAACTCTTCTTTCTATATCCATTTCTTCAGGCAAATTTTGTACTTCCTGAAAAGTCTTATTCAAAACTTGTATCTTGAATCCATGTAATGTAATGTGCAATCCAACAATTTTTCACCATAATCTATTGACATATTTTATTGTTAATGCTTTATTTGTTCAGTTGATATATCATAGAATTTTAGTCCATATAAAAAAGAGTTCAGATAATTCTATAATCTGTAAAATCGAACTTGCATTTGATACAACTATCATATCTGAAAAATCGCTTCAGGTAATTGTAAATACAGTGCCTAGATTTCATTGGCCTTTGATGACCATTGCACTGTGGCGGTAAAACTTTCAAGTGATAATTTTTAGGCACTTTATTAAAATTCAGTTCTAAAAAAAAAAATTAATCTATTTTTGGAATAGTAGTTTGGACACCAGCTAAATTTTGATAGAGCCGCACAAGGTCCAAGTATTGCTAATTAGTAATTTTAGAAATCTGAGCACTTACTCCTTTATATTTGCTAGCTGTATTAGAACCATTGTCAAATGTTCAGCCTTTGTAATACTAAATAACCAATTTATCAATTTCTAGTTTATTTAAAATTGCCAATAAATCGTCGCCAGTATGCTAGTGAGCAAATGTGCAAGGCCTATGTAAGCAAGATCTTGATTGCCAAACTGTGCAGTAGAATGGTGGAAATTTTTCAAATTTGTGAACAGCATTTTGGGCCCTTTTTCTAAGTAGCTCCTGTGCAATTTCATCTGCATGATTAAAGCACTGCCCAGTTTATAAACTCATTCTTTTCCTCCTTTCTTAATATAATTAAATATGCTTGTATAAAGTAAATTAATTTAAATGAATTGGGTTTTATTATAGTGTTTTGTGGTAATTTGTTAGCTATAATATCTATAGACTTTAATATTATTGACTAAATACAAAATTAAATTTCAACAATATTGAATTATTTTCTTACTCTATTTTAACATGGAAATTTATCGATGGAGCATATTTTAATTCAAAATACCAAATTTTAAACTCAAGAATTGAATCAGAATGTAGTTTATTGTATAATTTCATTTAATATCAATGAAGTTTCTGTTAACTTAAAACCCATCTTTTCAGGTGAACACACATTGCTCTTACAATTAATATATAAACAAGATATATAATTATTGATGCTTCATTTTCGTATTTCCCTAAAATATGCAGCAAGAAAATACTCTATTGCTTATAAGTAAGAAGACTAACAATTTCAGATTCACATCTTTTGTGGTAGATTTTTGTTGGGTTTATTAATAGAAAAATTGTTTTTATCTTAATCACTTGAATTGCATTAGTTTTGCCTATTCATTCTCTACAAAAATAAATTGTAAGCCTTTGGGAATGGTCACTTTTATTGGAAGTGTGAGAGTTTAAATAATGCATACTTCATTCGAAATATTTTGCTCGTTAATTTCTAGCTAATATTCAGTGCAATAAGAAACCTTATTTAAAGTCTTGCATGCATGTTTATCTATTTAGTGTATTTTATTAAAAATGTTGTGAATTTCATTTTGAAGAAGTATATCTGGATAATATTAGAGACCTTTTTCTACATAGCACATTTGCTTGCTGTAATTGCTATTTGTCCTGAAATATACTGGATGTTCACTCCCTCCCCCTTCTCTTCCCATAACTGTTTTATAATTATTGCATTATGATCTTTCAGGTTAAAGAATGTGTTATAATTGATACAAAATAATTTTAAAAGATAGAAATTTCTAGAAAAAGTGATACATTTTTGGAATCAAGTCGATTAAAAAAAAAAAAAGTTGAGGCTTGGCAAGTTATATAATAAAGTGTTTTCTTTAATAAATGGAGAAACATTTTTGGCACTATAACACTTTCTTCAAGAAAATATAGTTAATTTTTCTCAAATAAATTTTTCAAGTAAAGTAGTTTTCCTTGGAAGTATAAATAATCAATTTAATAAATATTAATTTTTTTTCTATTGCATATTTGTTGCTTGGTCTAATATTTTTAGGAATAATTAATTGAAGGAATTCAAAGTATTTTATATTGATTTCTTATAGTTTGTTGTAAAGGTGAATTGATGCATCTTAAATTACTTGCAAAAAAAGTTTATGTAACAAAACAAGATAGCAAAGCACTGAAACTTAGCAGTATTCCAATTTTTTATATAATTTATTATAACAGCCTTATAAAAATGTTAAGTCGTAGTGATTAATGGTATTTATTTTGTTTAGGTTCATAAAAATGCTTTTTATGTTGAAAAAATAACTAGTTTTTCTCCCATTGTATAATACCTGTGTTAAAGGGGGAGCGTGTTCAGAAAAATTGGAAGCTATTCTAGCCAAGAATTTTATCTTTTTGAGTCTTATTTTATCAATTTATTAAACATTAAAAAATATTTTGCAAGATGGAATTATAATTTGTTAAATGCAAAATGGGCTTCCTTGGTTAATTTTGTTTTACTGGAAAGATAATATGGCAAGATTCTGTTTCATGTATAATTTCGTAAAACTGCTATGTAAAAAATATTTGGGTGGTGGCTACAATTGCTAATTTTCTGTTGAATTATTGCATCTAAAAGGCCTATAAATCAATGCTTATAGAAGACAACTCTTCAGTTTTTATAAGGATATATTCTAATTCATACTTATTATAAAATTTAAATTGCATTTGTTTTTCCGATGGGATTTCTCAAATTTGATGTTAAATGCGTTCAATGACATTCTAATCATTTTAGACAAGCACTTTTTCAGAAAAAATTGTAAAAAGTTATTAAACAAAAAGAAAAATTGGGAGTATTGTATTATACAACAATAATTAAGGCCATTAACTATAATTTTTGTTCTGTATACTTTTTATTTTGGGGTGGGGGGTATATGGATTGACAAAAATGAAACTTTTAGTGTACAAGGTTAAATGATTTGTTAATTGTGTGAAGAACTTTAATAAAGTGTTTTTTTTTTTTTTTTTTTTTTTTTTTTTTTACACAGCGATAATATTAATGAAATAAACGATCAACAAAATCGGTCTGTTTGCATTTTTCATTTCAAATTAAAGAAATTTTAATCTTGGAGGATTTTTTTTAAGCAATGCAAATGAAAATTTTTTGTTAATTATTAAATTATTAATTACATTACATCCTATTGAGTCATGTACTCTTAAAATGAAAAGATTGCTACAAATCAAGGGAAGGAATTTTAGCATTTATCAGCATGAAAAATATTTATACCTCTAATATTAATGGTTCTATTTATTCAGTGCTGGAAAATGATTTATCAGGACTAATCTAAAAGAACTAACATCATTATATAAATAATTCACTTTAACTCAGCGGAATTTCATTTAATAGAAAAAAGGTTTCATATATGATAATGTAATATTAATGATTAAAGATGCTTTCTTGAATACCTTCTATAATATGTATTTTATCTATAATTTGGAATCTGGAAGCTCATCAATGTTAAAATTTTAGGATTATGAACAATGAAACACCAAATTTTGATTATTACAAATTTATTTTTAAAAAATATAACATATATATGGAAAGATCCAAATAGGTAATATCTCAGAATAAGTTTTTGTCAATTAATATGAATAAAAAAAAAAAAAATGGATTTTTAGAATCTTGGAAGCAAATACAAATTCTCAGAATATTTAATAAGAAACTAATTGGGGTAAAAAATATTGAAACATGTTTTCTTCATTGGCACAACAGCCCCATGGTGGGCCAAAACCGTCTGCTTACTAGTAAATTTAGAGACAGGAGATGTTTTCTTTTTTATGGGGTAAGATAGTCAGTACAATGCTTTACAGTCTTACTAGGGCGGGACCTAGGGTTTAAAGTGGATTTTGAATCACTACAAACATCCATGACACCGCCGGGTCTCGAAACCTGTGGAACAGAGTGCTAGTCACTCGGTCATCAGGCCGAAACATATTTTTATTATTTGAAAATTGGCAGACACCTGTAGGAAGAGAAATTTTTTGAAATGATGAGAATATGTTGGAGAGTCATTCGTTTGGTCTGTTGTTGAGTGCAAAATTAAAATTTAGTTGTAAATATTCTGAGAAATTATTCTTGAGTGACATTTAAAATAATTGACCATGATTTGGTATCGATTTCTATTCAAAAATATATCTTCGTATTCTAAAGTATTGCCAATAACCATATGCCATTAGTTTTTTGGAAACTATGTATTTTAATTCCTCTTTTTAAATTAGTTAATTTCTAAGGATTATGTATCATCAAAATTACATGGTATGCAGTAGATTGATCTACAAGATGATCAAACTTCAATGTCCAACTTGGATCACACTTACATTACAAATTATCTCAAAAATAGAACCTTTCAAGTTCGACCTCGTAACGAATTCTTCACAATCGGTCGTATTAGTGCTGGTACACCTCAAGGAAGCGTGTGCGGCCAAGTGGCTAGAGCTTTGGTATCCCAGGCTTCAGGTTCGAATCCTGGCGGTGGCATGGATGTTTGTTAGTGGTTCGGAGTCCACGTTAAACTGTAGGTCCCGGTCTGTTTAGTCCAAAGTGTGCACAAGATGACCGTAGAGCGACTAACCAAACCAATCAAGGAAGCGTGCTCAGTTCTATTCTCTACAATATCTTTACCTACGACTTTCCTCAATGCACTAACATTTCCACTTGCCTATTTGCTGACGATTCTGTTGCTCTTGCCCAAGGTGCTTCAATTCTTTGTCACAAAATTTCCTGAATATTCTAGTGGATTGGCTAACTAAATGGTGCATAGCAATTAATGTCTCTAAATCTCAAGCGATCATTTTCCGAAAAGGACACGCCAGACAACCATATATTAATCCCTCCCTTTTTAATCAACAAATTGAATAGGCAACTAATATTAAATATCTCGGCTCAATTATAGACAATAAACTTACGTTTCGAGCTCCTATTCAAAAAAATCAAAGAAAAATGTTGGAAAAAATTTTATCTCCTTCTACCACTTATTAATAAATTTTCTGAATTAACTTTGTCAGACAAACTTCTTCTTCACAAACAAGTTCTTAGGCCTATGCTGCCCTAATCTGGGGTCTAGCTGCGCAATCTCACAAGAAATCTGTACAAATTTTTCAAAACGAACTTCGTATAATCACTGGTGCACCCTGGTTTGTCCGCAACTCTCCAATTCATCAAAATTTAAAAATTGATTCTATTGACAACTATATTACTAAACTTTCTAGAAATTACTTCGGTACCATTGCTACTCACGAAAACCCTCTCATCAAGGCACAAACTATATTTACGCAATTGAATGGAAAATACAAGTATCCTTTCTCTACTTCTAAATGGAATCGAAGCCTCAAACCACCATAATTTCCTGCTCACTTATCGCTTTTTAGATATGTTACTTCAACGCATATTCTTTCCTGCTCTGCTTTTTGCTCCACTGATCTGCACTCTTTACTGATCATAAATTTCTTGTTACGCTTTCATCACCGATGATTTAAATTTTTCTTACTTTCTTCTTTTTTTTCTCTCAATTCATACGATTACTATTATTTATTTATCATGACTTTTCTTTCCTACTGCCATCACATACCATTGAGTAGATGAACTCTTCGAGTTAAGGCACTCGACATCTTTATTGAACTTAGTAGTATGGTATGCGGAAAAGCATATCACCCAAAATAACAATTATTAAACTTGTTCCTGATGCAAAATACTTTTCGATGACGAATTTGAACACTTGCGTCATTGTTTCGATTTTTTTACCCCTATTATTTCCAAAAGTTATGGGTGGTGAAATTTCGTAATTTACGAAAATTCTTAACGTCTGCAATAGAATTTAATAAAATAATCAGGAAATGGATTTTTTCTTAATAAATTAAAACTTATTTCAGTTTATCCTCTCGAAAGTTTATGTCTTTGTAAAAGGCAATCAAATGAATTAAGCTGTTACTGAAGTATAAAGAAGAAAAACTTTGTTGAGTAGCAAAAAATTTGTTCATACCATATATGCATTTTTCGGAAGTTGAATTTCGTTTTTAAATGGAGGAAAATATAAACAAATTGGTTAAAAAAAAAAAAAAAAAAAGATGAATTCTCTGTTTTAAAAAGCACATTTTTTTTAGTTCAGTTCTTTATTTTTCTTTTAGGTGGAGAAATTGAAAAACCTTTATTACGCGCATTGACTGGAAAGAATACGTTAAAATCCTAATCTACTTTTTTCTTTATTTAAAAAAATTTAATTAGTATCTCGATAACTTTAAAGGTATGGGAAGTCTAAAATGAGCGATCTTCATCTGGGATTTATTCTCAATTTTGTAGTGTGCTTTGCGATTCCCAACTAGATTTGGTTATGGAGATAATCTCCAATAGTAAATGATTAATATGATTTTTTTAAGACTTATAATCATTTCAAAAATTATCGATGACATAATCCATCTTGGATTTTTACTATTCATGTACCGCTGAAATTCAAAAAATGTACTGTGTTATTTAAGATATCAAATGAAATTTATATTCTTTGTTTTACGATCTCTTTTGAAACATATTTATAATTGATTTTCAATAAGAAAGTACGCAATCTAGGGCGTTATTTATTAATTTTTTTTTTTTTTTTTTAAGTTGAACGTTTTCTAAATTTGTTGTCGTGTAGAAAATCGATTAAATTTGAAAATTTTTTTTGATAATTTAAAAGTTTCAGGCAATTTTGTGAAGATCTTTCCAATGCACCAGATACAAATTTTGGGAAAATTTCAACACTCGTTCAATATTTTTAAATAATTCAAAATATATTATCATATGGCAACAGAATTAAAATTGCGTCTGATTGCGCAATAAGGATGCCTAAGAAGAAGTGAATCGCACAGTGGTTATTTTGAAATGTTTACATCTTAAAATGTCACATTTTAAAATACGATGGAATAATAAATTTATATTTTTGTAATTGAATTTCAACTTATAATCGTACATTGTAAGTAAATATGGAAAATGACTCAAACGTTTTTATAAATTTGTGTAATTTTCATGTTTTCTGTAATTAAACTTCGCTCTTGAATATTTCCTGAAAATTAAAAAAAAATTTTTTGCGTTTCTAAACTTCACAATGCTTGTTTTTCTGTATAATTCCGTCATAATTTTTAATCGTATATCGTAATTTTGGATTTGAAGGCAAATATACTTTATCTTGAAGTTATTTCATTAGAAGTGTTTATTCATATACTTATTAATGAATGATATTGAATTTCAAAAACGACGACAAAGGCACTTTATAAGCATTTTTTAAAAAAAAATATCTTTTAATCTTCAAAATTCTTGTAATCATGTCATTGTATTTGTTGAAAATTAGCACTTACTACTTGCCTATGAATTGGTTAAAAGAATTTTATTGCTTAATACTTACTTTTCTGTTATAATGGATGTTAAATTGTTGGGTAATTTTTTTCCACCAATTTCAAAAGTGTCATAGATACAAAAGAACATAGTTGCTATATGGAAATACCCAAGTACACTATAAATAACTTTGTGAAACTAGTTAGATTTTGATTTCTTGGCCATCAGGATAAAAACTTGATTTTGGCAGCAATCCTTTTTCCTGAAAAAGCAAAAAAACTTTTTCCTTATCTTCTAAGGATTCCATACTTTTATTTTTGAGAAAGGAAATGAAAAATACAAACAACATTATAAAAATTCTGAATATTCAACAACACATTCATAAAGAATACAGTTGATGAAGAATATAAAAGTAGCTTTATTACTCTTTCACTCAGCAGCTAACATTAACAGGTTTGATGCAGTAACTCGTCACAAGGCATTTTGCTACAAATTTCGAGCTTGTTTTATTTTTTATGATTATTAAAGCTACATTTATTGCTATAAAAGTATTATTTTGAAAATGATTCCATGCTTTCTTTTTGTGAACTTCATATAAATTTTAAAGCAAATGTCATTCTCTATTACATTAAAAATTTTTTTATAATTTTCTTTATTTCTATCATCAAGTTTTAATTTTCAAATTTTGTAATTTTAATTTTTTTTTTTAAATATAGATAATAATAAGAACATGTATAACATGTTGTACTTTGAATATACATGTACTTTGTTATACATGAACATGTATAATGTTGTACTTTGTTGGTGAATGTCTTTTATTGTGCTAGAGCAATAAAAATATTTTTATAGTTATTTTGCATTTTTTAACTGATTTTTTTCTCTTAAAACCTTAGCTTTAACTTTATATTTTTTTAAATATATTAAAATATCTTTATATGACAAAAAATATTCAACATAAGAATCTATTAATGAAGAATAAACTAATTTTTTTTTTTTTATAAAATTAAGTATTTTTTAAAAAATTCTGCAGGCATTTTTATCAAAAATTTTTTATATTGTCGGATTATCATTGTTTATTACCCGAAACTGAAATGTGATAAAAAGTCATCAAAATATCGTTATTAATTATTATTGCATAACTAGCTTTTTAAATAAATCAATTTTTTTATTTCTAATGATTATTTTAAAACAATGCTAATGATAATATTTCATTTCTGTGATGTAAAATTCTTTCACAATTTTTAAAACTTTTTCTAGCAATGTAGTAACAATTTTGTTGATTTAATCTAGATAAAAATTTTTTGATATGTTTTCCGTTATAACTGAAATATGATTAAAATATGAATGAAACTTATCTACAACTGAAAGCATAAGTTCAGATAATGTTTCATTTTATCTTTACTTTTGAAATTAATGATTTTTCAATAAAATCATTTAGATTTATTTCCATTATCTATAAAAAAAAAAAAAAAATAGCAACAGTAATTACTTTGTTTTAATAAAATTAATCAACCAATAAAATGAGTTTATTAACAATGCTTTTATTTTTTACATTCAAACATCTCTTTTTATATCCTGAATGATGATACAAGAAAAAGAAATTACAAACAAGCCTTCAAACTCAGTATGATTCTTAACAAATATTAATATAAAAAATTTTAATATGAAATATAATCAAATCGATGTTAATTACATTTTTTTATATGGAAATTAATTTTAAGATTTTTTTTATATTTTTAACTTAATTACATTATCATTCTGTTTTAGGTTATTGTATTTTTCCCTGTGAAAAATATGAAATTAATTTAATTTTAAATATGTATTTGTTACATATGAATATGACATTTAATATTGTTTTTTTTATATTTATTGCATAATTGCATTTACACTGCTTTGTTGTAGGTTGTCATGTTTTCTCCTGTAGATGCTGTGTCACATCCCTTACCATCTCAACCAGTAGGTAAGTGTAAAATAAGTGAAGTGTAATCCACATTATGCTTTCCGTCAGTGGAGAGGCAGTCAGAAAATAAACTATAGTTTTCTTCTTTTCCCAACTGAATCACATTATCTGACCATTTGTTGTTTACTTTTAAATTGAGAATTTTATAATATTTTTTTATGATGTATATATGTGTAACTTTCTAATAGTATTTAAGATGAATATATATTAAATTGAAGTGCTAGGATTTTAATGCTTTTTTCGGCAGTTTTAATAAATTTGCAATTCTACTGTAATGGCAAACATGGAGTACTATTATAAATATTAGCTGTATTAAGAAATCTAGACAAATATTCCAAAATGTATTCCAAATTACAAATTGTTATTGTACATAATGAGCCATTTAATTTTAATTTTAAGCTGTATAATTCTGTTAATTCATTTTTAAATGTCAATAGTTATTTATTATTTGATTAAGTTTTAAAATGCATATTTATTATCATAATTTATATAGGCAAAAAAAGTATTTTCAGATGTTGAATATATTATTCTTTTAACATCCTTTCTTATATCTTCCTATTGTTTTCTTCTTTTAAAATAAATCATTCATTAATATTGGTCGTATATGTTTAACAAAAGATTCGGTATCTATATAAAGATTTTTCTTTTTCTTCCATCTCTATTTACAAATCAATTTTTGACATTATGATATTGTTTTCTATTGAGAATTAAAAAAAAATTTTGTTTAATTAAAATTACGTGGAAGTTTAATGAATTGAGCTCTCTTTATATCTCTGGATCATTTTACATTTCAAATGTTTTGTTATAAAAATATCAAAAAGAATCTTATATATATATATATATATATTATTTCTGGACAATAAAATAAGCTTTATTACTTTAATTTTTTATATATTTCCAATTATTTATTTTCATTACTTTTAAAATGTTCCTTGGACTATTATTCTAAAAAACCTGAATTATTTATAGGGTAGAAAAAATTGATTATGCAAAGTTTAAAAACATATATAGAGTGTTGAATAAAAATCACTAAATTTTAACTTAAGTAATTGTATAAATGATGTTAATAGCAACATCAAAATAAGTACTAAAAACTAAAGTTTCTCTTACTCTGTTATTGTGGACTTCAACCAAATAATTTACCTTACTTTTTACTTAATTTATTTTATAATTTTTTAAGTAATATTTTCTTTTCAACTTATTATTTCTACACAGAGAAAATATTTTGTAGTTCAGAAGTTAGATTTCCAAGCAATATATTATATATATATATATATGTATAAAATAAAAAAGCAACATATAATATATATAGAGATTATCCAAGCAATGTGTACTTTTATTCACAACATGAAATTGTTTTTTTTTTTTTTAAAAATCTGAGGGATATTGCCCCTTATCAAAAATAAATAATAATTTGCTTTTTCCTGATATAATACTCTGGGATATATTAAAATGATTTATCACTGATAAAGGCAAGGTCATCAAGATTCATTTAGTTTTAAATGATACAATTTGTTTCCAAATGATAATTTCTGAGTTTAGCATAAAAATTTTTCTGAAATATGTCTTTCTTATGACAGTCACAATTTCACTCAAAACAAAATTTAAAATAATTGGTTAATTTTAATATAAAAATTTTATAATATAAAGTATAAAGTGAAGTATTGTAATGCAAGTTTTACCATTGTTTATATAGATTTACCTATCCTGCTCTGAGCAAGACTTTTCCTCGCAAAGCGATATTGGGAGGCTAGTGATATATTAGATTAATGAACTCTGTTTCAGCATGTTTTGTTGTATTCTCTGTTGTTTTTTTTATTGCTGTAATTGTTCATAATCTGCCATTGGAAATAATATATATATATATATTTACAGAAAAAGTTTTCTGAAATATTTAAATGTTATTGTATTTTTAATTTTAGAGTAATTCTAATATTAACTACAGTTTTATATTAATAATTATAACTTTTCTTCTTATTTTTTATTTATGTGATTGTTAAAATGGAACTTATTTTGTTGCATTAAATACTTCTTTTTTAGGACGGGTACCATGTTATAACTATAACATAGCTCAAGAGGAACCTTCCTTTGCAAGTAATAGAGCACCACGCCCTTTTGTTGAAATTTTAGAGCAACCTGTATCTGTTGGGGCACGATTTCGGTATAAATGTGAAGGACGCTCTGCAGGTTGCATCAGAGGTATTAACAGTTCGGATAAGCAAAAGACATACCCAACAATTAAGGTTTGTATAACATGATATATTTATAATTGTGTGTGTTACAATATACTTTTAGCTTATTTTTGCTGTTTGTTAATAAGCATATAAAACTTTTCTTGAATCTGTAGAGAATGTATACAGATTCAAAAAGATTAATTATTTATTAAATTATTACAGATATTTAATAATGATACTTAATAATAAATAATAAATGCATGTTATAACATAATAATAAATAATAAATATGTGTTATAAATATTTTAAAGCATGTTGATATAAAAATAAGTGCATTTTTACCGATCATTAAACTATTACAGATATGCATTATCCAGAAATATCTACACATCAGGACATTGAAATTTATTATTTAATCTTTGGAAAAATCTAATTTTATTGATTTTGTCAATTTTATTGTTTAATTGTTGTCAATTTTGTTAATAAATTTAAGTATCTAATTCTGTTTTCTTCCGATCATCGATATAAATAGAAGTTCTTTTAAACAACATAATTTGTTTCTTTACATATCAGCTAAAGTTTAGATTTCTATCAACAGAATTTAAAGAAATTTTACTGTAGTATGGATACATATTGATTAAGCTACTCTCTTGTTATTAAACTCTGTCTTCCTTTAATTGAGATTAAAATACAAAATTCAGCATGAAAAACTTTAAATAAAGTCTTTCATACTGAATTTTGCATTTATATTTTATTATTTAATATATATAATGCAAAAATTTTAAAAATACCAGCAGAGAATAAATAAGAAGCTATGTAACATAGTAATATTTTCATTATTTTTTGTGCATTTTTAAGAAAACAGGTCAATATTGATTTAATCAACTTCTTAGGAGAGTCAAGAATTTTCCTATACTGATTTAATTCAAGCTGTATTTCAGACTTCACAATTTACAAGAAAATTGAGTTTAAAAAAAAATAGTTTTCATATCTAAATATGTCAAAGACATAGTCTATCAATCTGGATATCACAAGTTTAATTTTTGCTGTAATAAATGTATTCATTTAATGTTTTTTGACTAGAAAACTAGAAATTTGCTTTTTGTTGTGTAGAAGTGTACCTTTGAAAATAATTTTTTACTGTCAAATATTAATTTTACCAGATATATACATTTCTAGAAAGTTATATTATATACATGTCAATATGTAAGGCATACAACATATTTGTCAAACATAACCATTAAATGCAAAGGATAAGAAATGCAGTTTATTTTTGATATTGCAAGTAAAGGAAGCCAAAACACTTGATGTATGTAGATTATTGTATTTGTGATTGTATTTCACCATTTATGAAGTGCCACAAGTTGAGACTTTACACAAGAGCTAGGTCAAACAATACCCATTGTCAAAACAGATCACAACTACACTTCACAGTATCTAAAGCACCTCACTGTAATAAGAAAATACAGAATTTTCATTTGTTTGGGATAAACAATGTTTTCAGTCCACTTTGCCAATCTTGAAATAAGCTTTTGTTCACATTAAAAAGTTATTACTGAAGATATAACCATCAACTTATCAAAATTATTTTCTGACTTCACAATTTCGCTTGCGGCTTAGTAGCCAAGTGGCTAGTGCTTTGCCTTTGGTATCACAGGTGTCAGGTTGAATCCGGGGGATCGCATGGATGTTTGTGAGTGGTTCGGAATCCACTTTAAACTGTAGGTCCCGGTCTGTTTAGCCCTCATGTGCACAAGATGACCATAGAGCGACAAACCAAACCAATCATAATTTCTCTTGTTTCCTATTTTGTGAAAAGCTATGCTGTCTAGCAAATCTATTCCATTGAGATTTCTGGTTGCATTTTTCATTGATTGCGAATGTTATTCATTTATACCTCCATTCCAAATTCAGCTTCATTTTATAATAGAATTTTTATTTCTGACTGCTACAATTATGAATAATTCTTTAAAAATGCATATAAATAAAAAAAGAAAAAGGGACATTTGATAAAAAAAAAATTAATATTTAAAGGAAATACATTTTACTAGATAAAAAAAATTATAAACAAATAAAAATATATTTATGCATGTTTCTAGTATTCTTCTATTTATTAATTAATATAATTTTTGCTGTATTATTTACTGTGATTGAAAGAATTAAAAGTTAGAGAAATTCTATGTTAAAAATTGAACATGTGAATTCCAAGATCCTAAACGTTTTACGATGTGCCACTTGATATAATTGATACTTAGTTACATAAAAGTATTTGATTGTTTTAAGTTTGATTTTCCCAGAAATCTTTTAGAGATGTGTTTTACTTCTTTATCTAGTTAACATTCTAATTATGATCTATACTAATACAAGTTCAAATCAAATTGATAGAGTTCATGACCTGTTATCATAAAATATTAATTTTAGCTGGCTGATACCAAACACTGTAGTAGTCATAATAGTTCAATAGTCTTAATAGTTCAGTAGTCATCAGTAATCATAATCATAAGTTAAACCTTTTTTATTTTAACTCTAAATTTTATTATAAGTTATAATTTTTTTAAATATAAATTTCAAATAAAAAGAATATTCCAAAAGTTTGTGAATATAGTAATGGCTAAAAATATATGTGATGTTTATACCCTTGTAGTGAAAATATTAAATTTTTCTTGATAGGCTAAGTTGTATAAAAATGAACAATTGAGGGAAATGTTAAAAAAGTAAAAATTATTTATGGTTATTTATGCTGAATAAAAAAATATCAATAGACTGTACTATAAAATTTACTTAGTGTTGTTTGCTATATAAGATATACTGCACAAACATCTAAAATTTGAAACTACAATACTTTTCATTGAAATTTTTAAAGAAATCTGCCTGTAATTTTCATATACATAAATAAAATTTTTCATATGCATAAGACTATCTATTGCATTTTATAATAGTATATATTAATATTTATAATTTTACATTAGTAGCTTAAAATATTTGTAATCACTAAGTGTGTGTGATATATTCTTTTGTATTTTTAAAATTATTATTTACTTACTTTTAATGTTTTAGCGACTAAGTTGCTGAAATAGCATTTCTAACTAAAGAAATTTAAATAAATTTTTCTTCTCCATGCAGGTTCATGGCTATCAGGGTGCTGCAGGTGTTGTAGTATCATGCATTACAAAAGATGGCCCTCCTTACTATCCTCATCCACATAATCTTGTAGGGAAAACTTGTACTAATGGTGTGTGCTATAAATCTATTAATACTCCTGATATGGTTTGCAAGTATGTATTTGTTTGAAAAAAATTATATAGAATTATTTTTTCTTTTATATATAAAAAAAATTATTTCATGTACTTTTATTTTTTGTGAAATAATGTTTTAAAATATTGATGTTTATTACAAGCTATTTTTATAATGACTAATGTATGTATACTCTAAAATTACTGAATATAACATTTATCAAGCAATGTCATTTTTTTTTTACTTTCATTAGATGATTATTTAAGTGCAAAAGATCTATAGAAATCAATTGCTAAAAATTAAGAAAAAAAAAAGTTACCAATAATAAGATTAGCATTATCATTTTATCACTATAATAATAAACTGATCAAATCTATATGATAGCTTCAATGGCTATCATATAATTAATAACCTAATTTACTAGTAACTAACATACTTTATAAAATGAATTAGTCATATTCTTGTTCCATTCTGATATTTTATTGTAAGTTCAATCTGATAAAACTTCATAAAGATGATTTTATAAATTTTTTCTATATGATCTATATAGATGTACTGTGATATAGGCCACATTGAAATTTAAAGGCTCATTCAGTATTCGTGTCATTAACAAGGGAAATTTTTTTTTATTTCTTTTAAAAAATTACAATTTTTAAAAATTATATATTCATTGTTTTAAAAGGTTTTCTTATATCTCTTTTTATTTATTACTCTATCTTTATATAAATGAATAGAAAATATTTCATAAATTCAAAAATTTTTTTTGAAAATAAATTTTATTATATGTGTCCATATCTGTCATAGTTTATCTGTCAGTGGTATTTGAAAATGGGTTAAACTGTAGTAATTTTGTAATAATGATATTAATTCATCTTCAAATTATTCTAAACAATGAAAAAAAATTAAAAAGTATATTTAACAGTAAATTAAAAAGGAAATGTAAGGAAAAGTCTTAAAAATTAAAATACTGTAATTGTATACTTATACATATGTATTAAAAAGATTTGAGCATTTCTTGGTACAAACTATAGGCTGCTACATATAATCTGTGGATGCCCTACCTTCTGGAAGTTTCATAAAAATTAATTTTATAAAAAAAATAAATAAAATAAAACTTCTATAATACTCATTAAAAAAATGTAGCAGAATTTTTTAGTGTAAAAGAAAGATAAAAAAATTTTTTAAACATAAAGAGAGAAACTTAAGACTGTGAATTGTAAATGATGGAGGATAAAGTCATACTTTTATAAAAGTAATAAAATATGATTTACATCGTACATCAGTGTGTGCTAGTCAATCTAAGGTTGTAAATAAGAAGTATTACCAAGTTAATAATTAAAAAGGATGCAAATCGTCATCTCTGTAGAGATTATAAAAATTACAGATTGCTTCTTTGGTTTTAGCTGTAATTGTTTTATGCAATTATGTTTCTCCTGATTTCCATTATCTTAAATTTATAATATATTAATGTCATAATAAACACTCTTTAAAATTGGAAAATATCTTACTAGTTTTATGCTGTGGTTATGAAAACAACTCTTAGTACTTTGTATACAAACACAATATAGAACACAAATGAGCAGGCACTTATTGTCTGCAGATTGTGCCAAAAATTACACCGTGGTTAAATGCAGTTGCTTCAATATACCACAATATTTATGGTTTTTATAAAAATTAGGTTGATTATTAATGATTTTTTTAATTATTTGAGTTATTATTATACTGTAAAGTTTTTGTAATTAAAACAAAATACACCCAAAATATATATTAAAAAAAATGTCTGTCACTTGTCTCATGTTTCTTCTCTTCAGTATTTTAAATTCTATTGAACAATTTATCAGTTCAGTAATTTTAGTTACTTTAAAGGAAGTATATATGAAGTTGTATGTATATAGAGATACTAACCATTAATAGTGAAATACTTTAAAACCATTGCTTACTGTTAAGTTATTTACTTCTTAAAGAAATACTTAAGGAATTATTATTTAGAAGGAATGAAATATTTAAATTGATTTGTTGCGGGGAAAAAAACGCAATTTATCAATTTTTAAAAACTTATTTTATGCTAGTTTGTTTTATAAATATTTTATTTTTTATTGTGTTTGTAAATAATGATAATTATTTTCCTCAAAAATTCAAGTTTTGCAATTTATTCTAATAAAATTTTTTTAAAATTTCAAATTGCTTATGAAAAGAATATTTAACTTTTTCATTAAATTTATTTTTAATTGTATCTTAGTTTTGCTAATCTTGGAATACAGTGCGTGAAGAAAAAAGATATTAAAGAATCTCTGTCTCACAGAGAAGCAATACAAGTTGATCCTTTTGGAAGTAAGCTTATACTTTACTTTTAGTGTATTCATGTTTAAGAACTTCAACAACATTTTTAAGTTGCCAGACTATTTATAAATTAATTACACATTTAATTTTTAAAAATAATTAGTAATTTTTACTTAGCGTATAAATTACTATCTTATTTAAAATCAATTGGCATATAATTTTCCACTATAATAGAGATGGATATTTGAATTGAATTAAAATTTGAAGAAAGTCACAAACACCATATTTAAAAATTTTTTTTAACCATAACATTATATGTATGATTCTGTTATGCTGTAAATACTCTTCCTGAAAGTAATACAAAGAATAATGGAGGGGGAAAAAGGGGGAATGTAAAGAAAATATTGCCAATTAGATAATAAATAATATTGCTGAAACATAGAAATTACTTCAATTCTTTAATAAAAGTTTCAGAAATAAACCCTTATGTAGCTAATTCTGTGCAAAAATACAATTCTCTAAGCTTCTTGTAAAAAATTTCTCTCTATATATAAAAGATTTAACTGGTGGTTGTTTATTACTGTTACATTGTTTATTACTGTTATGTTAATGTTATTACCTGGTGGTTGTTTATTTTATATGCAAAAAGATATATCCATGAATTAATAATAATGTGTAATGTAACATTAAGTGTAAGCTTTATTTATTTTGTGTGTGTGCACATTCTTTTTATATAAGTTAAGCAACTTATACATTTATGATGTTTTAAGGAAAATGAAGTTATTCAGTGATTGTAAATTTTGCAATTTTTATTTTCATTTGACACATTTTTGTTACTGTTTTTAAGGATCTATATATTAGATCATGGTTAATTAATTTGTGAGTAAAAGCAGTTTCTAGCCATTTAATGTTTTCTGTTGTGCTTGAAAATGAATTTTAATTTCCATCCCTGAATACTGCTTACATTTATGCTATTTTCATGAAGTTGCAATACATGGAAATTCAAACCAGTAACTAAATAGGGTTGTATTTTATTTTCAGCTGGCTTTTCTCATCATTTAGAACCTAATAAAATTAACCTTAATGCTCTGAGGTTATGTTTTCAAGTTTTTTTGCCCGATGAGCAGGGAAAATTATGTATTCCACTTCCGCCTGTGATAAGCAATCCTATATTTGATAACAGTAAGTAATATAAATGTTCTAATTAGTTTTTAATCATAAGTAATTAATTATTGTAAGGTCTTCTGGTATTGTAAGGTAAGGTAAGTTGTATAATAGTAATTATATAATATATATATATGTTATATATGTTGTGTAATATAATATATGTTGTGTAATAGTATTATTAGTAAAGTAATTCTGGTAAGGTATTAATTATTGTATATAAGTAATTAAATAATTTTTAATTATAAGTAATTAATTTGAATTTTTTTCTGTGTTTATTAATTTGAAAATGATAAAAAAATATAATATTAAAAGATGTAAAAAAAATTGGTATACATTATTTTTTATGTATTTAAAGTAATTTTTTATATTGATTTCATTTTTAAAAATACTCATTTACAAATGTTTGTAAGAGAAATTGATGTTTTATTTATTAACATTTTGATATATTTTTATGAAATTTTATTAATAAATTGATTATACTTTTAAATCTTATTAAATGCTAAATATTTACCTTTAAGATTTTTTATAATTTTTTTTTCTAGAAACTATTTCAGATTTGACAATAACTAAGTTAAGTCATTATTCAGCACCTGTTACTGGTGGTCAAGAAGTCATTTTATTGTGTGATCAAGTTAACAAAGGTAAACTTACTTTAATACTAAATTAATGTTTTTAAAAGGTTTTAGAAAATTTGCAAACAGTTAATTTTGTTAATGCTAAAACATGGCTTATTGTTGCAGATGATATTCAAATTTTGTTTTTTGAAGAAAATGATAATAAAGTTGTTTGGTGTGATCATGGAAAATTTGCTCCTCATCATGTACATCGCAAAGCTGCGATATCATTCCAAACACCTGCATATAAAAATATAAATCTTCAACAGTCTGCTGAATGCTTCGTCCAATTAAGAAGACCTTCAGATGGAGCTGTTGGAAAACCAAGAACTTTCTCTTTTCTTCCGTTGAAACAAGGTTTGTTTTATTTATACAGATCTTAGGTATCTTATATTTGCTATAATCTTTTTTCTAACATGTCAATACTTGATATAAAATTAAATTATTTACAGGAATTTAAAGTACAGTAGTTCTTAATAAATTGTATTTCACATATTATGTAATATATTTTGTTTTATCTCCCAATACATCTAATGAAATGTTTTGCATTAAAACAAAAACAAAAAAAATTAAATTTAAAATATCTCTTCTTTTCACATTCCCATTGCCAATGGTATTCATAATTTGTAAATAAAATTACCATCAAGAACTTAATTTTCATTATATACAGAAATTTTATGATGCTAAATTAAAGGAAACTTTAAATTTAAAAAATGAACTAGGAATATTTATGCAATGTAAAAACATAATTTTGAAAGAAAAAGATTTAAAAAGTTTATTCATTTAAACCTGGTGAACTAAATTATTATCCCAAATTATCCAAGTTTGAATGCACAAATTACATATAATTTTTTTTAAAAATGTACTTAAGTAATTTATAGATATATAAAATTATTTTATTGTATAGGGAATTCCTGTATAATTCTTTGTCTTGTGATACAAATTAGTATAAACTAAAAGTTATATTGAAATTAAAAAATTAAATTGTTGAAAAGAAATTACAATTTATATATATACAAGAAATTACAATTTATATATATACAACATGATGGATAGTCTATTATAATGCAGTATAAGAGAAATCCAGCTTTTTTACTCATTTTTAAATATATTTTTACTAAAATATAGTTTATTTTTACCCACTGTTTATATATACACAGAGAAGCTAATAGTTTAAAAAAAGAAATTTTTTATGAGTTACCTTTCTTTTCCTATTTACAACACATTTATTATTAATGTGAATGCAATGAAACCTTATTTGAAATTAACCTATTTTTCATTTTTACAGAGTTTTAGTTTTAAATTATTATATTAAAATCCAAAAGCAATTAAAATTATAAAATAAAATTTGCAAGATTGTGAAAGAAAACATGAGTATAATAATTAGTATACAGAATTTTAATTTTAAATTGAACAATAAAAATTATAAGATCTAAAAGATTGTTAAAGGAAACAGAGAAAAATAAATAAAATTGAATGATTTTCTAACTATTTCATATAATCCATTAATGTTTATATTATTAAATCTATGTATAGTAAGAGTTAGTTATTTAATAATTTTAAAATCTGTCTTTTTTAATAAGTGTTGAATATTAAAATAAAAACAACTGTCATAAGTTGCAGGAAAAATATTGATAAACATTAATTACAGAACTGCAATTAATGTAATTCAATATCTAATTGTTAGCTAAAAATAATTATTTACTATATTTGAATAATTTACATTCTAAATTCTGTAAAATGTATTTGAATAAACATTAATTTTATTAATCTGTCTAGTTTCTAAATTAATTTTAAAGGAAATGTAATTATAAAATAAATGCATTTAAAATTAAAAAAAAAAAATATTTTACAATTTATGTAAAATTTATATTTTATGTTTTTTAGAGCAGCATTTTAGTAATTTATTATAGTAACTATTATTCTTACTGTGCTTAAATCATTCATTGATTTTATTTCCTTAAATATTTTAATAAATAGCATTAAAGTTGTGAATGTAATTATTTCAATTTATATATACATATTTATAATTTTAAAACAACAATAAAGTATTAATTTTCAAAGATTAAATTGTTTTAATATATATATTTTAATCTTTCAGATCCTGAAGGGTTGGCTAGAAAGCGCAACAAATTTGAAGCTTTACGTCTTGATCGTATTCTTCAGCCAAATAATTTGCCTTCAAGTAATAATTATTATAATTGTTTGTTTTCCTGTTATATATTTTTTTACATATGTTTTGGGGTAATTGAATGTAATGTATATATTTTTTTATATAGTTAACCGTAATGTTTTGCCAAGGGTTATAAAACAAGCTGTAAGATCTAAAAATTTCCAAAGTGGTAAGTATCATATATATTTTTAAAATATATATTTGTGTAATGATACATAAGAGTATACGTGTCCGAGGCCTCATGAATGAATACATATTAAAATTTTAAAAGTACTCTTGAAATAATTGTGATGTTTATGATGATAAGGATGATTTGATTTGTGAATTTTAAGAACTCATTTCTAGAGTATAAATTCTTGTTGTACAAATTTCATAAGTATATAAAATTCAAAAAGATTTCAGCTTTTACTTAATTTCTTTTTCCATTAAAGGTAATTTTCAAAGAAATTTTGTACCTGAGAATGAATTTCAAATGCAACCTGCGTCTTTGATGCAAGATGTCAGTTTCATTGCAAGTGTTGGCACAAATAGTCAAAACCCACACAATTCAAATACTGCATCCAGTGCAATGATGTCTTCCAATTCTCAGTCTTGCTCCCCATGCCAAAAAGTAGAAGAGATACTTGCTGTTGCCAAGGAACAGATTGGCATGAATAACACTCAAACTTACTGTGAAACGGCTAGTGATGAAACGCTAGACAAGTTAAGTAGTCTTGATTTAGGAATCGATCCTAATGATTTGGATGTTAATTTGAGTGGCATCACTTTGGATTCATTTTCAGAACCATCAGGATTAAATTTTTCTGCTTCTTGAATTTGAACAAAAATGGTTTCTGAAAAATTGTTTTAGTAGTTGAAGTGTAATGGAAAAAGATATATGTTTGTTATTGTTTGCTTTGTCATAGTTTATTCTTAATAGAAGCATTTATATTTTGATTTGTAAAAAGAAGTGATCCATTCATCTTGTTTGAGAATATAAATATATTTTTTATGGTGTATAATCTTTTACAGGCCTTATGTTATGTACATACAAATATATGTATATGTGCTTAATCATTCTTCATGTTGTATGTATCAACACTGTCATCGTATTCTGTTTTTTGTAAATATAAAAGCATATTTTATGGAGCTGTTTTGCTTGTTGGAAAAATATTTTAAGATGATTTATAATAAAAGCTTGTTACTTGTTCAATGATTTCTGAGTATTCATAGTTATTATTAACACACAGATCAACATTTTCTCCCAGTGTAAGTTGAAGAAATAGAGAAAATACTGTCGAACTAATAAAGGAAATTTTATTTTGTTTTCAAAATAGATTTTAATGTATAACTAATATTAATAATTGATTAATCATATCGAGCATATGATTTAAATATATATTCTAGATAGTTAGTTATTTTATTAAGCGTTATTAGGTTGCACAATGAAATTCTTTCTTTCAACACGAAAAATCCAGAATAAGTATACTTGCCACTGATAAATAAGTTCATTCTTAAAAATTATAAGTTCAAACATACAAGATTTCCACAGTACTTTTTGTAAAAGTCTCAAAAAAGTTATGCAGATTTTATTTTTGCTTAGCAAATGTTATTGTAAATATATATATTGTTTTTAATTACACAATAGAATGTGATATTCTATTTTTGGGATATGAACATTTGTTTTCACTCAAATAAATAATAAGCATAGATACACATTTCAAAAAATTTTTTATATAGGTTTTAAAACAATTATACCAAAAGCAACATTACAAAAGCATATATTCTATTCACAACATATTGTTTAATAATTATACAACACATTTTGACATTCTGTTTCTGGAATAAGTCATTTTCATAGTAATTGTTTAATTTAGTTCAAACTAATTTCCCTTGTTATACATCTTTTTTATATAAAATAATATTATTTACAATTTGTTCAGATGAAGCACATCAAAATCTTTAAAATTGGAATTAGACTATAAAAGTATTGAGGAAAAACTATTTTTCTTTATTAATTGAGATAAAAATTAATATTTTTATGTATGTTTTAAATAATTTTGTATAGTTAAAAATACATTCTTTAAAAATTGCCATTTCTTGTAATGCAAACAATGTTACTAATGAATTTTTGAATAATTCTCCGTCCCCCCTGAAAAATTCGATAACTTATTTGAAACTTTTATTGAAAATGTGAACTTAAATTAAAATTAGTTATACAAGGATTTACTATAAAACATATTGGTTTCTTGATTTGAAAAAACAATATTGTTTCAACATTTCATAAAAATAAAAAATCATGACTTTCATGAATCAAAATTATTATTTTAATTGAATAAATGTTATTATTTAAAAGACTAGAATGGAATGGAATGGATTACATAAAATGATGCTAATAAGTAAAATGAGTTACATAAAGAACATTTTATGCAATAAAATTTTGCATTGGTGCATATTGTATCATTATCCAAAGTCATCTGGGATTCCTGTTAGAAAAGAGAAAAGTTTATCTCAAAGAAATGGAAGAGATTTTTACAATTATTTAAATTAATAACTTTTAAACAGTTAAAAATAAAAATTGTTATAAAATTATAAGTGAATTTAACATTTGTTAAAGATAAGAAATTTGAGGAGATAAAGTTTTTGTGTTCTTTAAACTCTATTAAATAAAGTTTGTAGGATTTATTGATTTTCCATCTAACTTTTTGTAAAATACTAAACATTCATTTCCTTTGCAAACCTCATGGGACTATAATGTTAAAACCTTTTCCAATGTATAATATATTGATTTTTCATATCTTAATATTAATGTCTGTAATAATTTAGAAGCTAATACATATAGCACATTTACTGTATATTTGCCATATCTATGTTTCTGTTATTCTCTTTTTCACTATTTCCAGCTTACTCTCTAAAAACTGTGCTTCCAAAATATATGCTTGCTTTTTTAGATCATCCATTTGTTTGACAGTATCTTCTTCAAATTCTTTCGATGGTCTAGGGAAAAAAAAAAAAATTGAATCTAAAGTTGAAATATTTTTTTTTTTTTTTTTTTATTTTAAATGAAGTTTGAAATGAAGAACAAAAAGTTTATTATTGTTATTTTTTTTTTAAGGAAAAAAAAAAAAAAACGTTGAACATCAAGTGTCATGTTTTTAAATTTTGAATATCTTTAATAAAATAATAATAATCTAAAATGCTATGTTTTACTTTTTTTCAAAAATTGAATGATTTTCAAGATATATTTAAATCAATACATTTGATTTCATGTATTATATGAAAATGAATTTCTGCATGCAGTCAAACCTGTTTTTATGTAGAGATAAGGAACTGCATAAAAGAAATCGCATAAAAAATATTTTGAAACTTATTAAATAGCTATAAAATATTTTTTTGCAACACATTTAAAAAAAAGTACCATATAGAAAAAACCCCCATGATGTAGCATTATTTCACATCTAATAACATTCGTTGTAATAGAATAATAAGTGAATTTTGCCATCTGTTAGATTTTTTTTAATTTGCATGCTATTTTGACAGCCATATGTTGTTTTCTCTTTGAATTACTTTTTATTCATAATATGCATTTGATGTTTTTTTTTTTAAAAAAAAAAAAAAAAAAAAAAAAAAAAAAAAAAATACCAACATAAAAACAGATTTGACTGTATATTAAAAATAATTTGCTCATACATGTTTATTAATTAGAATTTTTAATACTTTTTTTTAAGTATAACTCACAATACTTACAAAAATTCTTGACTCCAGTTTGAAAATAAAGTTTTCATTTCAGATCCTAGTTCTGTTGTTTTACGAAAGAAAAAAAGTGAAATTATTTTATATATTTTCAGTAAATGAATAATTATTTATTTAAAATTATAATTTTCTGTAGAAATGACTCTATTTTTACTTTTTAATACTGGAATTCAATCAATTTGTTTTACAATGATATTTACATTAAGTGCTATAAAGTCGCTTTGATTTTTAAAAAAAATCTTTTTGTGATAGTTCATTCTTTTGTTTTATTGTCATTGCATGACATTTTATTTCATCCTTTGATATTAAAATTTACCATTAGTTGTGTCTTTACTGTTACGATACATAGATTAAAATTTTTAAAATTTCAATTTTTTAGTTTTTAAATTAAAATACACTCGAAAATACTGATTCCACATTTTCCTGTCTATAATAAACCCATTATATAGCTTTAGAATTTCTCTGTACGACTATAAGCTGCTATATTCAATATGTATTGTTGTCTCTAAGTTAGTAGATGGAACATCAATATAGGAGGAAAGAATTGACAATTCTTTCAGTGAAGAAATAATGAAAACTGCAGGTATGTAAACTAATCGTATTTTTGTTATGTGAGACAAGATTAAAACCGCTTTATACACCATTGTGTACGAATAAATATAAATTATTTAACAAGGTTAATAATTTATATTTGATGAGGTGAAACAAGGTTACAAACAATTAACAATATTAACTGGAATATTACTTGTTTGTATTTCTATGAAGTTTGTTCGATAAATACTTCGTTTTTTTAAAAATTATATTCTTTCATACACACTTTTCTCTCACCAGATTTGCCCAGTGTTATATGTTGATTTTTATAATATTTTGATGTCAAAATAGTTTTTAACTTGACCTTGAGATTTATGCTCGCCGACTGGCTACTTTATTTCGAATTGTGGTGGAATAGAGAGAAAGGAAAAAAAAAAAAAAAAAACCATGGAATACAAACCCGTAACTTATGAATATATATATATATACAAAATACTTTATTTCGTCTTGCCCTACTGAAAAAAATATTAAGCTTCCCAAGGAAGACTCATTAAAGCCCAAATCTAATGAGTACCATAAAACTTCGTCCCCGATTGTCATAGTCGGTGCTATCGGTTAAAAAATCATGGCGAAAGTTAGAACGTGGAGAAAATATTACGACCTTGTTCGTCTGCCTTCCATAACCAGATTAATAACAAAATCTTACTGAAAATTAGCATGGGGAAAAAAATCTAGGTCATTATTAGACTACGAATGGTTGTAATATGGTAGAAAATTTTTATATTTTAAGTAACAAGTCGTAGGAATCACAATATCGTTTGAGTTTTATGCAATAAAATCTATAATACAGGAGTAAGATAACATGTAGCCAAAACTGTTTTGTGATCATATTGTTTACATTGAATATGTAGTATGAACATATTGGTGATTCACAATTAGACAGAATCTAAAGAGTTTGGCTTTCGTAGGATATGATTTGATATATATTATTCGTGAAAGTATATTATCTGCTTTCCTATTCAGAGGATGTAGACGTTATTTTGTTTTTATGGCGTTTAAATGATAAAACTCATGCATGTTTGCTGCCCTATTTTGTCATAAATCTCCTTGTTTTGATGAGCAAGGATTTCTCGTGAAACTCAGCTGGGGACCAGATTATCTGAAATGTTTTTAACCAGAAAATCCGCTAAATCATTTTCTGCAATTCCAAAACAAAAGTGATGAGTTGCATTAACTGCTTTTGAAATTAAATGATCAGGCGTATTTATTATCTGTATAGATTGAAAGATGTTATTCCTAATGGTTGCAATACTGAAAAACTTTGCTAAAATAATATAGTCATGAGCTGGTTTGACATTTAGACGTGTGGAATAATAAAAGAGTAAAAGCTTCGCATGTAAAAACACATTTATACGAAGAAATATTATCGTAAAAAAAATTAATGGAACTTCTTATAGCTGCTATTGAATGTTTATGAGAAGCATCAGAGGTGAGAATGATTTTATCTTTCCAATAATGCTATGATTCCTCAAAAATTTTTTAATTAAGCTTATTACTGTTTATTTTAGAAACTAAGATCATGGAGGTGAAAGGCAAACTATGCACCACTATGTTAGAAGATGCAACCACATGTTGGGTCGAGGATGCAAAGTATTCCTGTAATGATTTTACATGAAGTTCCACAATTTCTTTGAATTTTTAAGCATTGAATTTTTTCTACGTGCTCTAGGAATAATGTAGTGATTTCTTGTTTTCTTTATTGAGTTTTAGCGGGGCCAACTAGATAAGTCAAATCTTCTGCGCGATGTATGAAGAATTTCGCTTGCCCCAGTTTTAGCCGAGTAAGTTTCCTCATTCATGGTAGAGTCGTCGAGCTTTAATGAACGAAAACTGGTTTAAATTCTTAAATTTTCTAAAATTTTATAATTTTTCTTCTTTTTATACATTTCAGAGATGATACTTTATGAGCGTCGCAGCATTAAATTCATTTATCTGCTTATTATATGAAGTACGAATCGGAATAGGATGATGTTCCGCATAGTTTTTGCGAAGAAATTGCGACGTTGAAGTGGATTGTCTATGGAAAGACAAACTCTTTGTCGTGTAAGCCACAATTTAACAATTTAGTAGAAAATTATGATACTTGAAATTTTTTTCTTCTTATAATATTAAAAATAATTCTTATAATCTATTTTGAGAATAAACATTTTTATAAATTTAAACAAACAATTTTTTTTATAAATTTTAACTTACTTTCAACTGTTTCAAATGGCTCTAAATTTTCTAATGTTCTGGAATCTGATGAGGAATCTGGATCTAATTTTGTTATTAAAAATTATAAGTATCAAACCTTAAAATTAATGTATCAATATCGATAAACTGAAAGCATGTTTAAAAATAAAAAAATTGATAATCCAAATAATTACATACATTAAAACAAACTTTATTTTGTATTATTAAATCTCTTATACATCAATTATTGAGAAGAATATTTTATGATATTAAATAGGTATTTATTTTAAAATCCTTTTTATTTGACTAACTAAGCATCTTGAGAATAAATAGGGGAAAGAAAGAAACTTGTTGTAATTATTATTTTAAGTACTATCCCTTGAATTAAGACTAAAATTTTTTTTTTTTTTTTTTTTTTTTTTTTTGAGCTTATATATTAATATTTTTTGTAACTGTAAAGTCTTTATATTTTGTTAAGAATTAAGTGATTTCACATCAAGATTAAAGACTCAGAAACTTATTTTTGATTTTTATTTAACCAATTCAATTAAGAAAATATTCAAAGATCTAATTTTTTTTAATACTCATATAAAATAGTAAGATAAATTATTTAATTATAACAAAATATGTAATTAAATAATTTTTTGATTAACTCTAAATTTAGATATGAAAACGTAAAAAAATGAAAAAAACTAATTTAAGAATTTTTTTGGTGCAAATGTTAAATATGATCAAAAGAATATCTCATACTTTTTTCGAATTGAACAGTTTCAAAAGGCAAATCACCTACATTTCGAGAATCGCCTGGTGAATTATGATCTATTAAAAAAATTGCGATAAATGATTAAAAAATTTTACCTTCTTTAAGATAATCATAAATCAAAAGACGTTAAATAATTTATATTATTGAGAAAAAATTTATAATTATTTATAGAAACAAGTAATTAATATAAATAATCTTCAAATGTTTGATGCTAGAATAAATTCACATTTTACAAACGAAATTTGAAATTACAGTCGTCCTTTGAATTAGTGTATTCATTTTTTATAGTACATTTTTCATGAACATTTAATTATTAATATTGATTTTTTAAGCTGTAATAATTATAACTTTAACAAGCTAAAAAAATTTTACGGTATTAAATTCATGTTCTGCTTTTTTAAATTATGTATGATTTTATTTAATAATGTTGTTTATTTAAATTGACGTTTGTCATTCTTTTAAATTTTTTTTTCTATTTTTGAAATTAAATTTTTGAAATATTTCTTTCCATTAAAAATTGTATTTCTAAAACAGAAAACAATTTTTTTTCTTTGTGACTTTTTGTTTGGAATTAATGAAAATTAATTTTTTATGGTACTTTTAAAAACTTCTTAAATAAATTTTAACATAATAATAAATTTATGGATTGAATGAAAAATAAAGTAAATGTATTGTTCTTAATTTGCATAAAATTTTGAAGTGGTTTATAGTTTTCTTTTAAAATCTGAACAGTTATAAAAATTTGTCAACATTTACGATATAAAAGAAAGTTATTGAAATTAAACAAATGCGATATCTATGGAAAAAAAACTCGCATCACGATTGAAAACAATCTTATTAATTACAAATTACAATTAAGAAATTTGATTAATTATTCATACTAAGTATTTGAAAAAGTATGTAAAAAAATTACCGTTTATGCAAAGGTCTCGCGTTGTATCCCTTTCATAATCCTCACTCATTCTGTGAACAACAGCTAATCTGTAAATAAAGTGTATTATTATATGCTCTTAAGCTATATGAGAGCATCTTAAGCATAAGGCATTTTGTTTACTAATCTTATGCTATTTAGGAGATAAAAACACTTTCATGTTAAATGGTAATTGTACAGTGGTACAGAGAAAACATCCTGAATCCGTTCCAGATACTTGGGCTTGTAACAACATTGTCTCATGAGAAATAAAGGGAAAAGGATTATTCTTCCTTTGGACGATAAAAAGTCTTATTTATATTGGTATAACAGCAGGATTATAGTTAAGTATAGCAATAAACAATTTATACATAAATAAATGAGCAGTTAGATGAAATACATACATAAAAAGAAAATTTATTAAACTTAAATTTCTTTTTCTTTTTTTTCTATCTCTTTTCCCTATTTAAATCTATCATCAGATTTGACGTGCTCTAAAAATTCGTCCAAAGAACTTTGCTACTGATTTTAGACCATGTTATTATGGATTATCTGGACATTGTCAAGATAGTACTCCTCTGCAAAGATTTTGATTCCATTTCGCAAAGATTTCCCTGATTAGGAAAGTACATTTTTTCACTTTAACTCCTCCTCCGAACCTGCAGAGAGTGGGACCATCTTAGCTTTGTGTTCCTCTTCAAATTCCTCAGTGATTAGATTTCGACAGGATCGGAAATATTTTGGTGACGGATATATGATATATAGGTGTTGTAAGAAGAAGAAGCAACAAACAAGAAACAATTGAATTTTATTGACTATTTGTGGGTAAACCAAAAAATGCATTCTTCGTGTATATTATACAAACAAACAAAAAAAATTTGATTTTTCGGACACAAATGAATTTCAATAAGGGATATGGTTTCCCTTGACTGAAATCAACGTATCACACCTAAGAGGCATGGAATCAATGAGACTGAACTATTCTCTCCCACTTCTGTAGAAAAGAGCTTTTCAATCGCTGAATTGTGTCTAGAGGTAATAAGCGACTAGCAATCCTCCTCCTTAGAATGTCCCAAACATGTTCTATTGGGCTCATATCTAGGGAATATTCTGCTAATCCATTCGAAGGAGTCCTTCATCAAATAGAAAATTGTCCGCTAGTTGAGCACGATGTGGCCTGGTGTTATCATCCATGGTTTGGTTTGTCGCTCTACTGCCATTTTGTGCACACTTTAAGCTAATTTGACCGGGACCTACAGTTTAACGTGGATTCCAAACCACTAAATAATCCACTATCATCCATGAGAATGAATTCATTCCTGATTGCTGCAGCGTACATTATGTCTGAGTATTTCATCTCTATATCATTGTGGCATTAGTGATAAATTCCTGTTAATGTGTAGATCGGTGCGGCCATTGATAGAAATACCTGCCGAGACCATCACTCCGCCTCCGCCCAATCGGATACTTTCATGTACAAATGCAGGAGTATTCTGTGAACCAGGTTCTTTCCAGATAAGAATTCGCCTATTGTCAGATTGTACTCTAAATCGGGACTCGTCAGTGAAGAACGTGTTGCTTCCATCTGATATGCTCTTGTGCCCAATTTCTACGGGCAACACAGTGGCCTGTGAAAACGAAGCACAAATCATAGATCTGCGAGCATAGAAACCCGCATGGTGGAGTCGGTTTCGAATAATTTGAGTCGAAATTCTGATACTAGTACACCATTCTGAAGGTGATGTTCCTAGATAGTGGCGTCCCTAGTGAGGTTTTCGTTAGTGTTAAATACCGATCCTCATTTTGTGTTGTTACACGCTTACGACATTCTGCTGATCTTCTGCGAACATTACCATTTTTCAAAAATTATTCTATAGTCTGGAAATGACACTTTAAGAAATTCCTAACTGGGATTGCTTTCAACCCGTCTCTAAACGACCGATGGCTCTTCAGGTTATCGATTCAGCCAAGTCATTTTGCTAAGATATCGTAGTCACTGTTACAAAACATTCAACATGTGTCAATTGTTTTTAATCTACAAGCGACCTACAGAAACCTACCTTGTTTTTAACCTACACTTTTTGTTTTTAACCTGAAGCGACCTACAGAAGGAATGCTGTAGGTCGCTTTTCATACGTTATATAATTTTCGACATCACAGAGAAAATTTGCATATTCTGAATTTTGTAAATGTTATAATTTTTCTTTTTAATCTCTTCTATTTCATTGCTGCTAAAAAAGTTGTCGATTATATAGGTATTTCATATTGAATTTACAATAACCCCCAAATAATATAACTTATATGTATGGATATACGGGATGATTTATTATAGTTTGATTTGCGGGATTTTCTTCACATTTCACATTCTGTGGAAGTTCAGTTTATCTTTAAATAAAATCTTCCAGTAATCTGAAGCACTCTGCTGCAATTTTACAACAACAGCTTTAACAATTCTATTCTTGTAATTTTATATTTTATATTTTATATACTTGAAATTGAGTAGAGTAATATGACACAAATAACTAATTATCGATGTGATTTTGATATTCAATGGATTTTGATATTTAATGAGAAAATTTATCTATTTTATATAATGAGGAATTTTTATGAATTACATAGAAGTACGAAACAATATAAAGAAAACAAAGACTATGTTTATCTACAGCTCATCCGGCTCCATAACTTCAATAGGTGGCGTTAGGTATGATGTGAAATAGGACAACATAATAATTGTATTATTTTAAGAAATTGCAAAATGCTTTTAGTCTTTTAGCACAAAATCGTTTTCTCAGATCTAATTAAATAAAATAAAATCCTACGTCATATTAATTTATTACTGAATTACAGAAAATGAGGCTTGTACACACACACACACACACACACACACACACACACACACACACACACACACACACACACACACACACACACACATATATATAAGTTTATAACTTTTAGCTTCAAAGACTTCAATACTTTGTTCTCAGCTGAGTACATTGTGTATTTTATTGAAATATTTATAAAAGTGGTTTTTTTTTTTAAAGTTTAGCCTATGCGTGAAGATTAATTTATTTAATCATTTTTTTCGTCAAAAGTAGCTTTACATCTAAATTTTATTAAATTAAATTAACATTTATTTAATAAATCGTTTTTATTTTATTTTTGCGTATTCCGTAGCGACATTAAACATCGTACTTTCCTACTTATGATGCACAAAACATTTAAAAGTTTAATTTAGAAAAAATATTATTATTTATTCATGAAACAATCCTGTTAAATAATATATGAAATTTGAAGAAAATGATAGAAGGAGATTTGTAGTAATAATTGTAATAATTAAAAGAAATAATTAATTTAAGCAGAAATAATTCTTTTTATATTAAAAACATTTTAGCTATCATTTTGCTGTTTATAAGCATTAATTCTAATAATACAATACAATGAACATTTTATAAATATTTAATCTCATAGTTCCCATACTAAAGAAAACAATTTATTTATAAGATTAAATAAAAGCAATTAAAATGTAAAATACACAATACCTTAAGAAAAACTTTCTTCATATATACTTAGAAACTGAATTTCCATCAAGGCTTATCAAACCAAGTTCTGTTTAGCTATAAATAATCAATATAAATTAAAAATTATATTGCCATGATTGAAACGGTAATTTTTCTTATTTACTAATTTATATTTAACAACATTTTAAAAATAATTGTAAGTTATTTGGTTTTCCTAGTTTATTAAAATGCATTTTAAAATGATATTAAACTTATTTATCTAGATTTTCAGAACAGAATAAACAAAATATAATTTAAAAATCGTTTTCATCTTTTATGAAGTTTAATGAACCAAATATTCACATAAACTAAATAATGAAATTTAAAACAAATCATTAAAAAAATTTGTACAATCAAACATAATTTTTTTAAATTTATTCTTTATTCATAAATTCTTTTGTTTTTGAATAAGGTGGCTTGCAATTTTAATTCATTTTATTGTTATAAATTTTCTTTATTAACATACAGCTTCAGTAAAAAAGAAATTTAAAATTCTTTTTTTAGAAAGTATGCTTGATTTATAATATAAAACAAATACATATGTACGAAATATTTTTTTTTGTAAAAGCAAAATAAAACAGGTGTTGTCACAGTTCTTTTTGGAGAAGCGAATAATGAAGCCATAAGGGAAAAAAAGGTGGGAAACGTAATAAATTGATAAAATAATAAATTAAAATTTTCATTATTTATTTTACAAATATTTAAGTGCTTTACTCATTTTACCTTACGAAAAATCTGAGAAAAAATTATAAATATATTTTTCACCTGTTTTTTAGAGGTACAAAATTATTAAAAAATAGAAAAATAATTAATATATATTTATTTTCAATTTTTCAAAATGAGAGAAAAAAAATCTTATTTAAACAAAACATAGAATAATTAAAAAACGTATTTTTTTTTAAAAATTCGAACACAGAATTTTACTATACGAGCAGTTTATCAACTGCATTTTATTTTTGCCTTTTTTTTTTTATTGAATATCGTTTGCTTTTTTTTAAAGATAATTTATTCGAAAAAATAGATTGGATTGAATGTAAGGCATTATAAATATTGTGTAAATATTTATGTAAAAATCAAAAGTATTTACACCATGAAATTTTATATAAAAATATTTAAATTTTGAAACTTGGTGATGACATTGATGATTAGTTATTTGTTTTTATCAAAATACATTTGATTCAAAAATAAGAAGGAAAAAAAAAAGTAAATTTTTCCTACTTAGAACATTCCATTTATCATTCAAAAGAAGGAAAAATATATAAAACTATGACCTTAAGAATAAACTTAAGCGTGGTATAATTTGAACATGAAAATTATCGAGATGATGTCCAAGGGAAAAAAAATGACCAAGTTGAAATTTTGATGAAAAACAAGGGAAATTAAAAAATAGCAGCAAAATTCACTATAGTAAGTAAATATAAAACTTATTAGAATAGTTTGGTAATATTTGATGGAAGAAAATTTGATTATTTGAAACAAAAATAACCTGAAAATAATTCAAATACAAATATTTTCTTATAAAAATTATTGAAAGAATAGTACTTTTCTATTATCAAATTCAATATGAATACATTTATGTATTAAATTTTTATTTTTTTCTCAATTTTGCTTCCGATTTTTTTTTTTTTTTTTTCTATTTTTTATTATTTGTTATATTTTTTTCCAGATGTGAATCCTATTGTTTAAAATCAATAAAAAATTAGTTGATCAAAAGCATGTATAAAGACAAATGTCGAACCACTTCAATTTCAAAACTTCTAACCTGAGTGACTTTGATGTATATGCACCCAAAAGCCTGTCTCATAAATTTATTTTATAAATCTCCCTGTATTTCTGTATAATATAAAGGTCCCAGAAAATTTTACGTAAAATGCATTATAAACCTGCTTACTTATAAAATAGTCTATTTTAACGGAACGGAAATGACGTCAGATCGTAAGGCTTAATCCTGCACGTCAATTTCCTCTAATATATTGCAAAACACACAAAAGTACATGACACAAATAACAATATTTTATTTTTTTTTATTTCAAAATGCAAGACAAATTATAATTAATTCATCAGGAATTTTAGAAAACCAAAAATTGATGACGATAAACGTTAACTATAAGCTAAAATTATTTTAACTTAACGCTTTTAATTACATTTCCTCAAAAATTAAATTTATTGGCAATTGTATACCTCAATCACAATGTATCAATAAACAAACACACCAAAGAAAAATGTTGCTTATTCAAAATTATGAGTGTAAGTTTTATTTTAATTCTTAATAAGTGTCTTAACATTATCAATTAAAAAATTTTTCTTTAGCATATTTATTTTGTGATTCTAAAATTATTTTTTGGCAATTACGTACATTACTTACATAGTTGCCCTAGGAAGCTGACATCAGTTATTAGCAGACTCAGAACTAATCATTATAAAGGGATGAAGATTCTCCCAGACAAGACCAGGGAATACATCCCCTGCAGAAATTGCCCCAATGCTTTCCTAACACCTAAGCACATTCTAGAGTGCCCAGCACTCACACCCCATATTTTGCAATTGGGTATGATGCCAATCGAGGCCAACTTAAGAGAAGTCCCGTATAGTGAAGCGGCGCCATTGCTAGCGTAGCGGCCGCTATCGTGAAGACTTTTGACTTGATCTAACTTTGATATTTATATTTTAAATCCATGGGCACGATAATAACAACAACAACAACTTACATAGGTAAGGGAATTATTAATTTTCGCAGATCATCAGTAAAAGAGCTGACTTTATACTATTTATTGAAGTTTTATAAGACTTATCCACTTAATATTATATAAATTAGTGTGCAAAATAGCAAAATATGGGCCTTTGGAATTTGGCACCAAAAATTCTTTTCGCCGAAGTCCGCCAAGTGACAGGTTGAAATTGTAAATGTAGTGAATTGCAAACAGTACAAGAAATGCGGTTACCACATTGGCGATTTATCGCTCAATCGGAGCCACAAAAAAACACCAAATCCCAACGGCTCCTATTTTGTGATTTGGTTATATTTGGTTTTGTGATTTGGTTATTATAATTAATTTCTATTTATGTACGTATTTATATGTAATTTAGTTTTATAACACAAGTTTATAATTAATCTTCGTGGAATACGTGCAATCAAGAAACCACTACATATCTAATGATTCGAGCACATTGGAGATATCATAAAAATTTCAAAATATCTTCAAAAATTTAATGCAATTCCGAAATGGGAAATAAATATTAGTTTCCAAGCAAAAAATTTCATTGTAAATTGAACCGCAACAATGGCTTCAGAAAATGGGTGTTTAAATTTATTATCAATTTAAAAAATAAATAAATTATATTGCACTTTTAAAATCAATCCACAGAAACCATGTATGAAATTATAATCTATAGATATTAATTTTGAATCTTTAACTAGTTGTCCGATTAAAAAGTGTTTAGTATATGAAAAAAAAAAACTACGAGCAAATCTCAGAATAGGGGCCGTTGGGATTCTGCGACTTTTTTATGACGCCTACTAGATGCCAAGACGCAAAATGTGGTTACCCACGTTTCTTGTACTGTTTGTAATTCATATCACTCACAATTGCAACCCGTTACTCGGCGCACTTTGGTAGCTTTTATATTTTTTAAATGTAAAAATCATAACAGGTTCAATTTTAGAATGCGAAAGCTGCATATTTCCAACCCAGAGCTAAAAAAAATGTCTTGCCATGAAAAATCATAGAGGGCCCTTTGTTTAGTTACCTAAAAGAGATTTTTATTTCGTTTCTATAGAAAATCAAACCATGACTTCTGTTTCATTTTCATATTTTGAAGTACAATTGGGTACTTACGTATTAACGCCACTGCAATAGAAGTTGCACTGATGCACCAATAAAGAGAGCTGCCAATGCGCCAAAATAGAGACTGTTTTGAATCTTTGTTAAACTCTATATCGACCCATTTTCCATCGAAATCCGATTGACTACTTTGTTTTTAAATAAAGTGTTTTGAATTTTGAAAGCGTTTTGATTTTAAATAAAGTGTTTTATATATTTTATGATTTGTCACGAAAGTTTTAAGTGTAGATTGGCGCCACTTAAAAACCGCCAAATCTGTAGCTGCGGTGGCGTTAATACGTAAGTACCTACAATTGGAATTTGATATAATAATTAATTAAATTTAAAGTTAATTTAAACTACTTAAATAATATGACTATATATTATAAATTTTTGATATAATGATATCAAAAGCATGTATAAAATAATTTCTATTGAAAGTTTAAAAAAAAATGTATCATATTTCAGTTCGTCTTTTTAAAAAATTAACTGAACATACACTGAAGTGACAAAAGTCATGGGATACCTATTAATATCGTGTCGGCTCTCCTTTCGCCCGGCGAAGTGCAGCAACTCGACGTGGCATGGACTCAACAAGTCGTTGGAAGTCTTCTGCAGGAATATTGAGCCATGCTGTCTCGATAGACGTCCATAATTGTGAAAACGTTGATGGTGCAGGATTTTGGGCACGAACAGACCTCTCGATGATGTTCCATAAATGCTCGATGGGATTCATGTCGGGCGATCTAGGTGGCCAGATTATACGTTGGAATTGTCCAGAATGTTCTTCAAACCAATCGCGAACAGTTGTGGCCCGGTGACATGGCGCATTGCCATCCATAAAAATCCCATCGTTGTTTGGGTACATGAAGTCCATGAATGGCTGCAAGTGATCTCCAAGTAGCTGAGCATAAGCATTTCCAGTCAAAGTTCGGTCCAGTCGCACCAAAGGACCAAGTCCATGCCATGAAAAAACAGCCCACACCATTACGGAGCCACCACCAGCTTGAACAGTGCCTTGCTGACAGTTTGGGTCCATGGCTTCGTGGGGTCTGCGCCACACTCGAACCCTACCATCAGCTCTTACCAACTGAAATCGTGACTCATTGGACCAGGCCACGGTTTTCCATTCATCTAGGGACCAACCGATATGCTCACGTGCCCTCGAGAGTCGCTGCAAGCGATGTCGTTCTGTCAGTAAAGGCACTCGAGTCGGTCTTCTGCTGGAATAGCCCAAGAAAGCCAAATTTCTCCGCACGTCGCCGGTCTCGGTCGTTAAGTGCAGGCGGTCGACCACTGCGCTGTCCATGGTGGGATGTTATGCCTGAAATTTCATACTCTCGGCACACTCTTGACACAGTGGATCTGGGAATGTTGAATTCCCTAACGATTTCCGAAATGGCATGGCCCATGCGTCTAGCTCCAACTAACATTCCGCGTTCAAAGTATGTTAATTCCCGCCGTGCGGTCATCATCACGTCAAAACCTCTTCACATGAATAACTTGAACAGAAATGAAAGCTCTGCGAAAGCACTGCGCATTTATACCTGTTCTACGCAATGCTACTGCCATCTGAAAATTTGCATATTGCTATCCCATGACTTTTGTCACTTCAGTGTATATAAGAAAAATATAACCTATGATATAAAACATATAATAAGAGCTTTTAATTTCAATCTGAAAAAAAAAATATTTCAGGGATACTTTCTGAAACGCATGTTTTTTGTTCGCACCTACATCGGAGGAATTGTAGTAGAATTCTTGGAAGAAAATCGCTTTTTACTGTCAATAAAGGAATACCCGTTACCTCTGTCTGACTCATGCTATGAATACTCCGTCTTGACTTCTGAACACTGCCCTACCGCCTCTAAAATCTTCCGATGGTTCAGGAGTGCAGTCAGCCACTGTAATGAGCAAAATGGACTACTGCTGATAGATGAAATGGTTAACGTATTTCGGCGTTTCAAAGAAGAACTGTCCATACCTCTCAGGGAATATGTATTGTCCGAAGGCATCATAGAAGTTTGCTACAGCATACAAATAGATGACAGTTACTTAATGAATCAGGTAAGATGTATGATTCGTAGGTGCATCTCAATAAAAAAAAAATATATTGTTTTTAGGGTAAATGTAATTCAGGATTATGGGAAAACTTTAATTTTTATTTACAAGTACTATATACACACAAGAGCCAAAACATTATGACCACCCCTACATTTTGCAATGAACTCGCCTGGATGACGTGGAAGGCACGTGATCAGGTGGAAGTGGTATTTAACTGGTATTAAGTGGTGGTATTACTCCATGCCAAGGCGGGTTGAAGCTGTGTTGCGCGCCAAAGGTGGGCCAACTCGTTATTGACAGGTGGTCATAATGTTTTGGCTCTTGAGTGTATATATATATATAAATACATAATTCTTTATTAATATAATTTATTACTTACAAAAAAATGAAAATTAAAGATTTAAATTTAATTCACGCACGATCGCACGATTAAATCACAAGTACAGTTCACTCCAAGTCAGAGTTCTCGAGTCTACATCTAAACTAAAAATCCGTAGTATGTGGCAGACCTTAATTGTCATATGGCGCTATGCACGAAATCGCGAGGGGCTCATTTTGAAAAACAGGTGGAATCTCCGGCCTATTCAGTCACTTCAGAGAAAAAAAGAAAAACAACACAGCAGTGTCATAGCCAATGAGGTTCTCTCTCTCTTCTTCACCAAAAACTTCCTTTTAAGATAATCCGTCAAGGAAGGGGAGGGGGGGGTCGACTTCCCTCACTTCTCATTGGGCAGTAGACATTTCTCAGCTCGTGATCTATCACCAATCACGATGAAAAAACTCAAGGTATAGTTCATATTCCATTGTTCCAACTGTTTCGATCTGTGGAGGTCGTATAGACTTTCGCTAATTTCCTGAGTCTCATTATACATGATACCGAATATCTGCTATCAGATTTCATTAACAGGTTGTTCTCATTAGTACAAAACACTAATTGCATGTAATATTACTACCCACAATACTGTTTGCCTATGGTCAAATTTGAGTGATGGATTTATTATATATTTGTGAAATAACATACATTCCTCTCTCCTGGGAATGAAATGTCAAAACTCTTCCCGTGAGAAAAAAAAAATGCTACATTAACTTCAAATTGTCAGAGAATCTTCAATTTTAACCACTGTACACCCATAAACGACAACTTCTGCTGACATGGAGCACCCGTAGGTAGAAGTCTGACTTGACTCCATGTCGTTGAAGTAGGAGAGCGGGGCCTTCTGGAAGGAATTTTTAGGAGGAACTATCCCGCATTTGCGTATCGTATGTTAGAAAATCCGGAAAACTCCCACTAAGTAATCAGGCTGAACATCACAAACGCCATTAAGACTCCTCGTTTTTTGAAACAGTTTTTATAGCAAAACCGCCAGAGGATTGAACCTCCGACCTAACGCTCTCCAGCAATGCTCGTTGCCATTGAGCCAGGAGTCTTGCTTAGAAGTTCTAATTTTTTCATATGATACATGGCCAAAAAAATTACAAAAAAATTTATTTAGTCTTTTTTTTAATTAAAAGAAATCTGTAACTTTAAAGTAATATACCGATGAATTATATTATTAAAAAAGTGAATAATAAATATTAATGTTTTGTAATTATTTTTCTTTATAACGATATCGTTTTGTGACTTTTACCTGTGGATATGTATTGCCTAAAACTGCAAAATTGCAACAGTTAGAAGTACAATTTTTTTTTCACCTGAATTTAGTACTTTTTTTCTCCTAGTAGAGTTAATCAAAAATTCTAGCTAGTTCATTTTTTCGTTAAAGAAAAACTAATTTTAATGTATTATTATAACTATGTAATTCATTATTATTATATTGTTAGGATACATCAAAATAGTTAATAGAAATGTCAGGGTTTTTTAACAATTTATTTTTATAACTACATCATTTTATAATGTCAGCTCTTAATTATTTGATAAAAAAAATTACATATATCCTTTATTTGCGATGTACCTTTCTTATTATATATTTTTAAATTCAAACTTAAAATATATTATATATTAAAAATAAGTTAACGATAGAAATACAAAGAAAGATCTTAAATGGATTATGAAAAATACTTTATATATATATATATATATATATGCTTCTTTTTTATTTTTAATTTATTAATAATTTTGAAATTTAACATAAAAAAAGAATACGAGAAGGCCGGGGTAATATTTGCTATTTATAATAAAAAGGTAGTTAATTGCTTTCTGCGATTTCTAAATTTAGGTACCTTTTTATATATTGTTATGTATAAAGAATGTTTTTAAACATAATTATAAAAAAAATCAAGACAATTTAAAATTTAACATATGCTCACCACAATATTTTATTACTAGAGACATTTTTTATTATATCAAAGAGAGAATCTCTCTGTATGTAAAACAAGAGATTTATTTTAACTATATTTCCTGAAATGAATGTTAATGAATGTGTGAAGGTTTTCGGGGTATATTTACCCCACAGGTACTCCGGAACAGGTACGTCCGTTTCCGTTTCCTTCCATATTTCCTGAAACTGAAAAAACTACAACACTTTAATTCAAAGGAAAAAAATTAACTTGTATTATTTTTTTATCTGGTACATTGCCAAACATTATGAAATAATTAATTTCTAATGAAATAAAAACATAATTTCCGCTGCTACCACATGGCCCCTACAGTTTTAATTATTCTTCCTTTACTTAGCACCACTTTGATATTTTGCATCTGGTGATTCTATCGCTTACGTCTGTTATTTTTATTTTTAATCGTTATTAAATGTTTTGTACTCCCGATAAAGATTATTTTTATTATGCTTTTTATGTTCGACTGCACCCGTTCTTGCTCCCGATTGGCAACTTGCGCCGCTGGTGAGCATTAGAGTTCATGTTCAATTCGCTGGCGGCTTTGCTGTAGACACTGTTTCAAAAAACTAGGAAGTTCGATGTCATTTATGATGTTCATTATCTTGCCTCATTAATCGGACCACCTACCTGGTGGGAGACTTCCGGATTTTCTCGCATACGCAAATGTTGGGTAGTACCCCCTAAAGAGTCATCCAGGAAGGCACTTTCCTGCTTCTTCAGCGACAGGGAGCCACGTCAGACTTCTACATACGGACGCCCCATCACAATAGAAGCTGCCCCTTTCCATTCATTCATGAGTAGATTACTCATGGGATGTCCGCCCCGCACTACAGGATAATGAGGATTAGACACAACAAAATATTCGAGTGTTGAATTCCACATAGCAGTTTACTGTTTTCTTGGTGTTTATCAACTTATTTCTTTCATGATAATAATTTATTTCCTATAGAAGCATAAAATAATACATCTCCCAGTTATTTATATTGAAAAGAAATGGAGAAATTAAGAAAAAATGTTTATCCCTTTAATCCTTGTGTTATTACATTCTTATTATTAAAAAGAAAAAATGTTTTTCCTTAAATTTTATTTTGTTAAAGATAAAATTAATTTAATTTTTGTCACTATTTTCTTACCGAATAGTATTAAAAATATATCATTACCTTCACTTTTTTTTATTGAAATAAACATGTTTTTTCCGCTCTTATTTCTTAACTTTGTCTAACATTTCAATGATTCTACTCGGACATATTATGCATTATTTTTGGTTATTATTTTATTATTTTATTTTTAATTATAGTTTTATTGAAAAATCTCCTTGATTATTATTATATAATTGATTTACCTACAAACATAAAATTACTTTCTTGAATATAAATTTTAATAAATTTTAATTAATTGATTATAAAATACATCAGAAGAAAATAAAATCCCAACATCAAAGAGGAGCTATGCTAGATAAATGAAATTTGGGATGGGGGTTTGCATATATGAGAGGGCCAGATGGTCAAGTGACTGGCGATCGATGCCACAGATTTCGGGTTCGAGACCCGGAGCTGCCATGGATGTTTGTACTGGTTTGCAATCCACTTTAAACCATAGCTGCCGGTCTGTTATGACTGTTGGGAGTAAGGCTGACAACCCTGCCTCATAAAAAGAAAACATCTCCTGTTTCAGAATCTGCCAGCAGACAGATGGCCATGATTCAACATGGACAGTAACGTCAGGAAATTAGTCAGTTAGTTTGCACATATGAAAATGGAAGTCTTTTCAAATTTCGTACTAGACAAATAAGAGACATGAACATGAAAATTACGTAGGCTTTAAATAGGCTATGTAAACTTCGTAAGCGTTATTTATCTTATCTTAGCTAGATTTGAGTCAAGAATTTTTTTAAGCAGACGATGGTGGCAGTATCAGCAGCTTACTGAGATTGAACGAGGCCGCTTAATAGAGCTACGAGAAGATGAATTGTCTTTTCGCGATATTGCAGAAAGACTTGGCAGGAATGCATACATTGTGCATGATTGTTGGCAGCTGTGGTCACAGGAGGGTACTGTCTCAAGAAGCCCTCCGCGCATGCGCATGGGCCACTACTGAGAGGAACGACCCCCATTTGTGCCGTATGGTATAGTTTTACAAATAAAATTAACACCTTACATTTGCTTACAAAATATAGTTAACCCCAATACATTATAACAGATAAGTATTAAAATAACCGTGATAAGTATTAACCGTGCTTCCTGCTACGCACTGTAAAAGCGAAACCTGTGGCGTTCAGGAAAAATGGTCAGTAGGCCTCGGGACTCGCACCCGAGAGTCTCGCAGCGCAACCTGCTTTCCCGCTGAGAAACGTTTAGTTTACAGTCTCCCATCCCGAAAGGAAATATATTTAACGCAATCCTACGTATTTGTTGACCTACAGACTCTCACTCGAAGAGGAAGTAACTTTCGCCGAGTCCTTCCACGAATCTGTAATTATGTATCTTTAAATGTGTTACATATTGCATGCCTGTAATTGTGTGTGTGTAGCGTTTGTGCGCGTGTAAATAAAGCCTCAATACTTGAGCGCAATCTGTGCCTCAAGTATCTCAACTCAACCACATCCAATTACGATCGATCCAATTACATCCAATTACAATCTGGCACCCAACGTGGGGCCCTTTCGAAAGACAGCACTACATATTCTTATATTTTTATTTTTATTTATACATTTTAATACATAGTATACCTTTATACCTTTATACATATACCTTTATACATAGTATACCAGTATACCTTTTTTCAATACTGAAAAATAAAATGACATTTCTATTCCTTTTGAAATAACTATTCTATATATGAAGTTCTCACTCTTATATGATTAGAAATACTTTCTAATTAATTTTTTCTTAATTCTTTTCTAAGTTAGAAAAATAAATTATTATTAAATATTATAGACATTATTTACACTGCGCATTTTTTTTTATTTCAAAACCAGGTTTTTGATTTGTTATACGATAGTTGGTCTTCATTCGGATCGCTACACTTTTCAGCTATTCTCAGGCCTAACCATCTACAACGTTCTGATGAAAGGTATAGAAGGTCATCAAACCATCAAGACTTTCTATTGTTCTTTTTAGAACATGCCCGACGCCTGAAGTTGTCGTATGATGGAGTTCGTTTCATTGATGTGAGCGTTTACAGCAGCTTAAGAAAGTCCCCTGTTTTCATTGCTGCCGATATTTGGTGCTGGAAACCTTTACTGAGATATTTGCAATACGGAGCTAAGTAAGGAGTAAAATCTTTAATCAACATTTTTAAAGACTATTTCCATAAACAAATTGCAAAAACATTTGCAAGTTCTTTGCTCAATTAATTCAGACATTTCAAAAATTGCCGGAATCAGTTTTAGCTTCTCACAAAGCAAGCGTAACTCAAACACTAATGAATATTTTGACGTCAAATTTCACACAGATGTCAAGGACAGTGCCAGCAACCTAAAAAAGAAAAAAAAAATTGAAATTCCATACAATCCGGGAATTTTAAATTGAAAATCGGTCTTACTTTTTGGACACAGTAGTAAATTTTTTTATAAATGAACTCAATTTTAAAATAAACGGAAACATTTTATTTTCAATTTCAAAAAATATAATTAAAAAAAATTAATACACTTTCGTGGAAAATTTAAATAAAGATGTAATTTTTAACCAAATAACCATAAAATTGTAAAAACGGACTTATTGATATATTTATACTCTCCCTAAATATATCTTGTTCAAATTTTCAATCGTTCATAAAATACTTTTTATTCATCCACTCAAGTTCAAATACATTTTTTTAGAACATGTAGTGGATGACACTTGATGTTAATACAGTTTTTTCAAATATTAATTCATTCATTACATTAAATTAATTAATTTTAGTTTATTTTAGATTTTATTTGCATATATCTGCCAATAGATGGCTACAGATAAACTTACAAAAATGAATGAAAATTATTTATAAAGAACTTTCTGCAGTTAGTGAAAAAAAAAGTAGGAATTGACTTAAAAAGAATTTTTTTTTCTTTACTTGTTTTATACTTTAGCCATCTTTCAATTCTCTGAATATTTTCACAGGTTTGAGAATATCGTAGTGGATCCAGGATCCACAAGGCATGGAGTCCATTCCGCTCTGACGGACACATTACGAAATTTGATTCGTCACCTGTGGATCCGACTTGTCCAACCGGCCATTGCATTGTCATTGACAGAACCAGGTGTGATTGAGGAATATTGCAATGGTGTGGATCTCGAGTTGAAGGACTTGTGTCATACTCTGAAAATCATATTGCGCGCCGTGAAGAGGTTGAGGCAAGAAGTCCTGGAATTTGTCATTCGGGATCACAGCGATCAGTGGATAATAGAGACCCCTAGTGAAAGGATTCTGTCTCATCCCACCGTCCAGCTGATGCTGCCAACTTTAAAAGAGAGATATGCGTGTCCTATTCAGTTACAGCACGGTTGCAGGTAAGATTTTTTGTTGTATAAATTACTCATAAAACTTAAACAATAGGGCTATGTTGTTTCATTATTGTCATTTAATATTATTGAATAAAAAATCTAACGCAGTCGATAATTTTCATGTGATTTCAAATAAAGATTTTTTAGACGAGATTAGCTTGGAAGTACATAGTTTATAGTGGCTCAAAATCCACTTTAAATCGTAGGTTCTGGTCTAATATAACTGTAGAGCTTTGAGCGTAGGGCTGACAGTATACCGTAAAAAGAATACATCTCCTATCTCGAAATCAGCCAATAGGTAGACGGCCTTGGACCACCATGGGGCTGTTGCGAAATTTATGAAGAAGAAATACATAAATTAAAAATATAGATTTTATTTGTTTCTGAAGTATTCTTCATTTTAATTTATTTAATTCTAGATTATAGAGACATTAAATTTGAACGTTAAAAGAGAAAGACAGGACAAAGACATAAAAAAGAACAAAGAATATGTCGCTTTCTAATGCCCTGTATTTTACCGAATGTCATTTATCATTATAGACAAACAGATAATTAGCATTACAGAAATTGATAAACAAGCAGCAAATTCAGAATTACCTGGGGTATAACACAGCACCTTATAATTCTTTATATATACATTGTTGTTATTACCACAATTTAGTACTTCTTCACCACAACAGGTGATATCTGAAGGGGTAGTGATTCGCATTCTCCATCGACACAATTTTTTTTGGCATAAGAATTTATTGACCCCTTTGCCTAGCATGAGAATGATTTTGGCTTCGGTTTGATTATTTGAGTTTCGAAATACCTACCTTCAGCTCAAAAGCACAAGGCTTTTAACGCAATTTACAATGAATTAAATAAAGTCCTTGAAATATAATATACGAAAAAGAATTTACATAGCGGCAATTTATTATGTTTTAAATATATCTGACACTGACACTTGTATAACAATTTTTTAACATTCTTGTGTATTCTCAATATGAAGGCACTTATTGCTTAACTTCTCATTATTTATACGTGACTTTATACTCAAACATTATTGTGCAAAATATGAATATATATAGGACCTCCATAGATATTTGCGTCTGCCCGCAGGACATCAATAGGACATCTGAACATCTATAGAAACTTGAATATCTATAGTTTCACTGTAAATATGATTTATTTAAATAAAGTAATTACAGCATTCACAGATATGCTTTCTTTTTGTCTGATTCAATATGAAACACCCTGTATTTAAAATTATGATAACTGAACCTAGATAAAAAAATGTCGAAAGAAAAATTACACGCTATAAATAACATTCGCGTTTTTGTTCTTTTAGGTGGGCTATCAGAAATAGATTAAACGAAAACTGGCAACTTCCCTCTGGCATTAATGTTTTACCGATTCCTCGCAAAATGAAGAAATATCTTAATTTGTTATCAGGATGAAGAAAATATTCACACTTTTTTTAAACATGGAAATAAAATATTGATTTATTTTAAAGAAAATATATTTTATTTCTTTTTAGAAAATGAACTATTCTCAATTATCTAAAAAATTTTTATCAATTTTTATCTTAAAATTTTTAATTTTTTTAAATCGATAAATTGGTAAGTGAATAATTTATGACATTTTCAAAAAAATTTTTTCGAGTTAAAAAGAGATCTGTCGGAATGAGTGGCATAAAAACTGTTTCACCATCGCTTTTTCTTTTCCTACTATTAGTTCACACTCTCCCTATATACATCTTGTTCAAATTTTCATTTGTTAATAAAATACTTTTTATTTATCCACTCGAGTTCAAATACATTTTTTTTTAACTTGTATTGGATGACAATTGATGTTAATACAGTTTTTTCAAATATTAATTTACTAATTAAATTTAATCAATTTTAGTTTTTTTTAGATTTAAGTTGTATATATCTACCAATAGATGGCGCCAGATGCAAGAGGAAAATTTAAACTTTATTTATGAAAGACTTTCTGCAATATAGTGGGAAAAAAAGTAGGAATCGACCTTAAATTTTTTTTTTTTTTTTTTTTTTAATATTACTTGTTCTTGTTAAAATAGTCCCCAGAATCGTCTTTACACGCAGCCTTGTACCGTTTCAAAGTTTTTTGCGAGTTAATAAAATTCCATAATTAACAAAAAAATGTAAAATATATATATATTATGAATAAATATTTATAAAAAAAATATAGAAAATAAAAAATAAAAAGAGCCTATATAACAGAATATTACAAAAATAATAAAATATTTTAAAAAATATTACAATGTTATAAACTTCAAAAATTAAATATTTAAAGTAATTAATCTTGATCGAATAAATTATTAACATTTATTTTTAAATTGAAAATGTTTCTAAATCAAGTCACCAGATGGCACTTTAAAGCAGAAAAGTTTCTTTAATTAAAAAAGAAATAACTAGAATATATTCGTAATTATTTTGCTAGAAGATTAAAAAAAAGTAAGGAAAAAAAAAAAAAAAAACCGAGAACGCCAAGTGTTGCAGTTTTTAAGTTAAGCCAAGTGTTGTAGTTAGAATTCAGTACTTATATGTATACAAATATTTATTTTTATTTTTATATAGATACCTGTCAATAAAATTTTACATTAAATTCATTTCTGTTATTTATTCTCCTATATAGTAAAATACAAAATAATAATAATAATAATAAATAACTACCCAGTTAACGCCGGTAAACAACTATTACAAAAATTTAGAACATAAAATATAAGAACGTAAAATAGGATGTAATATTATCTTGCTTTATAATAGAATATTTGATAGAAAAAAAAATCCATAATAACTTTAGTTTCAATACTGAAACAATTCACAATCAATTCTGAAAAGCAATAACGAACAATACTCACTCAAAACAATATTAACGTTATTGTTATTGTTGAACAATAGCATAAACTTCATTATTGAAATAATTCAACTCAAACAAATCTGAAAAACAATAACAACAGCAATCACAAAAAAACAATAATAAAAAACAATAGTAAAGCAATTAACAATTGATAATAATTGAATAACATTATTAATAATTGAAATAATTAATTAAAAACTGAAAATCTAAATCAATTATCATTAATTTATTTCGTTAAAAAATCATCTGTTTCCATTTGTTTAGATGTAATTTAATTTCATAGTTTTGATTTTATTTTGAAGTGAATTTGATTTTAAACAAAATGCTAATAAAAATAGATTTATGGATAATTTTTAAAAACGCAATTTTACAGTTGAAAAGTAAGATTTATAATTTAATATTAACTAGTATTATTTTTGAGTATTTAAAAGAGGAACAACTTAGAATTCTTTCTTAATTTTTTCGCTATATACCACATAAAAAGTTACAAATTCATAGATAAAAATTGGAATTTTAAGTGTTATAGTTTTTAAGTTACAATAGTTTTTAGTTCATAGGTATATATATATCTATATATATATATATATATATACACACACACAAATATTTATTAGTTATATGCTAGCATATATAATCCGGCGTTGCCAGACTTCAGAAATTAAAACTTATTAACACTTTTATATCAAAGACATAATTTGCTAAGTTTCATATAAAAGTGATAAGTTCCTTTTTTCTTTGCTAGATGGATCACAATAAAATGTATATTAATATTAATAATGGATCAATACGCTGTCTATTTAATATTGCATAAATATTAAGAGAATCTATCTATATATATATACGAAAATGTTTGGATTGAGATGCAATACTGTTGTTCATTTTGTTTTTATCAACATCATTTTAATTAGCAAAAATTGCAAAATTTTCGTGCAAATTATATTTATTTATCCGGTATCCTGATAGTATATAACATTCCTTGTTTCCCGCCGTTTACAAGCACATATAAATTTTTTCCCTTCACAACTCTAGACATCGCCACATATAACTGATTATGGTTAAAGCCGTCCCATCTCAAATCAACCACAGCAATTTTAAATATGTCTTTGTGTTAGCAAAAGCAAGTCGTATATGGCGGTCAAATTTCGCACATCTAGTGGTGAATTCCTTGAATTAAACGATACGTAAACGTAAAGAAATTGATAATATACTTCGGCTTGCTACATTTCTCACTTCTTCGGAGTTACAGGAGTGTAGAATTATTATTTTTATTAGTAAAATGTCAATGCAATTTTTTTATTTTTAAGCAAAATTTTAGATGGTTGCAATTTAGAGTATGCTTTATTTATTTATTTATTTCATGTCAGCCTGTGAATGAAAAGTACAACATGAGAATATTTTGCAAAATTCAAGTAACGTTTTCGTGCTGCCATCTATTATCCTTATTGAGAAATGCATATGTAAATATAAAAGATTTGATTTTGTTAATTTTCCACACAGCTCAAGCTATTCAGATGTTCACCTCTATAACAAGAAAAACTCCATCAGAAAATATAAAAATTTATGTTGTTAATTAATTTTTAATTTAATTTTAATTTTGAAATTATAATTAATATTTTATTTTATTAAAAGCTATAAAATATTATTTTTGATAATTTTTTATATTTTTTAATTTCATTTTTATAATTTATAATTTTTATTTAATAATTTTAATTTTAATAATTTTTAATTTAATATTAATATTAACTAGAATTATTTTATTAGTTTTAATTATTTCATTATTTTTGATTTATTGTCTAATTAATTTAAATTTAATATTAATATTAATTATGATTATTTTATTAATTTTAACTTTTTCATTATTTTTGGTTTATTGCCTATTTAATTTAAATTTAAATTTAATATTAATATTAATTTTATTATTATTATTTTTTTTATTATTATTTAATTTTAATTTTTTAAAAATTAATTTAATTTTTAAAAAATTAATTTAATTAATTTTTATCAAATTAAATTTTTACAAAACTTTTGAGTGGCTGGTGGGCTTCAAAAAAACCTCTAAATGAAATGTGTGTTCAAACTTATGTCCCAATCAGGCCCAATATTTTTTTGTAAAATATTTAATATTTTAATGAATCATTGTTTTCCCCATCAGTGTTAATTTTAATATCGCGTCTGAATTTGTTACTTGAGTCGGCATTTTTCCTAGATTAATTTTATTAAATATGCATCGAAATGCTGAAGTTGACATAAATGATGTAATTGTAGAGCTGGCAAAAGAGAGAAGAAGATTTTAATTATTAATTAAGAATTTTAACTTATAATTTGTTTATGTATTTTTTTAAAATTAATTTTTTATTTTTATACAATGCTCCTCTTTTTTTTAAATTCCGTCTATTAGCTCACACTCTCCCTATATATATCTTGTTCAAATTTTCAATCGTTAATAAAATACTTTTTATTCATCCACTCAAGTTCAAATACATTTTTTTTAACTTGCAGTGGATGACACTTGATGTTAATACAGTTTATTCAAATATTAATTCAGTAATTAAATTTATTTTATTAATTTTAGTTTTTTTTAGATTTAAGTTGCATATATCTACCAATAGATGGCGACAGATAAACTTAAAAAAAAGGAATGAAAATTATTCATAAAGGACTTTCTGCAATATAACGAAAAAAAAGTAGGAATTAAGTTAAAAAATTTTATTTTTATATTACTTGTTTATGTATTTGAACTAAATTAATGCAATGTAAAAATTATTAATAAAATAATTAACATTATAATTGACTTTATAATGTGCCAAAATTGTTTATAAGTGAAAATGGTTCCCTGAATATCGAATCATTCTACATCATCTTCATTGTAGCTTCAATATTAATATGATTCACTACACTAAATTCCTTGAATAAGCGAAAATCATATTATATATGTGAGAGCGCTGAAAATAAACTATAATACGTCAACATAAAACAGTAGACAAGTATTATTTAAATATTACACATATAAAATTTTAAATGATTAGAAATTTCTTTATACGTTAAATGAGAAGGAAACAAATTAAATTGAATTTCAAAAAATTGTTCGACATGTTTCTTCTCGAAGTATTTTAACAAAGGCAAATTTCATGACTGGGTTCTTTATACTTTCGCTATACTGTCACCATACCTTCTGACATATAGGCGATTTGTTATTTAAAATTGAACTATTTAATAGATACAAGTCTTTAAGAATATTTTATAAATGATATCTAAGGGAAAGAAATAAAGAGGAAATAATTTCAATATAAATCACCATAATGTTATTCATTGTGTCGGTACCACAGGTTTTGGGTTCGAGTCCCGGCGGCACCATGGATATTTGTAGTGGTTCGAAATCAACTTTAAACCGTAGGTCCCGGTCTAATATGATCGTAGAGCGTTGCAGGGGCATTGTTACTCCGCGTTCGTGGCATATCTTTAAGTTACACGTAAGTGACACGGGTAATGCAAAGTGAGTAACGTCTGTGCAGCGCTTGCCTTAAGGCATCCAAGACAGGTGTCTAAGTGTTTGCCAGCTGCATTAGATAAAAAAAAATATTATTCATTGTAAGAAATTAACAATTATAGGGAAAAAAAAATATTTAATATTCTTAAATCTCCAAGAGATTTAATATTTGATGATCGTGTTTGAAGTAAATATTTCTTTGCAAATTCGACATTTAAATGCCACAGCTGAACATCAATAATTTACATTATCTTTTTAAATGCTTTAGTGTTATAATATATGTTGGTGTGACTAATCCTCAGTATCCTGCAGTGTGGGGCGGTGTAGTGTAGATATTCAATCAATTCTTGTTGTTTGAATGATTGTGGGATTCAAACAATGCAAAAAAATTAGAAGGTAAAGTAGTGCCAGTTTTGAGGTTAGATGAAAGCTAAGTCAGTCTTCCTTTCGAATACGAAGTTATTAACCATGAGTCTCATCTCCCTTACTGCAGTTAGCCCATTTAGGAATTTGGGATGAACATGAGGTAGGCAGCTGAAAAATTCGCAAAGCAACAGGATTTTTGCATGTTTTATTTGGATGCGTAAATGAGAAACAATTTGATAGGATTTTATGAATTAGATAAAGTTTGATAGCAATTTATCAAAGAGCAAAAAAAATTTTGTCGCATGAGTCATAATCTGGAAAGCTCTGGCAAAATTGCTCCTGAAATAATTATTAAGATTGGTATGAATAAAATGGATGTAGTTCGCTTTCTTGAAAATCTACTGAGTTCTGTGACTATAAAATTATTTTTCTCTTCTAATTCTTTCGTCAGTTCTAAGGATGGGGATGTTTTTTCCAGGTAAAGAGATACTGACACCAGAATCCTCACGAGTACTTTCATATGTGCTGCCAGTTCTCTGGTGGTATCGTTATGTTCGATGAATATGATTCATTTGCTCTGTCGAGTGGTGCGCATATAATCAATGTATTTTAAGGATGCGTTTTGCTGATCATTGTTTTGGGGACTTCAAGGACTATAGGGAAAGACTGAGTCATGATTGAATGCGATTTGTAAATCTATTAGAATATCACGATGAGCTTTGAAACCAAGATATTCAACAGATCTGTACTCTATTAAATTGAAGCTCAAAGAAGTGTCCGCTATATTAATCTCTAAAAACATCCGGATTCCAAATGTAGGATTTCCTTGGTCTACACTGAACAATAATTAAAGCTATCAAATTGTGAAAAATTAAAGTAGAATAATTTTTCCTGGTCAAACAGCAATAGTTTCTAGTCGTTACTAATTTAGCACTACGTGTGATTTAAGGTTGTCACCAGGGCCGGATTTAGATGCCCTAGACTATTCCACTTAAGAGGCCCTTTCACCTCCCATTTTTAAGTTTGTAAATTACTTATTATGCTTGTTTATTATTCATATGTGTAGAATTTCTCCTTATTTTTGATTCAGTGTTTTAGTGTTTACTGTTTTTAGAATAGTGTAATTCTAATTTTGTTAACAATTTGAATGTAGGCCCCTCTTGATCTTGAGGCCCTAGGAAAGGATCTTGAAGACTAGTTAGCCTATAGGAAAATCCGGCTCTGTTTGTCCCGGACGCGATTAGCATTACCTCCTAAAGCGGCTGTTGTCAATTTTAGATGGACACTACTGCCTGGTGAAACATCTCACCTAAATATGGAGTACGAACTTTAATATAGATGTTTTATGTAAGGCAGAGAAAATAAATGAGGCCCTTCTACTTGTTTGCTCGGGACACAACTGCAACTTACTATACAACAGAATGGTGATTTGTGTACTCTTTACTGGAGAAAAAGCATGTCCTGATCATAGAGGGAAAACATGTCCTGATCCCACGAACTTTTATTATGGTGCTTCTAGCTTTTTAAATTTTTATCCTTAGAACATTTAAGTTGTTTTTAACTGTTTTTTAAGGCCTTTGTTCCTTTTTATTAAGAATGTCTGATTTTTTCCCTTTGTAATTTTGACTTGCTAATGGTGTTTTTTTTTCTTCTTTTTTTTTCCCGGTAAATGGCCAGATTTATATGGATTGAATTCTAATAAATCCATGGATAGCAACAACACGAGTTTTAAGTAAAGTCTAAAAGAATATATATATGACTTACCTAAAATAGACTGAAATAAAAAAAAATTATATAAAAGAAAGTTCATTACTAGAAGAAACCTTAAATGGACAAATTGAGATATTAGTCAAGCTAGCTTTTCACATCTTTTCCTTTTAAACCCAGATTTCGTTATGAAATGTTGAAATATCGAAAGGGCTTCTCTGCATCTGATGAAGACATTATCGCTTATATACACTATGTGGAAGAAAGTGACGGGACACGACACTATAACGACATAAACCCATATTTATTAAAATTAATAGGAGGTAGGGCCTCCTTTGGCTGCTATCACAGCTGCAAACCTTCTGGGCATGCATTCCACTAAATTAGTCATAGTGGCAAGAGGAATTTCCTTCCAAATGTTTAACAGGAAGTTCCATAGTTCAGGCTTGCTTTTGGGGAGTGGGGTGCAGGCCCTCAACCGACGGTCCAATTCGTCCCAGAGATGTTCAATTGGGTTAAGATCAGGGCTCTGCGCCGGCCACTCCATGCGTTTAACGTTGTTGTTCACATACCAATCAAGAGTCATCCTTGCAAAATGGCATGTTGCGTTGTCTTCTTGATACCAGCAATCATCCATACCGTACGTTGCCCACAAGGTAGGAAGGACATGATTGTCGAGAATATCACAGTATCTATCGGCATTCATCGCACCATCAACCTTCACCAGTGGGCCAGCCCCATACCAGGAGAAACAGGCCCATACCATCAATCCTCCTCCACCAAACTTTACAGTTGGGGCGATAAACTCGGGCAAAAGGCGTTCTCCTGGTAAACGCCATACCCAAATATGTCCATCGGAACTGAAAAGGGTAAATCGTGACTCGTCACTCCAATCCAATTCCAATCATCCAGAGTCCAAGTACGATGGTCTTTGGCCCATCGAAGGCGCGCTTTCTTTTTGGTTTGCGTAATCAAAGGCTTATGGGCCGCCGAACGTCCAGTGTAACCTAACTTATGGGCCTCGATACGAAGAGTCTTGGTCGAAACGGCCACACCTGTGGCTTATCTAAACTCATTAGCGATGTTATCCATGGATGCTTGATGGTTACTTCGAATCTCCCTGCCGAACACCCGCCGGTCCCTGCTGGTGAGAACTGTAGGTCGTCCACTTCGGGGTTTGTTCTGACAGTGTCCCTCTGTCTTGTAGCGACACACAACACGCGCTACAGTTGATTTTGAGCAGTTACGGAGACGGGATATCTCCCTAATTGACACCTTGGTAAGATGCAATCCAACCAACACACCTTTCTCGAACTCAGACAACTCTTTCAGTGGCGGCATCTTGACAAAAAACAACTCTAGTCGACTCCACAGAGTATTTATAGGATATGGCTGACACGTGATACCTATTATTGCGCATGTGTCAGCTATATTGTCGACTTTTCTACTTTTCGAGGGGTGTCCCGTCACTTTCTTCCAGATAGTGTATATCACTTATATCTTATTAAATGATAACAATTTCGGTACGATGCAATTTCGTAAGAATTATATTTGAAGTTAAAAAATTTAATTAACTTTTTTTTTTAAGCTCCATACCATTTTTAATCACAAGATTTTGTTATTGTTTGATTTTTTTTTTGGTATATATATTATGTTCTAACGTATTATTTATAACTTTAACTCTCTTTTTAATTGTCATGATGGAATTATGCTTAAAATGACTGGGCATTTTTTTAAATATTTGTTATAGATGTTTGATATATATATATATATATATATATATTCCGATTATTTCTTATAATGTGTTTAGTGATACTGGGTATAGAATAAAAATATAGATAAATAATTGTTTTTTCAAAACTTTACATAACCAATTTAAACAAGTTTTCAAATTTTTGACTAATTTTTATAGTATCATCATCATCAACGCCAGCACAACAGCCCCATAGTGGGCTTTACAGTCATATTAGATCCGGATCTACTGTTTAAAGTGGATTCATAACCCCTACAACCATCGATGGCATTACCGGGACTCGAACCCGAAACCTGTGGCACCGAGCGCCAGTCACTCAGCCATTAGGCCCCAATTTTTATGGTATATGAAAGAAAAATATATATTTTTCATTTTACAATAAATCGCCACAGTACATTAAATTCCATAAAAAAGTGAGAAAAAAAAATTGAGAAAAACTATTACAATTTTTTTTTTTTTAATCATCAAAACTTGTAAATATAAGCAAGAATTTGAAAATTCTACTTGAATTTAACTATGAAAAAGGATTCTATATTTTACAATATAATATATATATAATTCTACAATATGTTATATATTTTACGATAATTTATTATAAAGGACTCTATAAAACTGAATAATGTTTTACATTTATTAAAAAAAGCGCATTGATAAAAATGTGAAGTTTTCTATCTAGTTCTTTTTGAGAAGAAAATCTAACGAACCAATATTAATTAAAGTCAATTTTTAATGTAATGACATTCGATAAATTCATAGCTTTTATTTATTTATTTTTTTAAGAATGACAATTAAAAAAAAAAAAAATTGAGCATTTCTGCAACGGGAGGAAAAAAAAATCGAATGATTCTGCATCGGGGGTAGGGTGGATTCGGACGATTTTGCATCGGGAAAGGGGAATTGAAATATTCTGCATCGAGGGTAGGGGGGAATCTTATGATTTCGCAACGGGGAAAAAAATAAAAAATCGAACAATTCTGCATCGGAGGAAAAAAAGAAAAAATCGACCTATTTTGCATCGGGAAAAATTTTTTTAAAAATCAAACAATTTTGTATCGAAAAAAAAAAAAAAAAATCGAACAATTCTGCATCGGGGGAGAAGAAAATCGAACAATTCTGCGTCGGGGAGGGGGAATCGAACAATTCTGCGTCGGGGAGGGGGGGGAATCGAACAATTCTGCGTCGGGGAGGGGGGAATCGAACAATTCTGCGTCGGGGAGGGGGGATCGAACAATTCTGCATCGGGGGTGGGAGGAATCGGACGATTTTGCATCGGGGAAAAAAAATTTAAAAAAATCGAATGATTTTGTACGGAGAAAAAAAAAAAAAAATCGAACAATTCTGCATCGGAGGGAAAAGAAAAATCGAACAATTCTACGGCGTGGGGGAAAAAAATCGAAGAATTCTGCATCGGGGGTGGGGGGAATCGGACGATTTTGCATCGGGGGAAAAAAAAAAAAAATAAATAAAAAATCGAACGATTTTGTATCGGAAAAAAAAAAAAAAAAAAAAAAAAAATCGAACAATTCTGCATCGGGGGAAAAGAAAAATCGAACAATTCTGCACCTGAAAAAAAAAAAAAAAAAAAAAAAAAAAAAAAATCGAACGATTTTGCATCGGGCAAAAAAAAAAAAAAAAAAAACATCGAATGATTTTGCATCGAGAAAAAAAAAAATCAAACGATTTTGCATCGGGAAAAAAAGAAAAAAAAAAAAAAATCGAACGAATTTTATAACAATCGAAAATAGATTCAAATTAGCAAATTTAAAAGAAACATTTTCCTCACAGACCGAACGGCTGCTTCTAAATTTTTAATCAATACCCTAAGCTCTTAGGCGGAAACGAAACGGGAATGGGAAATCGTTCTTTTGACAGTTTAACGTCAGCGAATCGCTCGTCCAATAGTCGCCCGTCGTCAACGTCACAAAGAGCAAAAAGTAATAATAAAAAAAAAGAAGCCAGAATCGGCGGCAACAGGGTTGGCGAAAAACTTTAGGGAAAACATTCTCCTATTACGTCGGAGGCAGTCATATGTTTTATTCGAATTAAACAGTTTCCTTAGAAGAAGACCGATTTTGCTAAAAGCGCAGTGTTCGAAATTCCACAATATTTCGGTTCTTTTATTTCCAAGGCGAAGTAATACCTTCGGTGAGATAAAACTTGTTCGGTGAGTTTTTATTTTATCTTATTTTTTTAAAATTTTTATGTAATGTGATTTCTACTGATGCAATCCATGTGTATTTCGAAAACGCACGTGAATCTCCGTTCTATGTTTATATTTGCTCGCCTGCGTTTTTGGTCATGCTTTCTAAAGAATGAACGCTTTGTTTAAATATATCATTGAAATTAAGTTATATATTTGAAATTTTTCATTTTGATTTGATTTGATAATATAATCGCTTAATTATTGTTAATTTAATATATGTTCTATGTTTATATTTGCTCGCCTGCGTTTTCATGTGTTTTACTTTCTAAAGAATGAATTACCTACTAAAATATACCGTTGGAATTAAATTTTATATTGATTGTTATATATTAAATTATAAAATGAAATTTTTCATTTTGATTGGATTTTATAAATATAATCGTTTAATTATCGTCAATTTAATATAATTGTTTAATTATCGTCAATTTAATATAATTGTTTAATTGTCGTCAATTTAATATAATTGTTTAATTATCGTCAATTTAATATAATTGTTTAATTATTGTTAGTTTAATATAATCGTTTAATTATCGTTAATTTAATATAAACGTTTAATTATCGTTAATTTAATATAATCGTTTAAGTATCGTTAATTTAATATAATTGTTTAAGTATTGTTAATTTAATATAATCGTTTAAGTATCGTTAATTTAATATAATTATTTAATTTTATAATTTAATGTATTTAATATTGCTTGATTTTTTTTTTTTTTTTTTTTTTAATCAATGTAACTTTTAGTTTTAAATTAAAAGTTAAGAAAAATTGGCATGATCTGCTTAAGTCAATTAGTGTAATATTATTTCAAATGGCTTATACTGGCATGATCTGCTTGTCAATTAGTGTAATACTATTTCAAATGGCTTATACTGGCATGAGCTGCTTGTCAATTAGTGTAATATTATTTTAAAAAGCATATACTGGTATGATCTGCTTAAGTCAACTAGTGTAATATTAATTTAAATAGCTTATACTGGCATGATCTGCTTGTCAAGTGTAATATTATTTTAAATAGCTGATACTGGCATGATCTGCTTGTCAATTAGTGTAATTTTATTTTAAGTAGTTTATACTGGCATGATCTGCTTGTCAAGTGTAATATTATTTTAAATAGCTTATACTGGCATGATCTGCTTGTCAAGTGTAATTTTATTTTAAGTAGCTTATACTGGCATGATCTGCTTAAGTCAATTAGTGTAATATTATTTTAATGTAAAATTAAAATTGATATGGCTGTTAATTTTTTTTTTTTTTTTAAATGTTACCTAAATTGTTTCATTTTTATTAATCTAGAAAAATTTATGTAGCATTATAGCTTGATTTTTAATATAATATCTTCACAACAAAGTAATTGGTTGTATTTATTATGTTGATTTGAAATGAAAGTGTTATTTAAAGCTTATTGCTCAGGTGTTAAAAAAAAATTTAAAAAAAAAAAAAAGACTTCGAAGAATTGAAATATATATATATATATATATATTTCCACTAAAAACATATACTTTTGATGGGTTTTTTTTTTACTTGAAAATAGCAATCCTTTATATTTTTAATTTATTATTATAATAATTTGAAAGTGCCATTAATTTGAAACCAGCTATATATTAAGAATATTTTATCATAATATTTATTTATTTACTATTACTATTTTATATCTTATTATTACATTATATATTATTTATTATATCTCTTACTGTTTACTATTTACCATTTTTTATTATTTATTTACTATTTTTTTAAGAATATTTATTTTAGTTTTTGAAAAGAGCTTCAGTTGATATGAAATAAATCATTCAAGTCAGCATATGAAATACAATATTCTTAGAAATCTAGAATTTGTTAATTGCAGAAATGTCTCCGATGATGTTTTTTTGTTATCAAAATCCCTCAATTCCGTGTTGTGATTTGAAACTACGTCTTTATTAGTCGTCAACTTGACGTGAACAAAGTGTGCAGAAATATTTCGGCTATGTTAAGAACCACTTGAGGATTTCTTCCTGAAATTCTCGTAGATAGATAACAGCTCCTAAAGCGTTTATCAACTTGAAAAATAACAAATTCCTAGGCCAAGATTAACATTTTTTTTTTTAATCTTAAGATAACAAAAAATAATTAAAAACTGTTTTAGAAAAATTTAAATCTTTAACAGTTTAATTAATAAAAATTGTAAAATGTGTTTTACGTAAATTTTAAAATGCATATTAATTTAAAAGTAATTTGTTTTTAAATTATTTAAAAACAACAGAATAGCAGAAACAGAAACAGAATATTTAAATATTTAAAACAGAATATTTAAATATTTAAAACAGAATATTTAAATTTAAATTAAAACAGAATAAAATAAAATTAAAACAGAATTAAATAAAATATGAAAATTATAAATTTTAATAAATTCAAATATTTTTTTAATTAATTTTAAATATTTTTTATTTAATGTTAATAAATTTAAATATTAATTTAAAAATATTTTCTAAATAAAAAAAATTAAAAATTAAAAATTTGTAGAAGCTTAGAAATTATTATTATTATTATTAAAGCTGGTTTTATTCAATTTTTAAAATATTATATTGTGTGCATATATGTTGTAATTTTATTCGAATATCTCGGGAAAAAAAAAAGACATCGAAATTTTTAGAACGCGACAAGAAATTTTTTAATATTTGACATCAATGCGGATTTAAACTATTCTTTTTAACTAATTTGTTTACAAATAGTATCTTTCTTTATGATCGTATTATTAATCAAGATGATGATAAAAAAAAATTTAAAATATATAATTTAAAGAAATTTTGAATTTATAGCATAAGTCAACTAAAAGAATCATGTGGCTGATATTGATTCTTGTATTTTGCAATTGACTAGCTCTCTGGCCTTTGATATCACAGTCTTCAGGTTCGAATCCGGGCCGTGGCTTGGATGTTTGTTAGTGGTTCGTAATCTACGTTAAACTGTAGCTCCCGGTCTAATTAGCCTAAAATGTGCACAAAATGACCGTAGAACAACAAACCAAACCCTCTATTCCCAGTGCATATTTTTAGTGGATTTTGACAGAAGGGTCTCATTTAATGATAATAATCACTGGCCGATACAGTAGGTCTTTCAACTAAATACTTCAGAAAAAACACTTTTTAAAAATACTTTCAGGCAAACTATTCTTCTTCTTCATTTTGCGCAGCAGCCCCATGGTGAGTTAAGGCCGTCTGCCTGCTGGCAGATTCTCAGACAGGAGATGTTTTTTTTTTTGAGGGTAGGCTGGTTAGCCCTACGATCAGCAGTCATTTTAGACCGGGATCTACAGTTTAACGTGGATTCCGAACCATTAGAAGCATCCATGGCACCACAGGGATTCGAACCCAAAACCTGTGTCACTGAGCGTCAAGACGCTAATCACTTGGCCATCAGGCCCCTAGGTCATAACTCTAATAACTACTTTTAAAGGTAAAATTTAAAAAAAAAAAACTGGGCTTCGATATCGTATAAAATCTTGGCAACATTAGTAGAACAGCATTAGTAGAGTTTCGTCCAAAGTTCTATCTGTTTATCTATCATACGGCATTTCAATGAATTAAGAGCACACAACAAGTGAAATAGGCTCGTATTTTATATTGATTAAATTTTCTCCGATTTTCTCATAATTTTTGTTTCCATTTTCTATTCCACATTAAACATTTTTAATGTAATTCTGACACTATCGGAGCCAAGCAGTTTAGTTCACGTTTTTGTTGCTGCCTGATGGCCAATTGGCTAGCTCTTTGTCCTTCGGTATCACAGACTTTTCTGGTTTAAATCCTGACAGGTGCATGGATGTTTGTGAGTGGTTCCGAATCCACGTTAAACTGTAGGTCCCGGTCTAATTAGCTTAAAGTGTGTATAAAATGACTGTCTACCAGAGAGCGACAAACCAAAAACGTGTATTTTACATGCCTAGTTTTTATCCGTTTATTTCCTTTCTGTATCCAATTACTTTTACTGCTGTATAATTTTTGATGCGGAAGAACTAATCAGCATTTGTGTGCTACTTCTAGAGAATTTCATCTTCTGAGTAGTTTCCGGATGAAATAAATATCGAGGCAAAAAAATGTTGTCAATTTACTTGTTATCAATCAATTCCAGTACATCCGATCTCAATTTCAGAAAAAAAAATGTTTCTTCCCGAATCTTCTAGCTGTTTACATTTAGATATGATTGAAACTAATTTCAATACATTGAATATTGGATATCAATCAATATTTTAATTGCTATTTTCTTACTTTTAATTTTCTGTTTTTTTTTTTTTTTTTTTTTTTTTTTTTACATTCGTCTCGATTATTTGTATTTGTGCAAAATTAGATTTTCTTCTTTATATAATAATAAGTTATACTTATATTGCAAAATTATTAAAAACTATATTTGAACGGTTTTTATTGAGCGTGACATCATTAAAAATGTTCAAAAAATGAGTTAAGATATCTAAATCTAATTTAAACAATTGTAATGGTAAAGCACGCCGCTGGTGAGCATTAGGGCGGAGGTTCAATCCTCAGGCGGCATTGTTGTAAACATTGTTACAAAAAGAAGAGGAGACTCAATGGCGTTTGTGTCGTTCAGCATCTTGCCTCTTTAGTCGGAATACCTGGTGGGAGTTTACCGGGATTTCTCCCATACGATACGCAAATGCGGGGTAGTCCCCCCTATAAAGTTCTCACGGAAGGCACTGCTCTCCTTCAATGTCACGGAGCCAAGTCTCGACTTCTAAATATGGGTGCTCCATCAAAACAGAAGCTTCCTTCACCCTTTTTCTCTTCAGAGGGATACGGCGACGACAACAACAACAACAATTGTAATATACATATAATAATGTAAAGATCTGACATGCAAAATTCTCATTTTGTTTTGTTGCGCAAAATTTTCCAGTTTATTCTAACGCAAACAAAAAGGATAATTTTGTTCGCATTTTTAAACGGGATTATGGAATTTTAAAAAATTGTCACTAAGTATTTAATTTTTAAAGTTCGATATTGGTGACAAAAACCTACAATAAAATCTTCTGTGTTTTTGGTAATGGATATTTTTGAAAAACCTACAATGAAATAATCTGCGTCTTAAGTAATGGATATTTTTGAAAAACCTACAATAAAACAATCTGCGTCTTTGGTAATGGATATTTTTGAAAAAGCTACAATGAAACAATCTGCGTCTTTGGTAATGAATATTTTAGAAAAAACTACAATGAACCAATCTGCGTCTTTGGTAATGGATATTTTTGAAAAACCTACAATGAAACAATCTGCGTTTTTGGTAATGGATATTTTTGAAAAACCTACAATAAAACAATCTGCGTTTTTGGTAATGGATATTTTTGAAAAACCTACAATGAAACAATCTGCGTCTTTGGTAATGGATATTTTTGAGAAACCTACAATGAACCAATCTGCGTTTTTGGTAATGGATATTTTTGAAAAACCTACAATAAAACAATGTGTTTTTACAATGAATAGTACACTAAAACCTTCTATGTTTTTTGGTAATGGATAATTTTGAAAATGCTACAATAAAACCTTCTTCTGTGTTTTTAGTAATGGATATTTTTGAAGCCCGTGTTCATATGACCTTAGTTATAACATTAAATTAGTTATTAAAGTGAATGATTTTTAGTTATGGAGACATATTTAGACTTATAACAAGTATTTATCAAATAATGGTTATTTATAAAAAAAAAAAAAGTTACACATAAGTCATCATAATTATTTTTTCACGGGCATTGGCGCATTCGATCGATAGGAAATATTCATGGCATGTAAAAGTCCTTTTCTGATGCCAGCAGAGTGACTCCAATGAGTTTTATAAATTGGCGATGTGCCTGGAAAAGATGCGAAACCAATAGTGGCAACTAGATTGAAACGGAGCCAAGAATTAATGGATCGATAGGGGATAGGTAATGGGGACGTTGCGAATTGGCGATGGGTCGTTGACCATTTTCCTATTCTGAGGATTGCTGCGTTTCCAAAAATATTTCACAAACAGCTCATCTTTTAAAAGTGACAGGTTTTTACCACTCTGGCATTTAATTTAATGTGAAATATGCCAACCTACAGTAGTCATATTATGAAGGCTCCAGACAATTTCCGCTCATTTCGACGCCGAGTTCGATGAACTTCTAGCGTGGTAAATTCTGAATTGAATAATTTTATCTTCCATGCTAATTTCATTGTGTAGATTACTGCGGAAAAAGATTACAAAGAGGGAAAAAACGTCTTGCAGTAAGTAAAGAAGGAGAGGGGAAAAAAAGGAAAAATTTTTATGCATTGTAATGAAGGGGGGAGAGGAATCTTAAATGCATTGTATTGAAGGGGGGAGAGGAATCTTAAAGGCATTGTATTGAAGGGGGGGAAATCTTAAATGCATTGTATTGAAGGGGGGAATCTTAAATGCATTTTAATGAAGGGGGTGGGGGATCTTAAATGCATTGTAATGAAGGAGAAAAAAATCTTTGCATTGTAATGAAGGCGAAAAAATCTTTGCATTGTAATGAAGGCGAAAAAATCTTTGCATTGTAATGAAGGCAAAAAAATCTTTGCATTGTAATGAAGGCGAAAAAATCTTTGCATTGTAATGAAGGCGAAAAATCTTTGCATTGTAATGAAGGCGAAAAAATCTTTGCATTGTAATGAAGAGGAAAAAAGCTTATGCATTGTAATGAAGGGGAAAAAAGCTTATGCATTGTAATGAAGGGGAAAAAAAGCTTATGCATTGTAATGAAGGGGAAAAAAAAGCTTATGCATTGTAATGTAGGGGGAAAAAGCTTATGCATTGTAATGTAGAGGGAAAAGAGCTTATGCATTGTAATGTAGGGGGAAAAAACTTATGCATTGTAATGAAGGGGAAAAATCTTAAATGTATTGTAATGAAGGGAAAAATTTCTTTTTGGTAAAATGTTTGGATTTCAAAAACTGGTAACTACATGCTGACAAAAATTTAAAGACAAAGCATCTAATTTTAATATATATTTTGAAGGCTAAATAAAAATTTTAATTTATAACTATAACGTGCTGTTCAGAATATAATATACTTTGTATATCTATATAATATTTTAAAAACACATGTATTTATTTAGTTGAGTTAAAATTACAATGTCCATTTTTATAAATCCAGAGACCTAAGATAGAATAAACAATATTCGACAGAATTCATTTAAAAGTAAAGTTAGCTATATTGTTGTTAAAAATTTGTGAGGAAATTACGCAATTTTTTTTTTTATTTAACATTCAGTCGAGAAAAATTTATCACTGAAATTTTGTACGAATTTGATGAATTTGTAATACAATTTGTGCTTTTCTGTTAAGCTAGTAATTTAGAAGATTTTTTTTTTTTTTTTTTTTTTTTGGCTCTAACCCTTCGAATCCAGATGTTTTTAATGCATCAGCGATTACTTGTTCCACTCCTACTGGTACCACAGGCTTCAGGTTCGAATCTTGGCGGTGGCATGGAAGTTTATGAGTGGTTCCGAATCCACGTTCAACCGTAGGTTCCGATCTAATTAGCCCAAAGTGTGCAAAAAAATGACCATAGAGCGACTAACCAAACCAAACCAATCGAAGCCTATATATGCCACGAGAAGACTAATCAAATGGATTAATGTCTTAACGTGGAAGAATTTTCATGCTCGAATTTGCTTGTGGTGTTTGAAGAAAACTGGGAAAACTCCCACCAAGCAACCTGGCGATTGTGTTAGACGATCACACTCCGTCAAAATCACTATCGTCTTTGTTTTTGCAATGGAACGTCGATACCAAATTCAAACATTCCCTCTCGCGCGTTTTATCAGAAACGAACTTCTAATCCAGATTAAATATTAGTAGCAATCTTTCCATAATTAGTAATATTTCGGCCATAACAACATGCAAGATAACTATTTATTCTTGATATATCTATCGCGCAACCTAAAATAGAGTAATTATATTTGAATAAGTTTGCGACTATTTTTGATGTTCTGCATGGCCTGTTAGAAAAGATAACGCCTTAAAATGGAAGGGGGAAAAAAAAGTGCACTGACTTCCGGAAAAAGAACATCTGATAAGTTTTTAGACGTCATAATCGTTCTCTTCGAAGAGTTCCGAGAGGTACGATAATTCTGATAATTTGTAATATTTTGTTATTTACTTTAGCTTTTTTTTAAAACAGAACATTTATTATTTTATAATTGAGATACTTCGATGATGCTTAAAATGAATTGTGCTATGTCTGTGTGAATCTTTTAATCGAAATTTCTGTTTATTTAATTTAGAAACGTAAAAATTAGCGGTAAACATTGCATTATGTATTATGTAATTATTCGGAAAAATTAATTAGCGTTCAGTATGACGTTATGTATTATAGTAATAATTCGAAAAAATTAGTTAGCATTCAGCATGATATTATGTATTATTGTAATAATTCGAATCAATTAACTAGCGTTCAGCAGAACATATTATGTATTATTGTCATAATTTGAAAAAAATAATTAGCGTTCAGCAGGACATTATGTATTATTGTCATAATTCGAAAAAAAAAATAATTAATGTATTTGGAAAAGAATTTATTCTAGTTTATAAATTCTGTATTTTTACTATTGCTGTTGACAATTAAGCTAAGTAACTGAATTGCTAATTTTTTGACAACTTTTCAGAGTTCTGATGGAGGTTTTTGCAAATTTTTACTACATCAGTAAAAAGCATGCGCCTTATTTAAAGTAAAATTTCGATATTAAGAATTGTGTTTGTTTTACAGAATTATTTTTTTTAATTCGTAAAATATAATATAATTGAAGCATTTAAATTTGTTGATTGCGTTAATATAAGGATTATTTCATTTTGATTGTAACTGGTTTTGAAACTTGACGACTAAAGATCCTGGTTTACTATAATTTGAAACAATTTAAGGATTATTTAAGGATATACGTTAAGCTGTATTTGAAAATGGTTGTTTAAATGCTGCAAAATTGTTTAAAAGATGTTTGGTCAATCGGATAATCCATGTGTTTCCTTTAATGTGTTTTTATTGAAAAAAAAAAAAAGGATGTATAATTGGGAAAACTGTAAAGTTTCTTATGACAAAGATCCATTCTTGCATCCGTAGATTAAACAGCAGTAACCTCCAAAAAATAATATTTATCCCTCTTATTAATGTTTTCAAAGCGCATAATAAGAAGCTAGATCACTGTGTGATACATAATACACGTGATCAACCATGTGGAAAAGTCCTTAATTATTGTAATTCAAGGTTTTCAATTGTCTCCATTTTATTTTCAGAGATTCAGGTAGGTGGGGTTTTTTTTAACACGTGGTAGATTATCCATAGTAGAACATTAATGAAAATAAGTGATGGAATTGATCAGACAACAAAACATTAAACCACAAAGTGAATCATTTTTTTTTCTTTCTTACGTGTAATAATTTTTCAAGGTTAATTACAGTGCTTGATTTACATTAACAGATTACATTTGATTACATTTTACAGTGCTTGCTTAAATTACAGTGCTTGAAAATTATATTGCATACTTATAGATGACTACAAAAACTAAACTGTTGAAAATGGTTTCATCATAAAGAAAAACAGGTAAAATATTAAATAGGTTTTTGTTTTTAGTCATAAAAGGGCCATAAGATATTTTGGATTTAGTCTTTTAAAAGACCTCGATTTCAATGAATATAAAAATCAGTATATATAAATTGAAATTTTTTTATTTTAATAAAAAAATTTTAAATTCTATATAGAATTTTGTAATACATTAAAAGAATATGCTCCTTTGAGTGAAAATATGAAAGAATATAATGTGTGTTGTGTATCAGTGTGGGATGGACATCCCATGACTTGGTTCCGAGTCGCATTGCCTTCTGGGAGGATTTTAGAGGGAACTACATCGCCTTTGCGTATCGTATGGGGAGAAAATCCAAAAAAATCCCACCAGATATTCCGACTAAAGAGACAAGATGCTGAACATCACAAATGCCATCGAGTCTCCTCATGTTATGAAACAGTGCCTACAATATAGTCACCAGAGGATTGAACCTCAACCTTAATGCTTGCGAGCGGCGCTCATTGCCACTGAGCCACGAGTCGGGCGAAAGAATATAGTGTTGTATATATTGTGTTTTAGGAAATGTCAGGTAATGCATGTGCATGCCATTAAATGCATAGACATTAAATACATTTGTATTATTAAAATTTAGTTCATCTTTCTATTTACATTTTCAATGTTTAAATAAATCGAGAAAGTTTTCAAACATATTTTTCCAATTTGGTATCGAGGATATCAGATGAAATTATTAGCAAGAATTAAGTGTCGCATAATAATCATGCAATTAATAATGTTTGTCACTTAATAATGCTTTCCAAAAATAAACAAAAATAAAGCATCACAAAGAAAGTGATTAGTTTTGACTGACATACCTAAACCTTATATGAGCCTGATGACTGAGTGGCTAGCTCCTGCGCTCGATGTCACTGGTTTCGTGTTCGAATCCCGGAGGTGCTATGGATGTTTGTAGTGGTTCGGAATTCACTTTAAACCGTAAGTCCTGGTCTAATCTGATTGTACAGCGTTGGGTGTAGGGCTGACATCCCTAACTCATAAAAAGTGTTACGGAGCCAAGTCAGACTTCTACCTACGGGTGCTTCATCACAACAGAAGTTGCCTCTCGCTTTTTCCTCTTTCCATGAGACCACATGGAAGCACGCATGGTTCTTGCACTTGGTCTAGATGTTGCTGTCTACCAAGTGGCATAAGGAACAACAAAATGTTTTTATGTACTCGTATTCTATGCATCGAAATGTTTTTAAATATCGGCATCGGCATGCAGTATCCTACTTGCAAAAAAAAAAAAAAACCCCAGAATAAAAATATGACTCAGATGCTTATAACGGAAAGAAAAAAAAAATTATCTTAAGAACAGAAGCAAATTATCTGCAAAACGTTCTTCAAAAGATTTGTACCGTTTTTGAACTCCTCAAATCTACGCAAACAGTTGAGACTGATAAACACAAAGTGGTCTCTCTCTTCTTTTTCGGTAGGTCTGTTTCGCTACTTTACTACACAGATAAAAAGTCTGAACAGAAGAAACGCGAAACCTCTTATGCAATCGGCAAGTAAGATGTTTATGCAGCTCGGCGAAGCTTTTCTAATGCGGTAACTATAGTGACAGATGCAACAATGCGAACCGTGGAGAAGAAATTGCGAAACTGTTTTATGGCAGCGACAGGAAAATTGGTTTTTCCCTTCCGACATGCTTATCAACACGTGAGGAGTATGATAATCAAATAGGAGATGTAATATTATCTTTACTCTTCAGTTTTACAAGTAGTACAGTAGTACATGCTGGAATAGTTTTAATTTAAAAGGAATTTACATCCTATTTGACAGTCTCGCATTATTTTGTCTTATTAAAAAAAAGGATTGTGAAGGTGAAATATTTTATTTAAAATCATATTAAAATGAGATGCATGACTAGCTAACATATGCAGTTTAAAATGTAAGATTACTAAATATCTATTTGCATACAATAGTTGGAATAATTGCGTCAAACATGTTATTACTTGTTAAGAAAATAATTACTTATTTTTGTTCATGCAAGGCTTTCAAATATTCTTCTTCATTGGCGCAACAGCTGCAGGGTGGGCCAAGGCCATCTACTTACTGGCAAATTTCGAGACAGGAAAATTTTTCTTTTTATGGAATAGGATGGTCACTTGTAAGGTCTTATGTCCAACAGTCATATTAGACCGGGCTTGAACGGCCGAGTGTCCAGGCCTCTTGCGCTCAGTGTCACAGGTTTAGGGTTCGAATCCCGGCGGTGCCATGGATTCGGAATCCATGCTTTTGAATCTAGCTTAAGCCGTAAGTCCCGGTCTCATATGATTGTAAGCGTCTCGGAGCCCAGTCAGACTTCTCTCACCCACATCAGTCCCAAACTGCATAGGGACAATTTAGCTCTAAGCACAGTGATGTAGTGTTGTGTGGTGTAGTAGTAGTCATCGGGACCTATGGTTTAAAGTGAACCGGAAGGTACTGCCCTCCTTCTTCAGCGTCACGGAGCCAAGTCAGAATTCTACCTACGGGTGTTCTATCAGAAACAGAAGCTGCCCCCTTTTTCCCTCCTTCCATGAGACCACACGGGTTCGGTCTTGGTCTCTACAACAAATCCGCCAGCGGATAGAACCTCAGCCCTAAGGCTCACCAGGGAGAGCATTGCCACTGAACCATGAGTTGGGATTTATTTTTATTTGAACAAGTTTTAAGATCGAAGGTTGTACATTTATTGAACACTTTGATGTACTCGTAAGCTTTAATTAGACACATATCTCTGTTGGAATAAGTGATTGTCTTGAACTTAAAAACTATGTCAAAGCCTTAATCATATGAAAAAAACCCCACAGAAATGAATAAAAAAAATATTTAGAAATGAAACGAATATAAAAAAAATTAAAAAAATAAAAGAATATGATAAATTAAAAGACACGAAGTCAATTGTAATAAAAATCTCATAACCAACTCTAATATCAGATTTGTCTACCAAAATCACGCCACCTCATTTTTTCTTCCTTTTTAGCGTAAAAGTCTAACTTCCACCACCGTTAATTGATACCATCATCCATGATTTCATTCACCAAGAACGCGAAGGTTGGATCTGACATCCGAAGAATTTTTAGTAAGAATAACGAAAGAAAAGAAAAAAACACCTAGAATTCCTCAAATAGTTGTAACTTTATGAATGCCTCGTTCTGTGGCGAATCTGGACTCGGAGCTTCTTGCTATACAGCACTTCTCGTAAAGAGAAAAGACGATCATTGTTTGTGAACCTGCTCGTAATTTTTCCTTTTCTTTTTTTATTGTTTTCCTGTTCTATCGGAACAGCTGGTGCAACTCCAGAACTTGGAAGCGGGCAAAATATTGGTATCAGTCGGAGAAGAAGTTCGGTTTCTAGGATGAAAAGAGTTTCGGTGGTCAACTTTCGGTAATTCTATGCCAAGGTCACATGCATACTCGTCTCGCTTATTAATCATAGTCGTAAGGTACGTTTTTTAAATCTATTTTAGCTAATGTACGTTTCAAAATTAGATAATTTTTTTATTAAGTATGTTGAATCTTTTTTCAATTATTGCAGAAATATAAATAATTCAATTATTTATATTTTTGCTTTAATTTTTATATTCTAATTTTATAGAAGAACAATTGTTTTATGCATTGTATTGATTGTACAAATAAGATGATTGACTTATTAATTATAATGAAACAATGATATCATGAATGCTTTGAAATTAATAAAAAAGTCTTTGTTCAAATTTGATTAGATAAAAATTGTTTTGGGTGTTGTACTGAACATTTGGACCCATAAACAATAGAAATCTGATTTTAAAGTAAATGATTGTTTATTAGTCAATAATAGGTTGATATGGGGCCTGATGGCCGAGTGACTGGCTCTCTTTGACGCTGGGTGTCCCAGGATCGGGTTTGTGTCCCGCCAGTGTCATGGATGTTTGTAGTGGTTCGGAATTCACTTTAAACCGTAAGTCTTGGTCTAACCTGACAGTACAATGTTGGGCATAGGGCTGACAACCCTACCCAGTAAAAAAAAAGGAAAATATCTCCTGTCGCGAAATTTGTCGGTAGGCAGACGAATTTGGCCCACCATGGGGCTGTTGTGCCATTGAAGAAGAATAGGTTGATATTGTATTGAATGGGTTAGATCTGTCAGCAATCTAATTTTTAATCATTCAAAGTAGACTGTTGTACTTGGTTATTGCTTTATGGTATAGTTGACCTATGATGAACCATTTCCTGCCTTAAACCGCTACAGTACATAGCAAAGCAGAAGAAAAGGGGAGTTTTATAAAAAGAGGATTCGACTTTAATTTATTCTAGTTAAAAGATGAGAGATAAAAGAAAGATTTAGATTCCCTAAATTTCCATGGGTTGCAAATGAGATTGTCGTGTTAAATACCATTTAACCATTTAGCCTAAAACCATTTTTTTCTCTTTGTAGTTAGCAGGTTTTTCCAACTCTTTAAATATCTCGAGCATATCTTTAATATTAGGTTTGCTCCCTTGCATTACAGAACATGTGTAAATAAATTATATGTAAATGAATTATGTGTAAATTACCATGTGTTAAGGAATTATCCAACATTATAACTCAATGATATTAGTATAATATTGCATGGTTATTATAAAATAAATTCCCAAAAACATTAATCTTCAGTTCATTTTGCCGTTCAGTCATTTATTTTTTGTGATGTTTTACAGTAATAGGTTATTTTTTTAAAAGGTTGTTTTTAAATAATTGAATAAATAATAAATATTATTCATTAATATATTTGCTTACATTATTATATTTCACAATATTCTTAAATTTTTATATTTTATTGTTCAGTTTATTTATTTAAATAAATTATAATAAAATATAAAAATTACAGTTTATGTTTTATTTTGCGAACGTTATAGTTTGTTTTATGTTATTTATGTTGTAAACGATATTTTTTATTGTTTTATTTAAAAACCAAAGTGATATCTTTTTAAATAGAAGTATTTAATTTACAGCATGAATGAAGCTGATAAATAAAAAATCTTAAAAAAAAAAAATAATAATAATAACAATTTTTTTAAATAAGCCATGCCAAAAAAAAAAAAATTTTTTTTTAATAAACAAAACCCTCTACAGTTATTATTAAAATTATGTCTAAAAATATAAAAATTTGGTCTAAATTACACAAAATTTTTTTTGATTTATTTATGCATAGTTTTAACAAATTCGTCTTTGCATGCTTTTGTTCACGTTCTCCTCGTGTTATTAGTACTACACAGAAACTTCGAAAATATATTTACCGCCTATTTATTGAAAATGCTGGTTTCTTTTTGCTCTTTAAATTATCGGAAACATGAACTTGTTTTCAGTATCTCCTAGGCAACGGTTGTCTGCTTAAATTCGTAAACAACTCGATCTGTTGAATGGAGAAAAGCGTTAGATTTCTCTATACCCAGCAACATTTTTTTTTTTTTTTTTTTTTTTTTTGTCTTTTTTAAGTGGACGTTGTTTTTCTCTAGGGGTCTGAAGTTATTTTATTGGTGTTTACCGAAATGTTGCCAGGTGAGAATTGTTTTTATTTTTGAAATATATATATTTTTTTTCAAATGAAAAGATGCATTGTTTTAGAAGTAGTCCCGCTAATTTCATTTCGTGTAATATAAAATTTAATTTTTCTAATGCAACGTCTTCTTGTTTGTCAATTAGTTAATTTAATCTCTGTCAGATAGTCTAATTGTCAAAAGTTAATATTTATCTTTTTCATGTGAAAAAGGAAGATAGAGAACTCAGATAATCTTGAACAGTTAAAAATCTAGAGAATTAATCTGAAACTACGATTGTACCATTAGATTTCGAGTAATATACAATTTAGTTTTTATAAACCAACGTCTTCTTGTTTGTCAATTCGTCATTTTAAATAGTTAATTTAATCTCTGTCAAATAGTCTAATTGTCAAATGTTAATATTTATCTTTTTCAAGAGAGAAGGGAAGAACTGTATAACAGATAATCTTGAACAGTTAAAAATCTAGAGAATTTAACATGAAAATTCGATTGTTCGTTTAGATTTCGAGTACTATACAATTTATTTTTATAAAGCAACGTCTTCTTGCTTTTCGATTTGTCAATTCAATTAGTTAATTTAATCACTGTCAGATAGTCTAATTGTCAAAAGTTAATATTTTTCTTTTTAGAGAGAGAAAAGAAGATAGAGAACTGTATAACAGATAATTTTAAACAGTAAAATATCTAATGAATTTAATATGAAAATTCGATTGTTCGATTATATTTCGAGTAATATGCAATTTAATTTTTATAAAGCAACGTCTTTTTGTTTGTCGATTCGTCAATTTAATTAGTTAATTTAATCTCTGTCAGAAAATCTAATTATCAAAAGTTAATATTTATATTTTTCGAGAGAGAAAAAAAGATAGAGAAATGTATAACAGATAATTTTAAACAGTCAAATATCTAGAGAATTTAATATGAAAATTCGATTGTTTGATTAAATTTCGAGTAATATGCAATTTAATTTTTATAAAGCAACGTTTTGTTTGTCGTTGTCAATTTAATTAGTTAATTTAATCTCTGTCAGATAGTCTAATTGTCAAATGTTAATATTTATCTTTTTCGAGAGAGAAAGGAAGATAGAGAACTGTATAACAGATAATCTTGAATAGTTAAAAATCTAGAGAATTTAATATGAAAATTCAATTGCTTGATTAGATTTCGAGTAGTATGCAATTTAATTTTTGTAAAGCAACGTTTTGTTTGCCGGAGTCAATTTAATTAGTTAATTTAATCTCTGTCAGACAGTCTAATTGTCAAAAAATAATATTTATCTTTTTTAAGAGAGAAATGAAGATAGCTGCATAAAAGGTAATCTTGAACAGTTAAAAATCTAGAGAATTTAATATGAAAATTCAATTCTTTTGTTGTTATCTCTTTTTTTAAGTGTGCGGGTATCTGAGGGGAGTTTTAAATATGATTTGTCGTATCATTCTTTGCAATTGCTTATATATTACATGAAAAAAAACTAATGCAAATAACTAAAATTAATTAGCATTTTCATGAAGCAATTACTAATGAATGAAGGCTGAAACAAAATGAAAGTAAATCTAATTATAGAAAATGCATAATGAGAGTGAAATTGCATTATAAAGAGGAAAAAAAAATCACATTAAAGGAAGGAAGAGATTGCGTACCTGTGAGCAAATAAGCAAGTTAGTAAATAATTTAATATTCATTCTAGTACAAGTTTTGTTTCAAATGATGTAATATTAAAAATAAAACATTTTTCAAATTTTATTAGTGTTTATAAAAATATGGTTAAATTATTTGATAAATGGATTCTGTTTATTTAAAAGGTTGTATAACTGCTTTATCGGATATTATCGTCACAAAATTCACAATAAATTATATTGGACAAGTAATTGAAATAAGCAAATTAGAAAATAATTTATACTTCATTCTAGTATAATTTATATTTCAAATGATGTAATATTATTGATAGAATATATTTTTTAAATTTTATTATTTATGAAGGTATGGCTAAATTGTTTGGTAAATGGATTCTGTTTATTTAGAAAGGTTGTATACCTGCTTTGTCGGATATTATCGTCACAAAATTCAATAAATTGTATTGAACAAGTAATTTAAATAAGCAAGTTAGTAAATTATTTAAACTTCATGTAATATTTGCCAATTAATATTGCCCAAGTAATATTTCAAATGATGTAATATTAGTGATAGAATATTTTTTTAAAATTCTATTAATGTTTATGAAGATTAAATTATTTGATAAATGGACTGTGGAAATGGGAAATGTTTATTTAAAAGGTTGTATACCTGCGTTGTTGGATATTATATTATATTTATATTATCGTTTCAAAATCCAATTAACTATATTGAACAAATAATATAAATAGTTTGGTTTGTCGCTCTACAATCATCATGTGCACACGAGGGCTAAACAGGCCGAGACCTACAGTTTAACGTGGATTCCGAACCCCTAACAAAGATCTCTGCCACCGCCAAGATTCGAACCTGAAGCCTGTAGTACCAAAGGCCACAGCACTAGCGAATTGGCCATCAGGTGGCAAATAATTTAAATAAGCAAGTTAGTAAATAATTTATATTTTAAATATATATGATTATATTATATATTTTAAATATGATTTATCGCATTATTCTTTACAATTGCTTGTATATTACATGAACAAAAATTTGCACTATCATGAAACATTTGCAGATGAATGAAGACTGAAACAAAATGAAAGTAAATCTTATTATAGAAAGTATAAAATACTAGTGAGATTGCATTACAAAAAGGAAAAAAAAATCATTAAAGGAAGGAAGTGATTGCGTACCTGTGAACAAATAAGCAAGTTAGTAAATAATTTAAACTTTATTCTAGCCCAAGTTATATTTTAAATGATATAATATTGACGATAAAATATTTATTTAAATTTTATTAGTGTTTATGAAGGTATGGTTAAGTTATTTGAAAAGATTGTATACCTGCTTCGTCGGATATTAGTATGATATGAGTATGAGTTTATTAGAGTTAGATATGAGTTTTTGCATAACGTTTTTTTTATCGCCCGATATTTTTTCCTTCCTAGCGCGCATGCTCATAGGAAACATTGTACCTATTGCGCATGCGTATCTGTAATACTGCACTACTGAGCTATTCCTATGAGCATGCGCGCTAGGAAGAAAATTATCGGACGATAAAAAAACGTTATGCAAAAACTCTCTATTATCGCCACAAAATCCAATTAATTGTATTTCATGTATAACTCAATGAATAGAGAATGTTTTGAGGTAGTTTCCATGTAAATGTTGAATGTAATATAAGCTGTAAATGTTGTAATAAGCTGTAAATGTTGAATGACTGTAAATGTTGAATGAAAAATAATAATATAATAAGCTGTAAATGTTGAATGACTTTCATCCATCTAAATTCAACGTTGCAATCGAAATTTCTTTTCCAAAGCCAGCTGCCTACTGGCAGATTTCGAGACAGGCGATGTGTTTTTTTTTTTTGACGGAGTGCTGTTGTCAGCCCCACTCCCAACTCTCTACAGTCATATTAAACCAAGAAATACAGTTTAAAATGGATTCCGAACCACTGCAAACATCTGCCATGGCTGGGATTCGAAACCGAAACCTGTGGCACCTGAGCTCCAGAGCACTAATCATCAGGTCACTTTAAAATTTCTTTAGAGAAGATTTAAATGCACTGTTTTTTTTTTTTAAAGCTAGTAAACTCTCATTTTACTGAAATAGTACTTTAATAAAAGTAACTTTTTATGTAAATATTCATTTTGTAGAATGCCTCTCTTTAATACATTAATTAAAATACTTTTTTCGTGTCATAAAAATGCATTGCGAGACATTTTTTTTTTTTTTTTTTTTTTTTTTGATGAGAAACATTAATGATAATTCTGTTATCGTAAATGCTTATTAGATGAATTAATGGACAACGAAATACATTTTAACATTATGTATTATATGCTGGTGACAATAACTAAGTTCATGTTTGTTAAAATTATTTTGTGTCCCGTGCGGACCCGGGTTAGAAATGCTCCACTACAGCCCATGCATGTCGTAAAAGGCGATTAAAATGGGTACCCAGTGTTAAAGGGTATAACTGCGTCGGGTAAAGCCAGTGTCAAAGGGTATAACTGCGTCGGGTAAAGTCAAATTTCCCCCTTTAAGTGCTCCGTTGTTTTTGTGCCACAAGATAAAGGACAAAAAGAAGCTGCATTTATTACTTTTTATCATGACTCGTCGTTTTAAGACACGGGTTCATGGACTTCGTCGACAGCAACGCCTAGATCAAAGTGGATAAGAAACAACAACAAAATTATTTTATTGTACACAAATTACGTAGCATGTTGTAAACTGATTTATGCCTGTGAAAATCAAGAATATGCATTATCACCATGACTCGAAGTTATTACTGCTACGTAGCTAGGTGCAGGTTGAAATAAAATCTAAGTATCTGATTGAGATTTAACACTTAATGAGGATGCAACATTTTGAGGAAATTTATTACTTGTAATCCTAATTTGTTGAATATTGGTGGACCCCGTGTGTACTATGGCGGCCTGATGACCATTTGGCTAGAGCTCTGTCCTTTGATACCGCAGGCTTCAGATTCGGATCCTGACGGTGGTGTCGATGTGAGTTAGTGGTTCGAAATCCACGTTAAACTATAGGTCCCTATCTAATAAGTCTAAAGTGTGCAAAAATTGATCGTAGAGCGACAAATCAAGTCAAATCAAATCAAACCAAACCAAACCGTATATACTACAAACTGTCCACCGATGGGTGAAAAATGTGAGTAACTATCCTGCATTTATGCATCGTATGAAAGAATGTTGCCTGGTGGGAGACGCGCGACAATCTTTTCCCTTGGTTGGTGGAGATTGTCGCACTTTCCACCGAATCGTCTCGTTCTTTAAAGCAGTGATTGCTACTAACCCGCCAACAGATTTGAATTTGATTACTCCTGCCCACATTACCGTTTGGTAACGAGTAGGGTGTGTAAGCTGCTATACTAGCAGCTAGTTTGTCAGGATGAAATACTCTCTTTCTATTTACATTAATTTTTATTTACACTATTAGTACATACGTACACATGGCACCTGTGCCTCTTCTACAATAGTATTAATATTTAAAAGCCAAAAGCCGGTCCCTAACCGTCTGTTTCGATCTGACGCTCCTAGCGTTCAACTCGTGGTCTGAAGATCTCACCGCAACTACTTACCACGCTGGACCACACAGTTAAAATCACAGTTACCAGTTAGAACCTTGACCTCTCGCGGTTATATATTAATGATAATTAAACCTTACAGGTGTTATCATGTATTTGGGACAATTGTGTATCCAAACTTTTTAAATTATTAATATGCCATGCCATGTTAGCTTCTGCGTAACCATAAATACTTTTAGCCCATTTTCAAAAAAGAAATGCTGCTACTTGTGACTTAGATACACCCTCCTATCCTTTTACTGTGGTGTAGTCTGAAGCGTTCGGAATTTATTTTAAACCATAGATCCCAGTCTAATACGACTGCAGAGCGTTGGACGTAGGGCTGACAGCCCTATCCAGTAAAAAGAAAACATCTCATGTTTTGGAATCTGCCAGTAGGCAAATGGCCTTGGCCCACATTGGGGCTGTTGCTCCAGTGATGATGATGATGATGTAGTCTGAGACCATAATAATAACCCTCTATTTGCAGAAAAGTTCGAGTTAAAACACCAACTTAATAATAATAATAATAAAAACTTGATACTTTTACTTGATACTTGAATACAAATATAACATAAAGTAAATATTTTTTCTTTAATGCTGGATTTAGAAATTTGCACATAAGAAAATTACTTTATTTATTGGTAATATTGGATTTCATCTTGTCCGATATTCAATAATAATAAAATACAACTTTTAAATTAAAATCTATTAAATTCTTATACGTAATATTAAATACTGCGTCAAAATATCAGGTACATTATCGTCAGATGTTTTGAAATGCCCCCCTCCCATTTTTTATTACCAGAACTATTTCAATATCTTCATTATTTTTATGACTAAAACATTGTGAAACATTTTTTTTTCAAACAATTAATTTTCTTCACCTAAAATTTCAGACGTCCTTACATAATGAGATAGCAAAACAATAAAAATGTTACGCAAGTATCAACAACCTAGACGTCTTGATTACGGGGGGAAGACAATAGAAATGCTAAATAAAACGTGCGCTGTGTGTGTGTTATTTTCTTTTGTGATTTAAGGATATAAATTAAAAGTTGATGTATTTTTATACTGTATAGAACTTACTACAAAAATTAACTTCAACTCAAATTTTGAAGTAAATATCTGATAAAACTTTCGTTCTTGAAATTATATGCTTGTAAGTTGAACTACATTTTAAAATATGCATAAATCACTATTTCTTTTTGCTTCTTATCCCACTTAGTAGGCAGTAAGATCTAGACCAAGTCCATGAACCCGTGTGTTTTCAAGGAAGGAGGGAAGGGGGGGGCAGCATCTGTTGTGATGGTGCATGCGTAGATAGAAGTCTGACTTGGCTATGTGACGTTGAAAAGGGAGGGCAGTGCCTTGCGCGTGGACTTTTTAGGGGGAACTACCCCATTTTCTTATCCTATGGGAGAAAACCAGGAAAACTCTTATCAGGTAGTCCGACTACTACTACTACACCACACCACACCACATCACTGTGCCTTAGAGCTGAGTTGCCCCTTTTACAGTTTGGAAATGATGTGGGTGAGAGAAGTCTGATTGGGCTCTGACGTTCTACGATCATAGGAGACCGGGACCTACAGCTTAAAGTGGATTCCGAACCACTATAAACATCCATGGTATCGCCGGGATTCGAACCCAATACCTGTGGTACCGAGAGCCAGAGCGCTAGCCAATCGGCCATCAGGCCCCAGGTAGTCCGACTAACGAAACAAGATGCTCAACATCACAAACGCCATCTTGTCTCCTCGTTAATTGAGCGACCTGATAGTCAATTGGCTAGCGCTCTGGCCTTTGGTACCACGGGCTTCAGGTTGGAATCCTGGCGGTGGCATGGATGTTTGTGAGTGGTTCGAAATCCAAGTTAAACTGTAGGTCCCGGTCTAATTAGTCTAAAGTGTACAAAAAATGACCGTAGAGTAAAAACAAAACCAAATCTCGTTATTTGAAACAGTGTCTACAAAAAAGGTCGCCAGCTGATTGAACCTCAGCTCTAAGGCTCACCAGTGGTACACATTGCTACTGAGCCACGAGTCGGGCACTATTTATTTCTTATAAAATTGTTTTGTCAAAATGAATTATATGGATCAAATTTAAACATTTAGTTTTAAGCATTTAATTTGGTAAGGTTAACATAACATCTCTACTACTACTACTACTATTATGCCCAATTTACATTCTATTTTGAATTGAGTAGTAAATGTAATTAAATAACACCTGATGCAATTTAAAAAATTTTTTTACTCTATTGTAGAATTAAACAATGGTTGATTTAGTGATAAACAATTTGTATCGTAGTTTTATTGATAAATAAATAATTTTTAGATAAAGAAATCATAATAAATATTTTTATTATGTCCAATATTCAACATTATGTATAATTTATTTAACTTATCAATCTTATTTTATGGTTGATATAATTCAAAATAAGTATTTTTTTATCGCCAGTGAATTGTATCTTTAACTCTACTGTTGATTATTAGTTGATAAAAAAATAATAAAAAAAATTAACTCTTGAATTTAAGATTTGATTTACTGCCATTATGAATGTTACATTAAAGATATTACAATGCTTACACGCATTTTTAATGATAATTTTATCTTGGAATTAGATTGCAAGATTTTTATCACTAGATTGCTTTATCCATGTACAAGATTTCACAATAACACTTACTATTCATATATTTTTCTTTTCTTGCAAATGTCTGTTATTTGACTTAAAGATATTCTCCATCGATAGATAATAACTGATTTAATGTTATCCAGGGTTGTACCTTTCAAAAAGTGGGCCTGAATTGCCGAGTGGCGAGCTCTCTGGCGCTCGGTACCACAGGTTTCGGGTTCGAGTCCCGGCGGTGCCATGGATGTTTGTAGTGGTTCGGAATCCACTTTAAGCTGTAGGTCCCGGTCCTAATAGGATCGTAGAGCGTTGCGGGAGCATTGTTACTCCGCGTCCGTATCTTCAAGTTACACGCGCCCCCTGGGTAATACAAAGTGAGTACGTCTCTGCAGCACTTGCCTTAAGGCATCCAAAGACCAAGCTGTCTGTGTTTGCCAGCTGCATTAGAAAGAAAAAAAACCTTTCAAGAAGTCTCCTAAACGGTTTCTTATTTAAGGAATTAAGATTGAATTAATTAATATTTATGTAATTTTTTGTATTTTGATAGCGATTTAAAATTTCTTTCTGTGTACTGCTTAGCGTTTTGAAAAAGTATTTTTTTTTAGAGTAGAGTAACAAACCAACTCATATTTTGTGCACACGTGGGCTAAACAGATCGGGACCTACAGTTTAAAGTGGATTCCGAACCACTACAAACATCCAATTCGACAACATCCTCCAAACATCCACGGGATTCGAACCCGAAACCTGTTTTACCGAGCGCCAGAGCGCTAGCCACTCGACCATCAGGCACCTTTCTTTTATGAATGGACTATAGGTTTTTTTAAAAGATTATGTTTAGAAATATTCTTAGCTGTTTAATAAATTTGGAGAATTATATTTTATGCATGAATATCTTGCATTTAATCAACTATGCACATATACTCATATATATATATATATGCCAGCTATTGGAAAATAATAAATTTTGGATTATTTACGGATTATAGAAAAGTCTAAATTCTACTGAAAAATAGTCATTTTTGTTCAAATTTAACGTAATTGAAAAAAATATTCATCCAATTTGGAAAAAACTGTGTTCGTTTTTTCGATAAACAGAATTTTTTAATTTACTAAATACATTTGAATGTTCAATATTTAAAAAAATGCACAAATATATCATCTCTATGACATTTTTTTTTTTTTTTACTATCAAGGTGGCCTGATGGCTAATTGGGTGGCTCCCTGGTCATTGGTACCACAGGCTTTATGTTGGAATCTCGAGGGATGCTTGTAGTGTTCCGAATTCTCGTTAAACTGCAGCTCCCGGTATAATAAGCCCAGAGTGTGCACAAAATGACCGCAGAGCGGCAAAAGGAAACCTTTCCTGTCAAAAATATTGTTGGTTCGTAAGGACTTTATTTGAGAAAAGGATATCGTTTGATGATAAGATTTAATATCGGCATATATAAACTTGTCTGGCGCTCGGTACCATGGATGTTTGTAGTGGTTCGGAATTCTCTTTAAACGTAAATCCCAGTCTGATATGATTATAGAGCGTTGGGCGTAGGGATGATAGCCCTACCCCAAAAAATGAAAACATCTATCGTCCCGAAATATGGCAATAGGCGGACGGCCGTGGCCCAACATGGGGCCTGTTGTGCCTCTGATGATGATCGTATATAAACTTGTATAAAAAAACAAATATATAAAAACAGATATATAAAAAAACTTTCCTGGTTGTTTTTTTGTATTTATTGTGTTTGTTTGTATTTTAAGATTTCTGTATTAAATCCAATCTATAATAAATTTCAACACATGTATGGGTAATATTAAGTCTTAAATGGTCTACTGAAAACTATCTGAAATAGTATTAAAAAGTTTCATTTTAGGTTGAAATTTCTCATATAGAAATATTTTGTTTACTTCAGTAACACAGTCTTCTTTTAATTTTAGCTTAATAAATGATAAAGATGAAGTCATGGGCGTAAGAAGATAAAAAGACGACCCACTATGCTTCCCCTAACTCCACCCCCGACTTTGATTATATGGACAGGTAAGTAGTTTTAAAAAGTTTATTTTTTAAATTGAACGGGGTTATACATAAATTAAGAAAAGGGAACAAGTATACCACCACATATCAACATGCCTTCACCGAAATATCAATCACATATTGATATATATTTCATCACATATTTCGGGGAAGTTTTTTTCATTGCAATTTCAGTTTTTTCAATAAAGAAACATTAAAGGAGGAATAATAATTAAATTATCTCTATCTGTTTAATAGCTAAAAATTCCCTTATTTCTTGTCAACTTTTATGACATCGTGCAGTTTTGGTGTTTCAACATTTTTAATTAAGATAGGGGAGGGAAATAATACAGTTCAGAAAGATTTGCATATAGTAAATTGACTCTGACTTGCATTTCATGTATAAAAGATTGAAAACTTCCCAAAACAGTCCGATATGAGACCTAGCATTCTATCACAACTGTGCGCACTGTAATTGGTTTACATTTGAAGCTTATAAATTAACACGATTTACATGTTTACGAAAAATATACCATTATTTTATACTAAAATATTTCAATGCTTTGAACACTTCAGTTTTGAGGCTTGATAGCCAAGTAACTAGTGCCTCTGGCTCTCGGGGCCACAGGTTTTGGGTTCGAGTCCCGGCTGTGCCATGGATGTTTGTAGTGGTTCGGAATCTACTTTAAGCCCCAGGTCCCGGTATGACTAAAAACAGAGAGCGTTGGGTAGAGCATTGTGTAGATATTGTAGAGATTCTGTAGCACGAGACTGAAGAGCAACAGATGCTGTCTCCCTTTCCTTCCTTCCATGAGACCTCATGTAAGCACGCATAGTTCTTGGACTTAGTCTAGATGTTGCTGTCTACCAACTGGAATAAGAAACAACAGCAAAACTTCAGTTAAATTCTTCGTATTGTCCTTTCCGAAAGAATTTTGTTTTAAAGAAGTTCTTAAATTGGAAATTAATTTCAGCAATTATTTTGTATTATTTTGATTCATATGAATAACGTGCTGTAAGGTTGTCACAAAGTTCTTTAAATACGCAAATTATCTGTAGCATAAAAAAAGGGTTTAAGTTAAAAATATTTATAAGAAATACTTGTATATTTTTAATTAGCATTTCTAAGATTCCGTCAGATTAGAATGAATTTCTTAGTTAATGCTTCATTGTAGATGCAGCTGTAGAATATAAGAAATTTCTGATATACAGTGAGCCACAAAATTGTGTATACACCTCTAAAACTTTTAGACTTCTTCCAATTTCAAATTAAATATTGATTTAAATAGATAAATTTTTTATCCTAGATACTTTAACCTCTGCTTTACCATCCTATAATAACACAATTCTATAGTTAACTTATTTATTACGAAAAAAGTTAAGCGATTCGAAGAAAAGATAGAAAACCATGCCACAAAATTAAGTATACACTTCTTATATTTGTAAATTATGCCACCACTTTTTTTAGTTTCAAATTTTCTTTAAAGAGTTTCAGGAGTAGCTGCTGCTTATAACACATGCTATTGCACTTCAACGCTTTTAAATAGTATTTTTTTCATTAAAAATCGTAAAATGAGCTCTCGTACTGAATCTGAGCGTTTATTGGTTGTAAAATTGTTGAAAGAGGGCAAATCTCTTCGAGAAATCGCTTCGTTGATTGGTGTAACTCATGGTTGTGTCCAAAAAATACTACAGAAGTATAAAAAAACTGGATCTGTGGCCAATATTCCTGGAAGAGGACGTAAAGAAATACTGAGTACTACAGCGAAGAGGAAGATCATTCACTCAGTAAAGAAAGATCCGAGGGTGAGTGCCTCTAAACCAGCTTTATCGATGTCCTCTACAATCGGGAAAAAGATCACAGTTGAAACAATTCGACGTACCCTTCACCAATATGGGTTTCATGGCCGTACACCAATACGAAAGCCACTCATCAAGTATGTGAATAGACAAAAGAGAGTGATTTTCGCCAAAGAACATCGTTTAAAGCCTGTTTCTTTCTGGAACACTGTAATATTTTCTGATGAAAGTAAGTTTAATCGTTACGGAAGCGATGGACGATTTAAAATATGGAGAGAAGCTGGGAAAGCACTGACACCTAAAAACACCATTAAGATAGTCAAGTTCGGAGGTGGATCTGTCCTCGTTTGGGGTTGTATGTCGGCTGGAGGAGTTGGAGAGCTTGCTTTTATTGATGGTATTATGGACAAACATGTATATTTGGGGATTTTAAATGATAACTTGAAAAAAGTGCCAGTAACTTGGGGCTTGGGTCAAGCTTCATATTCCAGCAGGACAACGACCCCAAGCATACAGCGAAGATTGTGCAGTTATACTTGCTGTACCATTGCAAGAAGCAATTACACACTCCAGCGCAGTCTCCAGACCTAAACGTCATCGAAAATTTGTGGTCGCAATTAGAGAAAGCTGTACATGAGCACGAGATCACAAGCAAGGAAGTTCTCAAGAAGGTTCTGAGAGAAGAATGGGCTAAAATTTCTGTTGAAGCCACTGAAACACTAGTAGAATCTATGTCCAGAAGATTACAAGCTGTAATTCAAGCAAAAGGTTATGCAACAAAATATTAATTTGTACTTTAAAAGGAAATTAATAAAGGTGTATACTTATTTTTGTGGTGTTTTGTTTTTCCTCTCGTCTCAGATCTTTTATTTTTTTTCGTAAAAAATAAATAAACGTAACAATTTTATAAGTATAGTACGGTAAAGCATAGACTAAAGTATATAAGGTAAAAAATTCAATCATCTTAAAGCAATATTTAATTTGTAATTGCAAAAAAGTCTCGAAGTTTCTAAGGTGTATACTCAATTTTGTGGCCCACTGTATCTTCCTATTCATCCAACCTCGCATTTCTAACTGTACTTTTATCTTGCTTCTGTTTTTCCTTTGGTCGACTTACAACTGGCTTCTCGGCAAGCGTGGCTTCGTAGCTGTGAAATAAACGTTTCTGCAACCTTAAAGTATGTTTTGTAAAATGAAAAATTAAAACTTGGTGAGTTGTGTTTGCAGTACATGAACATATAAAAAGGTTCTGAATTAATTTTATGAAATTCATGGAAAATGCATTGTCAAAAACACAAGGGAAGAAAGTACGATTTATAGCTAAATCCACATTGATAGGTGAATAAACTAGAATCCCAAATTATTGTTGTAGATGAGATGTTGATTCTAATATTCATGTGATTATTGAACTTGGTTCATATTGTGCCATTACTAATATCTGATTCATAGATTGGCTGTGGATATTGAACGTTGGAATATTCTTGTGGATATGGAACGTTGATATATTCTTGTGGATATGGAACATTGGTATATTCTTGTGGATATGGAATGTTGGTATATTCTTGTGGATATGGAATGTTGATATATTCTAGTATATAGAGAACGTTGGTATATTCTTGTGCATATAGAACATTGGTATATTCTTGTGCATATAGAACGTTGGTATATTCTTGTGCATATAGAACGTTGGTATATTCTTGTGCATATAGAACGTTCGTATATTCTTGTGCATATAGAACGTTGGTATATTCTTGTGCATATAGAACGTTCGTATATTCTTGTGCATATAGAACGTTGGTATATTCTTGTGCATATAGAACGTTGGTATATTCTTGTGGTTATTTAACGTTGGTATTGAACTTGGTATATTCTTGTGGTTATTGAACATTGCTGTATTCGTGTGGTTATTGAACATTGCTGAATTCTTGTGGATATTGAATTTTGGTGTATTCTTGTGGATATTAAATTATACTACCACACTATTACAGGTCAAACCAATCACTGTTGCTATATTTTCAATAGATTTTAGGATTCATGGTATTATGAAAATGCATGTAATCACAGTTTTTCATTATTCATTTCAGTGTAGTGAAAAGATAAAATTTTTGCATGATGAATTGAAATGCATGTGAGAATTCGTTTTATATTTGATTTTCAGATGGAAAATTCAGCTATGATCATAATAATGATCTAATGAATCTTTTTATATTGTAATTGTAATTATATTTCTTGATATGTGAAGTATATTCTAATTGTAGATATATGCTATTCTTGGTCCAGTGAAAGTAACTATTAGGCAAGTCGATCCGATATTCAGTACCTTTCGGAAATGTGCATTACACTCTCTTTAATGAATAGGGATAAGTCTGTAGCGATTGTGTGAGAATGTGACTTCGGCTACTTGGTGAAAGTTTTTTTCCATAAGTTATTCAAATTCAGAGCAGTTATCTTTGAGGACTTTTCTGAAAAGCAATTTTTTTCTTTTCACCCTCACAGGAATTAAAATTGGATCACTGCAATGTTATCTTTGCTATTACCCTCTTTCGCTGATCCACTTTAGATACGCATCTTCTTTGGATATGTACGGGTGTCACGACCCCGGGGTGACCCACTGGTTTTTTTTCCTCCATCCTTTTGTCTTTTTTTTTTTACCGCCAAGACCACAGATCTTATTGTTATCACACATATCCTCTTTCCTGCAAGATCCTCCTCTGTGCTGTTGGTGATCAATTAGGCTAGCGCTATGACCTTTGGCGCCACAGACTTTTCAGGTTCGAATCCTGGCCGGGGCATGTATGTTTGTGAGTGGTTCAGAATCCTCGTTAAGCTGTATTTTCCGGTCTAATTAGCCCAAATTGTGCACAAAATGACCCTAGAATGACAAACCAATCCTCCTCCCTGTATGCGTTTTACATTATCTATTTCTATCATCGCTTTATAAAACTCCTGCGTTTTGCATTATTTATTTTTATCATTCTTTTATAAAACTCCTGTGTTTTGCATAATTTTGTTTCTTTTTGCTTTTTACCAAATTGTTTGTCACAGTTTGGCCAAAATTGATCTTTCGCTGGTCTAAAAAAGTAAGTACCATTGCATTGGGGGAAAAAGTTTCACAATCAATACAACACAATGTACATCAGTACACACAAATTCACACAGTACAACACATCAACACAATGTATTAAGTTGGCACAATTAGAAAAAATTTCTAATATATGTAATAATTTATTGAAACGAATTATTATTAGTCAATTATGCCTAGTAGTAATGAAAACTTCTTTAAGACAAAATAATCTAAAATTTATTGGAACGGTAAAAAAACCCATTATAACTAAAAAAGATAGTTCGACGGTATAAAAAAGTATATATATGGTATAAAAAAAGTAATATGGTATACATAGTCTCTTGGAGAGCATTCAAGAAATTCTAGAAAACAGAGAAACCCCGAAGTCCGCCCAGAAGATAGAAGTAAATATTCCACACGTGTCCGCCCAGAATAATAAGGGGGGACATTCTTTTCTCTCTGTCAGGCGGCGCTATATTTAGCTCCCGGGCGCCGCGCTACGTATTATCGGTCGGTGGTTTCATTGGAAACAGAGGTGGTTGCTATTTTTAGGCTCCGCTCGCACACTGGCGGTGGAGACCGGCTATTCTCGGCCTTCATTGATTAGCGGCAATAAATAACCTCTCGTGACTTCCGAATAAAAAAGCACCCGGGGCTGCTTCGATTGCGACGTTTCGCCGCTTTGTTATCTCTCTCTCTCTCGTTGTATTTGAAGAACTATTGGATGCAGGGTTGGTTTTGACCACAATTAGGGATTTTTCTTTTATTAAAAATGTTAATGTGTTTAGCTTTATTATGTCTATCTCTCTCTTTGTATTTAATGAACTATTGATACAGGTCTGTTTTCGTCTAAAATTGAGATTTTTTTTTTTTTTTTTAAAAAAATGTTAATGGGATTCATGCGCCGACCAATGAATTGTTGAGTAATGTGTTTTTTTAAATAAATTAGGAAAATCTACTGATTTTTTTTTCATAAGATTTGCAATTGATCTCAAGTAAATCAAAATGGGAAAAAAAAAAAAAAAAAATTTGCAAAATCTAAAGTATCAATTTAAGTATAATTAAACGTATCAATTTGTTAAAAATAGTTTCGTGTGTTGTGCTTTTTTATGCGATTTGACTTCCGAATAAAAAAATTCAGGAGGGCTTTGATTTCGACGTTTCGCTTCATTATCTCTCTCTTGTTGTATCTAATGAACTTTTGATGCGGGGTTTGTTTTGACCACAATTAGGGATTTTTTTTTTTATTAAAAACGTTAATGTGATACACGCTCCGACTAAAGAAGTGTCGGGCAATATGTTTTTAAAATAAATTCGGAAAATCCATTGATTTTCAATTGATCTCAAATAAATCAAAATGGAAAAAAAAAATATAGTACAAAATCTAAGGAACGAAGGACTTGAAACTATTTTTAACAAATTAATACTTTTGTCTTTTGTGCTTTTTTATGCAATTTGACTTTCGAATAAAAAAAACCAGGGCTGCTTGGATTGCGACGTTTCGCTTTGTTATCTCTCTCTTGTTGTATTTAATGAACTATTGATGCGGGGTTTGTTTTGACCACAATTAGGGATGTTTTTTTATTAAAAATGTTAATGTGTTTCGCTTTATTATCTCTCTCTCTCTCTCTCTTTGTATTTAATGAACTATTGATGCAGGTTTGTTTTTGTCTAAAATTGAGATTTTTTTTTATAAAAAATGTTAATGGGATTCACGCGCCGACCAAAGGATTGTCGGGTAATATGTTTTTTAAATAAATTAGAAAAATCTATTGATTTTTTTTCATAAGATTTTCAATTGATCTCAAGTAAATCAAAATGGAAAAAAAAAAAAATTGCAAAATCTAAAGTATCAATTTAAGTATAATTAAACGCATCAATTTGTTAAAAATAGTTTTGTGTGTTGTGCTTTTTTATGCGATTTGACTTCCGAATAAAAAAACCCAGGAGGGCTTTGATTTCGACGTTTCGCTTCATTATCTCTCTCTTGTTGTATTTGATGAACTTTTGATGCGGGGTTTGTTTTGACCACAATTAGGGATTTTATTTTATTAAAAATGTTAATGTGATACACGCCCCGACTAAAGACGTGTTGAGCAATATGTTTTTAAAATAAATTCGGAAAATCCATTGATTTTCAATTGATCTCAAATAAATCAAAATGGAAAAAAAAAATATAGTACAAAATCTAAGGAACGAAGGACTTGAAACTATTTTTAACAAATTAATACTTTTGTCTTTTGTGCTTTTTTATGCAATCTCACTTTCGAATAAAAAAACCCAGGAAGGCTTGGATTGCGACGTTTCGCTTTGTTATCTCTCTCTCTCTCTTGTTGTATTTAATGAACTATAGATGCAGGGTTGTTTTGACCGCAATTAGGGATTTTTTTTATCAAAATATGTTAATGTGATTCACGCGCCGACCAAAGGATTGTTTGGTAATGTTTTTTAAATAAATTAGAAAAATCCTTTGATTTTTTTTTTTTTTTTTTATAAGATATTTAATTGGCTGCAAATATATCCAAAAGGAAAAAAGTATAATACAAAATCTGATGATGGACTTAAAAGTATTAATTTGCTGTGAAAACGGTCTCGTGTACTGGTTTTTTATGCAATTTGACCTGAATAAAAAAAGCAGGAGGGCTTGGAATGTGATGTTTCGCTTTATTATCTCTCTCTTGTTAACTATAGATGCAGGGTTGTTTTGATCACAATTAGGGATTTTTTTTTAATGTTAATGTGATATACGCGCCGACAAAAGAAATGATGGGTAATATATTTTTAAAATAAATTCGGAAAATCTATTGATTTTTTTTTTCACAAGACTTTTAATTGGTCGCAAATATATATAAATGGAAATATATATAAATAAAATTTGGAGAAGGACTTAAAATTTTCCGAATAAAAAAAAACCCAGGAGGTCTTTGATTTCGATGTTTCGCTTTATTATCTCTCCCTTGTTGTATTTAATGAACTATTGATGCAGGGATGTTTTGACCACAATTAGGGATGTTTTTTATTAAAAAATGTTAATGTGATACACGCTCTGACCAAAGAATTGTCTGGTAGTAAGTTTTTAAGTTAAATTAGGAAAATTCATTGATTTTTATAAGACTTTTAATTAGCTGCAAATATATCCAATTGGAAAAAGGATAATATAAAATCTAGAGAAGGACTTAAAATTCTCCGAATAAAAAACCCAGGAGGGCTTTGATTTCAATGTTTCGCTTTATTATCTCTCCCTTGTTGTATTTAATGAACTATTGATGCAGGGTTGTTTTGACCACAATTAGGGTTTTTTTTTTATTAAAAAATGTTAGTGATACACGCGCCGACCGAAGAATTGTTTGGTTGTAAGTTTTTTAGTTAATTTAGGAAAAAGATTGATTTTCTTTTCATAAGATTTTCAATTGACTGCAAATAAGTTCAAATTAAAAAAGTATAATACGAAAACTGGAGAAGGATTTAAAAATATTAATTGTTTAAGAAAGGTTTCGTGTGTTGTGCTTTTTCATGCAATTTAACTTTCGAATAAAAAAACCCAGGATTGCTTGGATTGCGACGTTTCGCTTTATTATCTCTCTCTTGTTGCATTTAATGAACTATTGATGCAGGGTTGTTTTGACCACAATTAGGGTTTTTTTTTTATTAAAAATGTTAAAGTGATACGCGCGCCGACCGAAGAATTGTTTGGTTGTAAGGTTTTTAGTTAATTTAGGAAAAAGATTTTCAATTGACTGCAAATAAGTTCAAATTAAAAAAGTATAATACGAAAACTGGAGAAGGATTTAAAAATATTAATTGTTTAAGAAAGGTTTCGTGTGTTGTGCTTTTTCATGCAATTTAACTTTCGAATAAAAAAACCCAGGATTGCTTGGATTGCGACGTTTCGCTTTATTATCTCTCTCTTGTTGCATTTAATGAACTATTGATGCAGGGTTGTTTTGACCACAATTAGGGTTTTTTTTTTAAAAATGTTAATGTGATACACGCGCCGACCAAAGAATTGCTGGGTAATATGTTTTTTAAATAAATTTCGGAAAATCTATTGATTTTTTTTTTCATAAGATTTTCAATTGATTTCAAGTAAATCAAAATTAAAAAAAATATATTACAAAATCTAAGGAACGAAGGACTTAAAAGTATTAATTTGTTAAAAATAGTGTCGTGTATTGTGTTTTTGTGTGCAATTTGACCCGAATAAAAAAAGCACCGGGGCTGGGATTGAGATGTTTCGCTTTATTATCTTTCTCTTGTATTTAATGAACTATGGATGCAGGTTTGTTTTGACCACAATTAGGGATAGTTTTTTTGTAATGTTAATGTGATTCACGCGCCGACCAAAGAATTGCTGGGTATTATGTTTTTAAAATAAATTCGGAAATCTATTGGGGTTTTTTTTTCATAAGATTTTCAATTGGCTGCAAATAAGTTCAAATGGAAAAAGTATAATATAAAATCTAAGGATAGTAGGACTTAAAAGCGTTAATTTGTTAAAAACGGTTTCGTGTATTGTGCTTTTTTATGTAATTTGACTCCCGAATCAAAAAGCACCGGAGCTGGGATTGAGATGTTTCGCTTTATTATCTCGCTTTGTATTTAATGAACTATAGATGCAAGCTTGTTTTGACCAAAATTGGGATTTTTTTTTTTTTTTTTATTAAAAATGTTAATGGCATACACGCGCCGACCAAAGAATTGTTTGGTAATATGTTTTTAAAATAAATTAGGAAAATCTATTGGGGTTTTTTTCCATAAGAATTTTAGTTGGCTGAAAATAAGTACAATACGAAAAATGGAGAAGGATTTAAAATTATTAATTTCTTAAAAACGGTTTCATACGTTGTGCTTTTTTTATGCAATTTGACTTCCGAACAAAAAAAGCAGGAGGGTTTGAATTTCGATGTTTCGCTTCATTATCTCTCTCTCTCTCTCTTTGTATTTAATGAACTATAGAGGCAGGTTTATTTTGACCAAAATTGGGATTTTGTTTATTAAAAATGTTAATGGGATTCACGTGTCGATCAAAGAATTGTTGGGTAATATGTTTTTTAATTAAATTCGGAAAATCCATTGATTTTTTTTTCCATAAGATTTTTAATTGGCTGCAAATATATCCAAATGGAGAAAGTATAATATAAAATTTGGAAGTGGGACTTAAAAATATTAATTTGTTAAAAACAGTTTCGTGTGTTGTGCTTTTTTACGCAATTTGCGAAACGATTCGTAGATTTGGTTTGGTTTGCCGCTCTACGGTCATTTTGTGCACACTTTGGGCTAATTAGACAAAATACGTAGAAGAAATGGATAAGAAATTTTATTAATCAGAATATGGAAAAATTTGCATAAAAGCATTCATCTTCATTATGAGAGGAAAATTTTTTTTTAAGCCGATAACTGTTGTATGCTGTAAAGAAAATCTTTAATATGTTGATATAATATGTTATATTCTATCTTTCCTTTTTTTTAAAGTTTTTTTTTTTTTAAACTCAAGCGAATTAATTAAATAATAATAAATATTGCGGCCTGATGGCCAAATGGCTAGCGTTCTGGCCTTTGGTACAATAAGCTTCAGGTTTGAATCCTAGTGGTGGCATGGATGTCTGTAAGTGGTTCACTTTAAACTTTTGGTCTCGGTCTAATTAGCTTAAAATGTACAAATTACCTTTATTATACCTTCTTGAATTATCTTTAGAGCATCAAACCAAACCGAACAATAAATATTAATAATATTCTTCTGATAATTATATTTTATTAATATCGATGATGGTATCAAAATTAAATAATTCTTGGATATTTATTTATTTATTAGTGGGGTGGGGTACATTCGTTTTATACATTTGGTGAAAATTTTCGATATATGATTGTAGAGTAATATCTCTTGACAGAAGAACTACTGTTAGGCAGAAAATTCCCTCCAGGAGGCCATATAGTGCGAGACACTATCTCTATAGTAGCTAATCTCTGTTTCTTTTTCAAAGGCACACCACTAGATGGAATCGAATTCAAATGCACTCGTCTAAGTTATATATCCTTAATTTTATTAACATTATTATTTTTTGGCTTACACATTTGTAAGACCTTATATTTCTCTGATGTATGCCACAAATAGAACAGTGCCTTTGAGGGGGATCTTTAGGATAAGTTCTCCACATTTGTGTGTCTTACGAAAGAGATCATGGTAAACACCTGCCAGAAGCCATACTGTCGATGCGACACTCTGTCGCAATCGCCATCGAATCCATTCTTTTCCGAAAGTAACTTAAAGCACGAAGACATTCGAACCTGACACTTTTCAGGCTAGTTGCACACGTTACGACCGAGGCAGGGAAAAGATTTAGATTCTTTTATGAAATGAGTGTGGCAACTCGAGCCACGGTACATGACAATCTCTGCAAGAGGGAAACCATAACGCGTATTTTCCCTATCCGACGGGGAATTCATTAGATTGGAATCAGAATTGGCTGCGGCAAGACCTCATTTGGAATCGATATGAACCAATTTAGAATCTACATAAACTACATAAATCCCGACTTGTGGCTCAGTGGCAACGCGCGCCGCTGGTGAGCATTAGGACGGAGGTTCAATCCGCTGGCGATTTTATTGTAGACGTTTGGGATGTTCAGCATCTTACCTCGTGAGTCGGACTACCTAGTGGGAATTTCAGGATTTTCTCCCATGTGATACACAAATGCATAGTAGTTCCTCCCAAAAAGACATGGAAGACACTGCCCTCCTTCAGCGACACGAAGCCAAGTCAGACTTCTACTTAAGGGTGCTCCATCACAACAGAAGCTGCCTCTTTCTCTTCATCCATGAGTAGATTACTCATGGGATGTCCGTTCCGCTGTGCAGGACACTGAGGATTAGTCACAACAACATTATAAATGAATAATAGATTTTTACCGATTTATATGTCAGTTGTCGGGTGCTAACAATTGTAAAGGTGAAAAAATGGTGTCATATTTGAAAGCACAGCACGTGAACACATACCTCACTAGTGATAGATCAAGACAATGAAATTTAAGAAAAAATAGCATACAATGCATTGAATACAAATTTTTTTTTATTATTATTATTTTCACTCGTAATTAAAATGCTTGCTGAAAAATTTAACTTACTCAAGTATTTTTGATTTAGGTTCTCTATTAAATTAGTGAGGAAAACAAGTTTTATGAATTATTATGCTTAAATCTCATTAATTTGATACAATAAAAACTTATTTGAAATTTCCTGTCTAATTCAGCTTGATTTAGGCATAAATGTCTTGTTATAAGAATGGAATAAACAAAATGAAGCATTGAAAATGTGATTTACCTCGTTATTACAATAATCAAAATGTTATTAATGAAAATTATATACTTGCAAAATTTTCCTTTTCTTTAAAATGATAGGTTAAAGTGACCTTGAAATTCATTTGAATTCAAACTCCATGGTCGTTAATGTGCTTTAGTATATATAATTTCCTTTGAAGAGAATTTAGCCTATTAAATTTTTGTTGTTAGCAAAAATCCTTTCCAAATTTCCTTTTTTTTTTTTTTTTTAATTGCTCATTAAAATATGAATAAAATTCGCTTATTTTTTTTCTTCCTGTTCTTATCAGATTGATAATATAATTTTTTTTTAAGCAGGTGCAATTGATTAATCTTTGAGGTAATTTTGTAATTTGAAACTGCTTAGATGACTTGCATCTTTCAAACCATCATTTAATGCAGGGGTGGCCAACCCAAAAGATCTTGCGGGCTACTTTGGAAATGCATCATCATATACAATTATATATCTCCATATTAGATTTAGACCCCACATATACATTTTTTTGGAGTGAAAAATTGAAACATAATGAGTTCTTATTATTGTGTTTACTGTTATTCTTACATGTAAACATGGATAATATAACAATATTGATACTAAACGCACATTGTAAAGAAATATATAACACTAAAAATAAAATATATATATATATATATAAATGAAATAAAAAAAAATCATTAAGAAATATTTATTTTACTAGTGCGATGTTTGTTTGTGCAATATTGTTTTATAATCAACGTAAAATTTTTCTCATCATTTCGACAATTAATTTTTGAATATATGGATGCAAACGTAATGTATTTTTTTAATACATTGGTTTTCACTACTTTGGCCATTATAAAATAAATATATTTTGTAAAAGTGTGATAAATCTCCCCTGCCGGAAATATATTCAAGGCGGGCCGCGGGTTGACCACCCCTGATTTAATATAACATTTTGTTTGTAATATATTAACTCTTAAATAAAAAATCACTGAGATCTTAGTATATTTTTTTTTTCAATTGCTCCATGATCGTAACCAATCTTCTCTTCTCCCTTACAAAAAAAAAAAAACTTACTAAATTTTTTTTTTTTCTTAAGAATCTGAAATGTTTTCAGACTAAGAACATCTTTTTCAGAAAAAATACGTTATGATAAATAAATGAAATTGAATACGAAATAAATCTGGAAATATAAGTAAATGAAATTCATGTGAAAGAAATGAAAGTGAATTGATTCGAAAAGTTCAAGGTTATTCACATTTTCTGTTACAAATTTTTTGTTGCATTCTATCGCGTTTTGAAATGGAAATTTAACGTGCACACGGGAGTTATTTGCAACGTTAAAGCAGTAAACGTGTACACTAAAAAGTCCCATTATGTTGCTGTTGACGTTATGATAAATAAGATGCTGCACATGCTTGTATTTTTTTAAGGTAATGATGTGTTTAAAATTTTAACTTCCAAAAATTTTCAATGTGACCTGCAAAAGTTGGCTTCCTAATGAGCTGCTTTGTTTTTCCGCAAATCCCCATTCCAGGCGCATGGCAAAATAAAAAACATACTAAAGAAAAGAAATCATCAGTAAAGCTTTCTAAGGGCTTATGCTTACGTTTTCTAAGCCAGCCAACCCGGAGAAAAAGACCTCTTGACGTCATTGGCTTATCGCCGTTGCCTAGGTAACGGCTATCATAATATCCTGCAGCCGTTTCAGTATGTATAGAGCCTTAGCTCTACAATATATTCGTAAAACGTGACTTTGAATTTACCATTAACGAGTGCTCCTCTTCTCCGGTTGTTGTGACAGTGCTTGCTTTTTTTTTATTTGCATTTTTATTTTTTTATTTGGCGATCATTTTTATGAGAGCATGGCGGCCGACCGTTTTCCATCGCCGCGACGTTCAAGTTTTTCAGAGGGTCCTAGCTGACGGGGGACTTGTTTACATAAAAATAATATGCCCGAAGAAAAAGAAAGCAAGTTATTTGTTTTATTTTTTGAAAAAAAAACATTAGTAAATTATTTTTTAAATGTTTTTTGTGAATAGGAATTGGCGAAAAAAATATTACTTGCTAATTAATATAATGTACACAAAATGTTTGTTTTCATACTTTTAAAATTACTTTTTTATTAAATATAAAAATAAATAATTAACATTTAAAAATAATAAAAAAATATAAATAATAATTAAAATTTAATAAAAATAAAATTTTAATTAAACCATATTAGTTTTTTTGTCTAGTGTGAATAATAGTATTGAATTAAAAGTTTTTTTGGTATCATATTTTAAGATGCATGCTATTAAATTATTTGTTTCTTTTTTTAGATAATGAATTATAAAAATGTTATTGAAATTATAAAATTTCATATTTTGATTTTTGTTTTGTTTTGTACTTTATTACTAATTGAAATGATTTTATAAGAATTTAGAAAACATTCAACCATTAGTGTAAATAAAATTATATAATTTAAAATGTAACATTTGATTTTTGAGATTTTTTTAGAATATTTTTAATTAATAAAAATAATTGAAATTTTTTTAAATAAAAATTTTCTTGTAATATATATATATAATATAAATTTAGTATGAGAGATAAAATAATTAATGATTACTTAAATTAGTATGTTTCTTCCTTTTATTTATTAGACACTTAAATGAACTAAATTTAATTGCTATTTAATCAAATTGAACTACAGTTTTTTTATTGATAGATTAAGATTTCTGTCAATCTATTGGTGTGTTCAGGTGATTAATTTAATGAATTATATTTTGGATTTTTTATTAGTTGAGTTAAGATAATAAATATGCTTAATGCAACACATATTTTTTTCAGGATTCTTCTTTTCAATTTTGAGGTTTTTTTTTTTTTTTTTTTTAAATATTTTTTAGCACTTCTTAAAAAAAAAAATTATTGAATTAAATTGGTAATTGATTACTGAATCTAGTATAAATCTTTTTAAAAGAATATTTAACTTCAATTGAGGGAAAAAAAAGATTCCCACAGTAAATAATTTGGTGACAGACTTACTTATTTTTGTTTGGTCTTTTTCGTATGTGGTGTTTTGTATATAGTATTTTTTTAAAAAATAATTATTATTTGTGTTTTAAACTAAAGTTATTTTTATTACTTCTAACATTGATATTATTTTGCTTCAAAATATTTCTGTATATACTTGTCAAAAAAATTTATGCATGTATTAAAGATAATATAAATATTGTTTAGTTCTGAATTTTTTATGGAACATAAATCAAGTTATGTTTTTTTTTTATTATTTATAATTTGTTCATATATGGTATAACTAAATAATTCTATTTTGAGGATTTCTTATGACAATTCAATCGGTGCAACAACTTAGATGATTTATTATTAAAAGCGTTATGAAATTGAAGTTAAAAAAATGCAAATGAATGCATATCTTATACAAAGAGTTGTTAAAGGAATAAAGTTCTTATATGCTTCTTATTAATTGTATGTGGGTTTGTATTGAATTTTAAATGCAAAATGTAATAATTTCCTCTTTTTACATTGTAGAAAATAACTATTGTACATCTTGGCCCCAAGATGGGAAACAACTAAACAATAATGGAATGTTGCTAGAAGAAGACAGGCCAGTTGTACCTGGAGTTACTGTAAAAGCTGCTACTATTGATGCTCTTGTGGATTTATTGATAGAATCCTTCTGTAAGCACTCACTATATATTTTATTGCATGCTATCATACCTTTTCATAATAATTTTCTAACTTGAATCAAAAGTTTATTACCTGATTGTAACAATTTGTATTTTTATGAAAAATTAAAATTTATGTTCAAGTTTTAAATAATCACACTAGATTTACTAGATCTATGTTTTTTTATTCATATATATTTTTACTTATCTACTCTTATGATTCCTATAGCACAAGGCAGATTTACTTTATTTTTCAAAACTTGTTTAATAATAATAATCTTCATCTGTCACTTGAAATGTGGAATTAATTTGCTTGTGTAAATAAAAATGTAAAAATAAACTAGAAGACATACACATCTGTCAAAATAGATAATCAAATACCTGTTAGGATTTTTTTAATATTGGTAAAATGGGAATCTCTTAAAAAAAATGTTGAACATCTACTATAAATATTATATGAATTTAAAAAGATTTTGAGGTTAATTTACGATTCAGTTTGATAAGGAGTTTAAATGTGCTTGTAGTAATCCGTTAAGCGAAATTTTTGCCTCTTTATTACTCATGCTTGATTATATTTATATAAATTAATAAAAGTAAACATTTCAGAATTTTGATGTGCTATAAGTACTCAGTGACTGAATGCTATATATTTGTGGAAAAAAAAAGTACATTATAATTTCACAAAATGTTTTTTCTTTTAAAAAATGTTACATTATGTAAAATTATTTATTATAGAGAATCTAGTATTTTTATATGAGTAAATGTTTGCCAAATGAGTTCAATGTATTAATACACCATTGTGTTTCTTGAAACTCTTGTATATATTTATATCCTAAAACATGCATCTGAAATGTTTTCTTAGAGTTAAAAATAATTAGTGATTAATTTACCTTGTAATGCCATTTTAAAAAAAGCTAACGATTTTATGTATGAAATATTTATGTAATTTCATTTATCGAATTTTTCTTCTTTTTATAACGTATAACAATATGTTTTTTTCTTAATTTCCAACAGTGCCTATTGGAGGCTTGAAGGAAGAAAACAGTAATTTTGCCAGAATTATGTTGCTCATGCATCAATGGTTCACTTCATCAGAAAATTTAGCTCATAGCCTCATATCCAGATATCCTTATCAAACAACCTATCTTTTAAACAAATTTTAACAAATAATTTGCTCAACTTTTATATTAATTTAATTTTGTTTCTTGTAAATAAATTACTTTTATAGGTATACAATGCTTTCCAAATATGCAAAAAGGGGCAGTACTATAATAAATCAAATTGGGACTTTATTTTTATTTTCAAAAAAGGTCAATATACAAAATCTAAATTGTGAAACAATATGTAAAAAATATTGTCAAAATTATTTAAACGTCAATTTTCTGTCATGCATTTTAAAAGTTGAGCACAATCAAATATATTTTATTATTAAGTATCTTAAAGTAAATATTTAACAATATTATAATTCATTTAATTTACAAGTTTACTGATTAATCTTGGAAGTGTTTAATTGTCTAAAATTATAATTTAAGTCTTTTGATCACATTCTTTCTGTACCTTCAAATTTCCGTATTTTTATGCAATGTATTTTCATTATACTCTAAAACATTTGCCGATATTAAAATATTGATATATATGATTTATATTGTTGTAATAATTGTAAAGTGTTTAACAGAATGACAAAGTTTTTTTTTATTATTTAATATGTTAACATATTTAAAGAATTTTACTTTTTGACAAATTTTATTTATTTCTTTTTGCTTTTACCATCTCCTTATTTTTATAAAATGCACCTGAGGATGTTAGCACCCCACACCTCCCCTATTTTTCCCACTGCCCCTAGTGAGCAGTATTGCCCACTTTGGGAGTTGATAATTTGAAGTCTTTAAAAAAAATTAATAAATTCCTTAACCACTATTCATTGCATTTCCTAAAATAAAAGCTTGTTGTATTAGCTAATGAAAATTTTATTTGTATATCTAATAAGGTCTCATTGTGTGTTTTAATGTATAGTCTCTAGATAATAGATTGAATTTTCCTTAACTCTTCATTACATTTTGGGATTCTGAAACAGCTCTTCATAATTGTCATACATCATGTCCACATACATATAAAACAGTTACAGAATGCACAATATATCAGTACCGAGCACGTATTTGCCAAACATTCAGGTAAATATTTTTAATATGACTTACAGTACTTTTATAAGCTTTATTTATGATATTTATCAATTTATATTTGAGACAACTATTGAATTTCATAAAAATAGTTACTTTATTTATGATTATACAATTTTAATAAATAATTAATAATAAATTTTTTATAATAATAATAAATATATAAAATAATATAATAAATTAATAAATTTTTTATAATAAATTTTTCTATAATAAATAATAAATTATTAATAAATTTTTTTTGTTTTAATAATAATAAATAATTTCTGATATTTAAATTTTTAATAATAATAATAAATTTTTAATATATAATAATAATAATAAATTTTTCTGTTTTCCTAATGATGTCAAAGTATGTACTTTACTCAAAGATAATCAATTTTTAAAATATTTTCTAAAAATTCATTTATAGTTTTTCTAATTTTGATGTCATCTTTTTAATGAAAAAAGTATTTTGTAATTAATTGTAATAACTAATGACATAAATTAAATTAAAATTTTTTTTTTATAAACATGGAATTAAAATATTTGAAAATGTTAAATATGTTGATCATATTTCAAAATTACTAAAGTTGCAATGTCTTTTTGTATATTTTAATTGTTTCCATTTGATGGACATATTTTAAATTTTACAGCTCTAATTAAGAAATAAGAAAATATCTTCTTTTATTTTGAAATGTTGAACAATTTCAGCAGTAACAAAATTAATGATCTATGTAATACAATAAATCTTTTTTTTATTTAGGTATTGGATTCGTATGTTTCCTATTCATTTTGACCTTAATCCTGCATTGACGACCACTTTAAAAGATTTTCAAAGTCATCTTTTTAACCAAAGTTTTTGTATATTAGCTGATCATCTTGACCTGTCAAAATTGTAAGTTTTTGTAACTTTTTTTCTGTAGAAATGGTTTTTTTTGTATATAATTCGTATCCATATGAATTTTGTGTGTTAATAACTAAGACTGATCTTATATTTCTATATTTTCAACATTTTTTTCATTTACATTTTGTTTTATTTTTTATTCAATTTATTATTAAATGTTATGTTCTTGTATATTAAACATAAAACATCTAAAGAAATTACAATTTTAAGTCAAATTTTGTAAGTAATTTATACTATAAATTACATAATTTGTAATGTTAAATGTGTATATTAGATATTTTTAATAAACTCTAAATTCTTTTTTTTCATCCATTAAATTTTTAATTAATGCCCAATACTTTTATAGGAAAAATACTAGCTGCTTAAATTGAATATTTGGAATTAATTATCAAATTATAATTATTTTTCATACAAAATTTTTTTTATGTAAATTTAAAAGTAAAATGTGCTGCATTGATGTGAATAAATTTTTTTGATTAGGCCATCCTATGATTGGGCAAGAAGTATGTCAGTTAGAAATCCACCTGCCAAACATACCAGAAAAATATCATTAGTATTTGATCATTTGGAACCTAATGAACTTGCAGAGCATATAACATTTCTTGAACATAAAGTAATGCGGAGAATAACAGTAAGTTATTTTGTATTGAAGAATTCATCCTATGTAATATTTTTATGAATTATTGATTTCTGAATTTTAAAAAGCTAATAAAATTTTTCTCATAATGTAACTAGGAATATTAAGTTATTTTTAAAGTTATCCAAATAATAGTTTACTATTTTTTCTTTATTTAAATGAAGTTGATAAACTTAATTTTAAATGCTTAAAAAAAAATATATTTTCATATTTTTTTTTATATTTTAAAGATGAGATTTTTTTTACTTTCTATAAATTTGTTTTAAATTGAATATTGCAAATATAACATTAATTTAAATAATTTTTTTTAAAAATTTTATGAAAAATTAGAAAAAATATTTTTCCTTTTTGATTAGAAATGTTAGTAAAATATTAACAGAAGAATTGTGTATCATTTGTTTTTGTTACAATATTTATAATCAAAGTATTTATTAATGAAATTTAGTTGTGAAAATCACATTCATAATGTTGGACAAATTAGATAAATTAATTTAAATTCATATTAAAAAAGTACTTCCTGTAATTTAAAGAAACTGCTATAGAGCTAAAATAATTTAATCTTGAGATTTTTTTTGGTTGATGTTTTATCTGTGAATTTCAAGATGACTTAACAAATTATGCTGAAACATTATAATATAATTATCTCTATTATATATAATTATCTGTATTAATTATAATTATAATTATATATGTTAAACACAAATAACATATATGTTTAAACACAAATAAATATATATTAACACAAATAAAGACACAAATAAATATATGTTTAAACACAAATAAATATATATAACACATATATGTTTAAACACAAATAAATATATGTTTAAACACAAATAACATATATTAATTATAATTATATATGTTATTTGTGTTTAAAAATATAGAGAAAATTTTATAGTTTGCTTCAAATTGAATATTTTATTTGAAATCAAATTATTAAAACATTCAAGAAATCATAGTTTGCAATTATTATTTGTTAATAATTTTATGGGAAAATTTTTAAAAATTTCCGTATCAGCTATGTCTAAATTCTAAAAATAAGTTTCACTGGATTAGTTTATTGAAATTTCTGAATTAGTTTACAGACTTCAAAGCATATGCAGAATGTGGAACACCTCAAGACATACCTAAATTGGAGCGATCTATTTCTTTATTCAACGGTCTTTCTCAATGGATACAATGGATGGTCTTGAGCAAGTCATTACCACAACAAAGAGCTGATGTTATTGTAAAATTTGTACATGTTGCACAGGTAAATTCTTATTATTGATAAAGACAGAATTTAAGTAAAGTTTGCTAAATAAGACATGCATGTAAATAGGTATAAATTATTAATAAATATATTGAAAAAAAATTTATTAAAAATATTTTTAAATTGCAAGATTTCAATTTGTATGTACTATGTTATAAATTTCATATATTATATTTATTAATTTAATACTATTTGATGACAAATTTATAAATTATATGTTAAAGGAAAATGTTCTTATAGTTGAATATTTTAATACAAAATCATTAAATACAAGCAATAAGTATTTACAGTTTGATGTTTGGAAATGTCCTGTATTATTTATTTCTAATTATGCTTAATTTTCCCCTAGAAACTTTTGCAACAAAATAACTTCAACTCTCTAATGTCAGTGGTTGGAGGTCTGAGTCACAGTGCTCTTGCTAGACTAACCAACACAATGTCTTGTGTTCCATCAGAGACCAAGAAAACATTAGCCGATCTTGGAGAATTGCTTGCATCTGCTGCAAATTTTAGTAATTATAGGCGAGCTCTCATGGAAACCAAAGGTTTCAAGATCCCCATTTTGTATGTTTATGCCATTTGCATTATTCTTTTATTTTAAAAACTTCTTATTTATATAATAATTTTTTATCAATGTATTAATTATAATTATATATGTTAGAGTAAATTTCCTTATGAAAACACTATAAATATTTCAAATGAAAGGAATGTTGTAATTTAAATATTGTGTTTCGTGATATTTGATGTGTTCCAAAATATTTCAGATTTGTTCTAAATTATATAGTATTATTCATTTTATAAAAACGTCACCAGAATATCTGATTTTTATTGTTGTAGATATGTTTAAGTAAAAGGAAATTTATTTAAAAATTTTTATTGTATTTGATATTAAGTATGTTCGAAATGAATGAATATATATTATATTTGTAACCAAGCATTTTTCCTTTGCAGAGGTGTCCACATGAAAGACCTCATATCTCTTCATGTTGCTTTACCCGATACAGTTGAAAATGGACTCGTCAACTTTCGTAAAATTGCACAACTCTCATTAATATTTCAAGAGCTTTGGGAACTCCAGAATTCTGTACCTAAAGTGGCTGTCAATGCTGATCTAGTCAACACATTAAGAGTAAGATCCCTCATTTCGGGGAAAAATGCAGTTTAATCCACATCATGATATTCATGCATTTTTTAGACATTAATGAAATTTCATTTGATTCATTTTTTTTTTCGACTTTGGAAGGGAACTTCCAAATTCGATTCTGAAGATGTGGGTTGAACTGGCAAACTCTCTTTGTAATTTAGATTTATTAAATTAGGAAACAATTTTTCATTTTAACAGATGTTGCTTGTATGACTTTAGTTGTCTCTGGATACTCCTTATACTGAAGATGAACTTTATGAACTATCTCTTTCAAAAGAACCAAGGAATTCTTCATCAGTAAGAACTAATTTCTTTTATCTTTCTAATAAAAAAATAAAAGTTTATTTTGTAACACTTTTGTGCAGTTTATGCAATACAGTTTTAATTATAAATCTAATAATAATATATATTTATTTTGATTTCTTTTGCCTTAAAAATTACAATTAAATTTAGTAAAAATTACAGTTATATAAATTTTTTTTCTAAATGTATAAAAAATAGAAAATTTAAACTCAAATGTCTAAAATTGATTTTAAAAATTTTTATTTTTGAAGACTGTTTTTTTAAGTATGCCATTACAATTAAAATTCAAACTGTCCCCATTAGTTATTAATTAGATTACTTAGAATATAGTTAACATATAAAATTTTAATTTTCATATAGCCACAATCATCTCCAACTAAACTTGCAGCATTTTCTGAGTGGGCTGCTGGCATAGGTGGACCTGCTGATACAGAAACCCTAGAAAAATTTTATCAGTCAATTGTTGAAGTAAGTTGCATTAAAATGATTTTCAGTAGTGAATGTATGTAAAGCAAGATTATATATTATATATGCAATTAATTATATTTTCTTTCAGATTTATATATAATTAATTTTTTAAACAAATGTAACTATTGAAATTGTTAATACAGTAATTTTTCTTAAATCCAGAATACTTTTGATCATGGCTAAACCAGAGTATTGAGCATCAATATAGTTTTAAAAGGGATATCAAAAATAAAGATTTCAAGATAAAAATTTAAATGATTGAAACAGGAGTGTGGCCCGCTTTGAACATTTTTCTGGCCCGTGAGATTTATCACACTTTTACAAAATATATTTATTTTATAATGGCCAAAGTAGTGAAAACCAATGTATTAAAAAAAACATTATTTACAAAATACATTATTTGTGCATTTATATATTCAAAACAATGTGTGGTGGGGAAACAATGTATCTCTTTACAATGTGCATTTAGTATTATTATTATTATATTATCTATGTTTACATGCAAGAGTAATATTAAACACAATAATAACTCATTATATTTCAATTTTTCATTCCAAAAAAATGTCTATAGTGAGTCTAAATGTAATATGGGGATATATAATTTTATATGCGGTGCGTGGAGTTATGATGTATTTTCTAAGTATCCCACAAGATCATTTGGGTTGGCCACCCTTGGATGATTAAAACATGTATACATTTAATTTGCTTACTAACTTTCTGAATCCCTGTAGACGATGTAAATATCTGTTGAATGTGAGCAGCATTTTGTTGCCATCTGGTGGTTAAGTCATCAAACCCCCCTAATCTACACGAAATAAATTCGAAAGTGAAGGTTCTGTCGGTGCCAGATTAAAGAACTTACTGTAATAGCATTTTTTAAGGATATCAAAATTGTTGTAACTAAAAGATAATTTCTTTTTAAATATAAATAAATTCAGTGTTCAACAGTTAAAATGAAATTCTTAATGTCTTTTATTTTTTTGTAGGTAATATTTAAGACTTACGATTTGGATAAAGATGATTATCTTTCTGCTGAAGAATTTGAAGCTACATACATGAATTTTCCATTTATTGATTCATTTTCAGTTATTGATGCAGATGGGTAAACAATTCTTACTTTTATGAAAATTCTGCGAGTTCAAAATTTGTAAAGTTTACATTCTTTTTATATTAATATCACTTTTAATAGAATAATGTATGCTGAATTCACTTAATCAATGCTTATTTAATTTTATCATTGTCTCAAATTCCAAAATTTGATTTCAAAAGCATAATTTGCTATTATTTCTTGAGTAATTCATGAATTTAAATAACAAGAATGATATTATTATATAATAAATAGTAATTGTAAAAATAAAAATATATTTTCCATAAATAAATTTTTAAAGTATTTTCTTTCATATTTTTAACATATCAGTCCACAGGCAGAATAATGGTAAACTGTTACCCATTTTATTTTATTTTACTTTTATTAATAGTTGATCGTGAATTTGTACAGAAAATGTATTAAATAAATATTGTAAACTGTTTTTAAGGATAAATTTATTCTTAATCTAAATTTTTTACCTCTGCCTGTTTTTATATGGCTTCCTTTATCTTTCACTGCATTCATAGAAAGTCAAGGCTATGGTTATAAGTTATTTTGAAATCATAATATATAATTTAATTATTATTAACACACTCCTATTTATGTACGAAACTACATATTTTTTAGCGATAATATTTTGAAAAAGTTCAAGAACTGCTTTAGTTGTATAGTAAATAATTTGAATAAATAAAATGGTATTAAATAATTGTTTTTATAAAGCATAAAATTTAAAATATTTTATTACGTTAATAATGGGTATTTTTATATTCTTTATTTTGTCTTCTATGAATTAATTTCTAAGTTTTTAAACATAAACATTAAACTTTAAATTTCTTTTTAATGTTTAAGTTTATAATTTTTATAGAATTTCAAAATATAATAAATTTATCATTATTTTATTTTAGCGATGGATTAATCGGCAAGTCTGAATTTATCAACTATTTTTTTAATGCAAATTCTAAAGCTATTCGAGTAGCATTTCAACATGATTTTAATGAAACAACATATTTTAAGCCAACATTTTGTGCCCATTGTGCTGGCCTGGTAAGTATTCAATATTTTAAATTGAGGGATATTAATCCATTATACATTTGATTAGAATTAGAATTAGTTATTTTATAATCTTATATTTTATAGTATCAGTTATGGACATAACTCCTGACAGCATTACATTTACTGATGTCAGTTTTTAGCTTTTTTTTGGTACTATAATTTTACCATTGCATAGTGAAAATAATTAATGATACCAAAGCATAATTTACCATTTAAAAAAATTAAATTATACACTTTTATTATATTTTGTAATTTCTTCTTCTTCTTCTTATTTTTCTGTACCTGTATCAGTCATTCTACTGGATATGAGCCATTACAAAAGTATTTTTTAAATTTCATACATATAAGTCAGTAATAAAAAAAAAAGTTTATGTACAATTTATTTTGCCAGTTTTGAATCGCATGACTTACATGTTCAGTTTTGTTCATGCAAGTATTTTTAAATTTCCATATGTCATTTGAAATTTGTTTCATTTTAACAAAAATAAATTTATGGATATAGTATATATATGCAATAATATATAGTAACAATTTAATATTTCGTTTTGAATTTTAAATATTTATTTTTTCAGCTTTGGGGTCTCATAAAGCAAGGTTATAAATGTAGAGGTAAGTGCTAAATGTAATAACTGTGTACAAAACTTGTTAAGATATTATTCAATTTGTAAATCTAGAGTACTAATTTTGTTATAACTGTCTTAAAAGGGAAAAAACAAGTTTCCATTGAAGTTTATTAAACTTCAAATCTGTTGTTTAAAAATAAATGCATACTTTGTTCTTATAAACTATGTTGAATGTTTTAACCATTATTATTTTCGTTAAGGTTTTTGACATGAATAAATTTTATAACCAAAATATTTTTAGAGATTTTAGTTTTATACTCGCTTGTTATATACTAGATGTTGTTAGTAATTGTGCTAAAAGTGATCTTTTAGTTTGTAATGTAATATTTTTGTGTTGTTCTTTATTGTTCCATCTAATGTTGATTTTATTATTTTGGATTGTTTTGTAGTTCAAATTGATTTTTGTTTTAGTTCAAATATATATTACCTGTATGCTTTTAAATACTATTTAATGTTTTTTATTTATAATGTGATACCAAGTTTGAGTTTTGATAAGCGAATATTTACAGATTGTGGAATCAATGCCCACAAGCATTGTAAAGAGTTGGTTGTGATGGAGTGTAGAAGAACATCTACATCTACTTCCCGATCAAATTCTTTTGCAGCTGCAGGTAAATATAGAAATTTTTTAAAGTATTAAAGTTATTTTAGTGTATTATTATTAGATTAGATTTGTTTTCATTTATCTTTAAGGCAAGAATATTTTGTTCTGTAAGATGAATAAAATCTTTGTAATTTTAATTAATTTTAATATAGTTAATGCTTTATAATTTTTAAAAATAACTTGAATCGAATTTCTTTAAGGATAATAATAGAAAAGAAAAACGAAGACTATTCTTTTTTATATATGATGTTACTGTCAGTACAATTTAACAAAAATTACAGGAATAGTATTGGTGTAGTTTATATGCATTATAGATTTTTTTTGTGTGTATTTTTAATTTTATAATAGAGATAGATAATGCACAAAATTATTTTAGACCATGATTGAAAAATAAAACATATAAATTGAAATTTCTAATAAAATTTTCTTTGCTGCTAACAATATTTTTTAGGCCTAAATGCAAAGAATGAAATTTTATCATTTTGAATTCTATTAATTATAATCATGAGTTAATTAAAAATTTCATTATTTTTCATCATTAGATGGGTCAAAGTTAAAAACACGCATGCAACGTCCTTGGCGGCGTCAATTGAAAAGCAGTCAGTCTGATGGCGATTCTAGTTACAGCTCCAGAACTAGTACTGAAAGTGATCTCTGTAGTTGTGATAATGGCTTTGTGCTTGTTGATGAGCCACTACCTGGTAGTGCTAGAAATTCAATGGAAATTAAAGATTTTCCTCGAAGTCCTAACACTAGTAAGTGCTATCAGTATTATCGATGTATAACTACTAAGTTACATCATGTTTTTGAAATTTTTCTTCACATTTTATCAATATTTTTCTTTGTTTTAAAATAATTGATTTAATATTTTTGGGCTTTTGTTTTAAAATAATTGATTTAATATTTTTGGGCTTTTGTTTTAAAATATTTGATTTTATATTTTTAGGCTTTTAAAATATTTGATATTTTTTTTTTATTGTAGGCTAAATTTAAAATTTTTTGACAATTTCTTAAAAAATCACATCATTTAAAAATATCAAATTTAAAAAAAAAAATTGAACATTTAATAATTTGGAAATTTTTTTTGCGTAACTTGATTACCTTTAGAGTATGAAGTGCTCTTTTAGATGCAAAATTGGGAAATTGTATGTACAGTAGTTCAATTTAATTTTTATTATTGGTTGATAATTACTATTTTACTCGAATGTGTTTGTTGAATTATAGAAATTGTAATAAAGTAATTTTAGTAGCTTGTGCTAAAAATATTAAATATTTTATTTTAATTTAATACTTTTCATATATCAAAGTTGTAATTAAAACTATTTTAATATGACATTTTAGATTTATGATTATATTTTAAAAATTTTCTTTAGTTTGTTCTTTTATCTCATGATTGCAATGTTCTAATTTTTTTTATTGATGTAACGCTGCAATTTTTTTAATATGATGTTAAATGTCAAATCTGATATTTGAAAGATTTAAATTAATACAAATTTATTGTTTAGCAGAAATGTAATATCAAATTTCAAAATATTCTAAGCCACATCAATTTTTTGTAGAGCTATTGAGATTTGTGCTAATTGTAATGTGCATTTAAATGTGGGCATTTAAATAATAAACTATTGAATTCAAATGAAAATTGCAAATGGTTGTCTAAGAGTCATTAAATAGTTATAGCAGTGGCTACTTTCATAAAAAAAAAGATAAGAGTTCTGTATTTGTCGTATAACTAGTACTACTTTAAATTAATTGTAAAAATTGAAAAGTTTCTTCTCTCCATGCATTTTTAATGGCATTTTACTAATTTTTCATGCACGACTAACACAGATATGTAGAATATCATTCTGGATCTGGATGTCACTTTTCCTGTAAAGTTTTTACCTCACTTTTACTTTAAGCCTTTCATTTTACAAACTGGAGGATTTAATCCAGTGCTTGACAAAGAAAATATTTATAGAGTAACCTATCCTTATTTCAGCATGTTTCAGGATCATGTCCTTGCTGGATGAGCGATTTTGCTAGATAATCAATATAGTTTTAAGGATGTTATCAAAGATTAAGTATTCTAGATTAAAATATGTACTTTCTTAATGCATTTAATATTTTTTATTTCCAATGACAAGATTATGAACAGTTACAGCAAAAAAAGAACAAGGAAAAAAAACCCAGATAATACAACAAAACATGCTGAAACACAGTTCATTAATCTAACAATAATGCCAAGTTGCAGATCTTTTAGTCACTAAAAAGTGTTACCAGGTGCACCACAGGGAGGTAGAACTTCTGCGCACCCCTGTTTAATATATGCATATTAATATTTAATTTTTATTTAATGAAAATACAAGCAGCATTCTGTCATCATTTGGCAGTCAAGGTCAACAAACGCACAAATCCATGAGAAAAAAATGTAAAGTAAAGGTTTGATTGGTGATGGATTGTAGAATGTGCTAAACTAATGAATGTTAAGATTAAAGCAAAATTACCGTAATATTTTTTATACAGAAACTCATCTAAATATACTTTGTATACTTTTTTTAAACTTTTTCCCATTAAATTTTTTTTATATAGAAAGTCCACCATCTCCAACAAAAACTTCACCAAAAAGTTGTGGATGCAAGCAAGAGTTCAAATTGCCACCTCCTCGGACGTCAATGTCACTGGATACAGATTCTTCTCCTGAACCCTGCACTACAGTTTTGCAGAAAGTACCACACCCCAAACAACTCATTTCGTGAAGTATTTTTCTGTACAGTTCGTTTCTTATTGGAAAATTAAAAAAAAACTGACAGAGGAAGATTCTTTTTCTCTTCAAAGAAACTGTTAATCTCAAAGAGGAAAAAAAATCTCATTCCAGCTCTTCCATATAGTAAGATGTAAATGGATAATTTTTAATTTTTATATAAAATATGAAAGTAAACTATGTGTATCTGGTGCCATTAGAATGAAACTTTTTTATTTTGCTAGTCAGTGACTGTACATTGCATGTGCAGAAGTTTAGTATACATATCCAAAAAAAAAAAAAAAGTAACATATAGTTAAGTGTACATTTTGTGGACTTGTATATTTGTTTCTTAACGTAGAACTGTATATTATGAATGATTTATATGAATTTTTACTTTTTGTTGACTTAAGAATTTGATTACAAGTATAATTAACTTTTTTTCTGTAAAGTTTCATATGTATTTGTTTTTGCAGTGATATCAAATCCATTGTTTTCATAGATTATTATTTTATAATGAGTTCAATAAAACTTGATATACAATTACAATTACTTAAATATAAAATATTTTAACAATGGCTATACAAAATACATATAAATACAGTGTATGTTCAGCTTTGTATAGTAATTGCCAGTTTCAATATGTTTATAAGTACAATTCAGTAAAATTTTTAGAATCCCCGACATTATATAAATAATCTTTTCATTAATATTTTTTAAGTATTTAAAAGTTGAAATGTTAACACCATTTTATAGCAGAAAAAGTAATTTAAATCTTTATTGGCATGCATTTGTTTCTGGATATCTGTTTTCTTTTAACTGAAATATACATGTTTTTAAATAATGAGTCCTTTACAACATTTACAAAATTTCTTAAAATTCATACTTAAACGTTGAATACTTTCATGATATGATTGCAAATTTTAGTTTAATGAACAGTTTTTTTTAATCGATACTTTAATAAAAATATGTAATGCTTAAAAATTAATTCAACAGAATTATTAATGAATTGCAGGAATCTGCACTCAAAATCTTTTATGTTTTTAAAATCCAGAAGCAAACATGGTTATTTCAGTGATTATTATGTAATTTCAGTACTATTGTTGCTAGTACTTATTAATACTACTAATGTCTAGCCTTTTCTTAAAAGTAAATTTTTTCATAGCTGCATATTTAAAACATTTAGCGATTTATAATATGCCGATACCTGTTATTAATTTGCAGGCATAAAAATGTTTTATGAGTCATTGCTCTACATGATATTTTTGATATCTAAAATATGTTAATAAATAATATTATAATTTATGCATAATAATTTTAGGTTCATTTTTATTTGTATATGCATAATTATTTACATATGCATACATAAAAAATGAAGTTATGTCTTTAAAATATTCTTTATTATATTTGTTATGTATGATTCATTTATGAAATATATAGTCATAAATTTTAATTTTTAAAACATAAATCGTTATATAACTTATTAATCTTTTTATGTTTTAACTGATATAGATTCTTTAAACAATGTAAGAAATCAATGAGAATTGCATTTAACATCTCTTAAAATTTTAATATATTTATTATAATTTATTTGTTTGGAAATATAAGATATTATATAATATATTGAGAAATTTTAAAGAATTATTATTAGAATTTGTATTTATTAGAAAATTTATGAAATTGAGAAATTTGGGTCTAAAAAGAACATCGAGAGAAAAGATTTATTTCAATTATTATCTATCTAGTATAGGATAATAGAATTTTTGCATAATTCATTAGTAAAATTTAGTTTTTTTAGCTATATTATACATAAAAGAAATATGGTAAAGCACCTTGTATATGTTTTGAAGATTTAAAAAACCCAGAATTACTTGATAATAAGTTTAATATAACAAATATAAGTTGTGTTTTGGAAATAAATGTTCCCATTTTTAGTGATTCCAAATACAATAAAAAATCTGGCATTTTCAAACATGGAGGGGTGGGGGGTGGAATGGAACATTTAACACATCTATTAAATTTTTATGATTAAAATTCTTGAAATTGAATTTATTTTGAACTTGAATTAATGCAACATCCGACCTTACATAAAGTTTGAAAATTAGGAGTAAAATAGCTTTAGCCAAGTTCTGTTCTTTTTATGGTTGTTTTATTTCGAGAAAGTCAGTTATTTTTATGTGTAATATAAATATCACATTGATTAGATTAATTAAAATAGTTTAGTTAATAGTTTATTAATAATTTAATTAATATATTAGTTAAAACTAAATTTGTATACAGAGAATTTTAAGGGAAAATATATATATATAAATAGTGATTATTTTCTTAATCTTTTATTTTATTTTTCACCTCCATGATTTTGGTACCTAAAAATAAATTAAATGGCAATATTACCAAAATTACATTATGGTGTGGCAGAAACTTGAGATGTTGTAATATTCCATTATAATTAACATTATCACATAGTTAAAATTTACGTCATCTAAGAAAGATTTTTTATACTTTTTTCAGCAAATTCGAAACATATTTGATGCTATTGATAAAGACATTTTGAATTAATATATATATATAAATATAAACATTCTTGGAAAAAATTTAATTAATTGGCATAATAAGCATATATAAAATGCTTGACTGTATTAAAAATAACGAAGTATTGTATATTTAACTTCTATTCTTCTTAGATGATGATGATAATAATCAAAATAGTTTTTACAATTACTCTACTACAACCAGCTACTTTTTCTAGTCATTGTAATTTAACTGTTAAATGTATTATTCAGGATGTGAATGTTTTTCTGATATTTTTGCATATTTCTATACTATCATCCTTTATTTCTGGGACCATATGTATTTAATTCTCTTTGAAATATATATTAAATTTTGACTTGATATTTTTACGATTGCCATTGTATAACAGTATGGTTAATTTTTGATACTTCTGAAGTAAATAACTTAAATAATATCAACGTATTGTTGTAAAGTATTACCTATTATTAATGTTTTCGAGTAAAAAATAATTTGATGTTTTAAAACTTATCTTTTGAAGCATATGTGAAGAAGAATATGCCTTAATAAAGTCCTTTCATAAAAAATTACAATAAAAAATGAGGAAACTATGCAATAAAATTTATAATAACTTTTGTAGAAATGTAAAAAAAACTTAGGAGCCGAATTCAAATTCTGGATCTTGGATGTTTGTGATGTACTATTCTTCCAGATTGTTCATGGGCCATTTGCCTTTCTTGTTGAAAAATTCCATTGAGAAATTAGATTAAAATAGATTAAATTTTTTTAATTATGCAGTTTTATAAAAATTCTAGCGAATGATTTTTTTGTCGTAAAATAAACAGTGAAATTTAAATATATGCAGTTCATTTAAAATTTATTAGATTGATGAAATCTGTAATAATCAAGATATGATAAATACTAAAAGTAATGTTTCAAATGTATGTTATGTGGAACATTAATTTATGGATGCAGATTATTATGTGAATTAATTTTAAAAGTCAAAGTTTTTTCTCCCTCCACCACTTTTTTTTCAACATACTTTTTTTAAGCTATCTGCTTATATTGAATATTTAAATTTTTTTCTCAGTAAAACTTCTTTGGTATCTAGCTAAATAATTATCGTAAAATTTTGAAAAAGATCATGATTTGCTAACAACTTAAGCTGCACGAAGAAATTTTTTTTTTTTTAATAAATACCTACAGCGCTTTTGAATAGGGACCAGGAAAAAAAAAAAAAAAAAAAAAAAAAAAAAAAAAACGAATATATAAATGAGCTTTAACTGGTTTAATTTATAACATTCATTAGTATATGCAACTGATTATTAACTTAACATTTTAATGCTGTTATTGTTCTAAGCAAATCTTGTTATTTATGTTCAATGTAAAAAAATGTTTTGTATTGTCGTAGTTAAATTTTAGAAATGTTAAGTTTTAAGACTGAAATTTCTTCATATATGACGTGTTTAACTTTTATATTAGTCATAATATGCTCCTATATGAAAGCATTTTTTTTTAATTTTTTACTTGTGCTTATTATATCCAGTTTTTCTATGCATTCTCTTAAAATACCATAGTCCATTTTCTGAGATGTCTCTCTAGACAAAAGTGAAATTTTATGTGATATTGAAATTTGTAAAAAAACAAAAAAAAAAAGGAAAAAGTTTGAGACCATTATTCAAAAAATAAATTTATTCATGGACCATTTTCTTCATTACAATTCATTTTTAGTATACATATAATAGTCATGGAATTACACTGATCCATCAATGAATTCACTTAAAAATCATTTTATGCATTACAAAAAAGGAAATTATGTGTGTGTGTGCTCCCGTCATAAACCAAGTAATTGTAATTTTTACTACCACCACCATTTCCATTAATTTCCATCTATCCATTAAAAAATTTTTACAACTGTTTAATTTTTAAGATATGGTGCAAAGGAGCCAACACACAGAATAATAATAATAATAAAAAAATATGGAAACATGAAAATTTTTGTTAGAAGTAAAATATGTTTAAATGTATAAAAAAATAAGTTATTTTATTCCAAGTTGTTGAATATTTTCAAATGATGAGTGTTCTATAAAATGCAGACAAAACAATTTTTAAATTGGGAAAAATTCTATACAAATCTATCCATAAAAATTGAATTGTCATTTTTGCCACACGCAATACTCATTTTTCTAAGCATAGATTAATTGCGAATATAAGTCATACAAGTAGACATAAATATTTTAGAAAAACAAAAATGAAATGAAGTCTGATGCCCGCAAAAAAGCCCAAAATAATGTCTTTGGAGAAGAGCATACTTCCTATGAATTGCATCATGCCTTTGGTTTTAATTTATATGAATAATTATTTTAATTTTTATGCTTACATAACTTAAAAATTAAAATAATTTTCACATATAGGATATGCACTTAAGTAAATTTTGTCTACTGTTATTTTTTTTCCAATGTACTTTTTGCCACAATAACAATATAATCGCCAGGAAAGTTAAATGATAGCCATTATTATTTAAGACTTTTTCATATATTAATAGTTTCTAATATACTTAATCATTAAAATTAAATTGTTAAACATTATACAATTCCATTACTTTCACTCATAATAAATGCAGTGCATATTCAAAGTATTGCTTTAGATAATGTATAAGAGAATATATATATATATATATAAGTAGAGAGGAATCTCCAGTAAACATTTCCTTTGCAATTAAATTAAAATGACTAAACTGAATGCTCTTGAAGTGATTGTTATAAACTTTGACTATTTATCTGTACATTGGATTGTCTGTTTCTTGCCTCTTTAAAATTGTTGTTTTAAGGCTCAGGTGTACTATGAAAGGAACGTGCTATTTGCACACGCCCACAAGCAGCTAATTAAGCTGAGCTGTACACTGTTAATAACTTACCCGTTGCTGTACATTCTTAACATAAGACAATTGATTATGTGGCACTTTATCCTGCAGATATTCGTTTTTATTTTTGCAGGATTTTGATGACTACTGTTGCACTGCACATTTTTTGTCTTGGGAAAACTGTGCTAGGATCTTCCATACATTGTCCGATACGGAGAGCATGCAATGTTCATATGTAGCACATTCCTAGGTTTTCTTGATTTCACAACTAAGTAAAAGAAGACTAGCAGTGTATATTTCGCAACACTACCATCGTGGGAGCCTCATAAAATTGAGGTAACTTCACATCCATCAACACTCAGGATTTAAAATGACCAAAAATTGACACGTACACAGTTATCGCATGTTGCAATCTAGAAGGAGAGTTAAACATTGGTTATGTTATGATACCGAGCTAGGTATCCTTCGTAGTACTCTTTACTATTCAGAGCTTGTTTGACGGCTATCCTGAGAAGAAAATTAAAGAACTTATGAAATATTTGAAATCGCAACAACCACCCGAACGTAAATCGCATCAACCAGTATCCGGTACTTTCGTAAATACCCATGGAGAATTCGCAAGGAAGATCCATTTGTTCGTACCAGAATCTCGCCATAGCTTCCCAGCTCAAGAAGACAATGAAGGAATTCATGGCTTTAATTATTCCGCGGCTCATAGTCGAAGATTCTTTGCGGGCACTTTGTACAGAAGGTCTTAATTCACCATCCATGATGTCTCTGCAAACTGCAAGAGTCTCTTCCAGGTTCCCATTGCACATGTTGTAGCGGTCTTCCATTCCCAACATGTATCCGATTCCGCGCCAGAAGTGAATGAGGCACTCGAGGTCTTCCTTGCTGCAGTGCAGGCCTACGTGCTTGGGGTGGAGGATTATGAGGCCTACGAATGCGAACTGGGTGAGAGCCATGTCGTACTGCGAGACTGCCGGGCAGCGACGTCTGCAAGGGGAGGGCCCGTTGATTTTGTCGGCAACTCGCTTGTGCATGCCGCGGACCATAGTGATGCTCTGGTGGGCTGGATCGTCGGGATTCCAGATATCCCCTTCGTACCACCGACGAATGTGGACCAGCGTGCTGAGGTAGCGGCGGAAAAGACAAACAATATTCGCTGAGTTCCCCGTGGACATGAGAGGTCCGGTCATACTCGGTATATGTACAATGAGCATCAAACCCGCCAAATGAGAAAAGAATATGCTGAAAGGAAGAAAGGATTATTATTATTATTTAATATGAAATAACAATATTTGTTTCTTATTAGATAATGTATTGTGTGTACTATGAAGAAGCTCGTAGAAATTAGGATCTGAACATTTTTTATGCATTCCATTTAATAATTTTGTGCAAAAAAAAAAGATTGCCATTAAGATTAGAAAATAAGTCGAAAGACTAACACGGATGCTGCACTTGAATGGATGATTCATATTCTTAGTTGGTCAAGTTTTTGGTTGACATTGACATCGGGGTGGATAGCGACGAACAGTTCTTATTGTTCGTATGACACCAGCATCGCATTAATAAGACAAAGGGTACATATTAGAACCTCATGGCTGAGTGATTGCGCTTGGTGCCCCATGTTTCGGGTTCGAATCCCGGCGGTACCATGAATGCTTATAGTGGTTTGGAATCCGCTTTAAACCGTAAGTCTCAGTCTAATAGTAGAACGTTGGGCGTAATGTTGGCAACCCTACTCCATACAAAGAAAGCACCTGTCTCGACATCTACCGGTAGGCAGACGGCCTTGGTCCACCATGGGGTTGTTGTGCCAATGAAGAAGTAGAAGAAGATACATAATACTATATTCCCGAACAGAATACGTCTGAATCTAGCAGAGTTGTTACCTTTTCAAGCTAGCCAAATGGCTGTTGCTCATTTGTATAAGAGGCAGGTAGCCATCGTAATTGAAAATAGTATATCGTTTTCTTATAAACAAAAAGATGTGTGCATTTAAACATGTATTTAACTTTCATACATTTCGTGGTTTCTTATGTCTCCAATAAAACATTCCTTTAGACATATTGCATTAGCATTTTTTTTTTTTTAATGTTCTTTTAAAACTAAGAAGTGTAAAACTATAGTTCTCCACATTATAATGAATTGGATTGGATTCTTGTTCTGCAGATTTCATGTAATCTTGGCAGAACACCCTGTAGGAACTATGAATTAATGAAAAACTTACAAGATGTTTCTTGAATAGGATATGAATGTGAAAAAGGTAGATTTTAAAAATATAACAATTTTTTTATTTCAGTTTAAATTTATATAAAAAAATATGTGTTATTTAATTTGTTTAAAATTTAGATTGAGATACTTGTTTAATAATTATACCGTTTCTTTTAATTATCTTAGTATATCAATTTATATATAATTATCTTAGGGGGACCTATTCTATAGTGATATTTTATTTAAAAAATTAAAGAAATTTAATTCATTTATCATGAACTTTTTTGAACGCTTCTATTACCATTCAAACCTGATAAGCATATATGTGAAGGTATATTAACAAGGGAAAAGTCAAAAGACAAAAAGATTATCCCCTGATATTTAACAAGGGAAAAAAATACAAAACGATACAATGTTAAAAATGAAATACACGCTATTGTAGATATGAGTTCAACTTTTGAAAGAGGTTGTTAAGGTCAACTGATTAAGAATGCATTTCTTCCCCCTTTTTTTTTCTTTCTTTCATGATGTCTTTCCCCATCATTACATGTGTTAGTTTGCGCTTTCCGCTCCACTCCCCGTTTCGGAAGTGGAGCATCATCTCGTGTCTCCTGCCCTCAGCAGTGTTCCTGTGACCGAACGGGGTTTTAGAAATTCCTCCCGCACTGCACGCTGATCTCTCAAGCATTTCGTCAGTGCACAGGAGCTGCCCTTATTCGAGTTCCGCTAAGCCTTTCAAACGCATGTAGAAAGTTGTGAATAATATCATTTATTAAACTCATTTAACATGATGATTGTTTGATTCGCGTCAACTGACTGTTTATAATAACATCTTGTTGGGGCTACGTGATCAGAGGCATGAAAGGAAAAATTGACAGAACCGTCCAAAAAAAAAAAACTACACATTTTTTTTTTAAAGAGGCAGTATTAAAATAACTAGGCATCTGCGTTTCCTCTCTGTATACTTTATATGCGGACTGATTGCCAATTGGCTGACGGTTTCATGGATGTTTATTTGTGGTTCGGTATCCGAGTTAAACTGTAGATCCCGGTCTAATTATTCCAAAGTATGCAAAAAATTACTGTAGAGAGATAAATCAAGCTGTATAAGCTTTCAAGCAGTACCTCAAGCAGTCAAGCTTTGTCAATCGCAAGTACGTTTGGGTTTCATAATGTTCAAATTGTTTAACAACATTACTGCTATTTGACAAGTTAATTTAGAAAAAAAAAAAAAAACTGATCCAACAACTAAAACAAATTAGGCTGCTAAAGAATATGAAAAAGAAAAAACTGATTGACTGAAGATTTGACTGTCGAATCCTTCATGTGATACTTGTCTATTTTATCGACCTTCTGTTTCACTATGAGGTAATTATAATGGAAGCAAAAACGGTGTTATGTGAATGTTTAGACTTTATTTTATAGTTTGTAGTGTTTACTGTAAAATAATGATTTTACATTCATTATCATATAAATTGGGAATCAAAGAATTAGCTGTAGATCCGCTACGAAACTCGGCATGACTCTTTGTGCAAGAACATATGCAAATGATTAAAATTGCAACATGATTGTGCATTACGTAGAGTAAGAGTAAAGCGTTTTCGTGTATTCAGCTTAACCTATAAATTGTCGCCTTGAGGTGCTCTAAATGCAGTTTATTTATCACAAGGATGCTTTGTCCATACAGATACCTTTAGGTCGGCGTGGAAGCAAATATCAGTAGCTATCGGAGTTTAATAGTAGGAGAACCTTTGGGTTGGTAAGGACTGAATAATGATTAATTGGGCAAGTTGCCCTCTATCACTGCTGTGCTGAAAATATTGTAAGGAAATGTTGGGAAAAGTGGATGACAATGAGTTTACGCACATACGTTTTTCTAATTTAGACGTCAACGGACCATTTCATCGTTCGACAAATACACACACAGCCTACTACATCATTGTCCTGCATCTGCACAAAAGTATGCTCTATAGAACCACTTATGTCTGTCAGCACCATTGCGAGACATATGGCTGAGAATTAAGTGCAATCACAGTACCTTATCCAGACAGTGACCCACTACAATCTCCGTTTGAAATGGTGCGTCGCTTGAGAAGATTAAATAGGAATGGAGAGACAGTTGTTCTTTAATAATGAATCACGATTCAATTTGGGTTCTGATGAAAACAGCGTAAAGTTTGAAGACGCACTGTACCCATCACGGGTGTGATGGTTTTGGGGTGTAGGAGGTTAGATGTCGGAGAACACTATAAAAATTCTGTATGCTTCAATGCACGGTTATTCAAGTTAGAGGTGTCTCAATGAGGTACTAGACATTTCATTTTTTTGTGAATTTGCTTAAAATAAACATTCCTTTTGCTTTCATTTGTAATTACTTACTTATATATCAAAGTTACAAACACATGTGAGATTTCAAACTATTCCGACAATTAACTTTCTTGGTGGGTTAATTTTTATTGCGATGGGTGGATATTGGTATAACGTCAAACGAGCATGTTTTTACTTTTCAGATTAATTTTTTACGTAATTTAAGCTATTGCTTAGTCTCTATAACCTTTACATGTTTTTATTTATTTCTTAGCTCCAATAGGGCTGGTTGGTAATATATATAATCTATCTTCTCATTAAAAGAAGTGCAATGAATTGGCAACGAAATTTAACATTCGAAAAGAGTATATACAAATTTAACTAAAATAATGTACTGTGTCAATAGTAAATTTAAATGTTACGAAATAAAAAATAATTCATAAATTACATAAATGTTTTGATCGAGAATTACAATCAGAGAAGTACAAAATTTTGGAAATACAGATGCAGAAAGCAGTTGCTTTTTAAATGATTTTATATTATAATCAGAAGTTGGAAATTTATTACAAAATGTTTATGATGAGGATAAATCTACTTAAAATTTATAAGAATTAGGACGAGAAGAGGAAATGATTTGTTATTCCGAAACCTGATTTCACTCATGGGCAGTAATGGCCTTAAGATCAATTCGTACCGGACTCGTGCCATAGCGTCAACGTGTGCCGCTGGTGAGCATGAAGGCTGAGGTTCAATCGACTGGAGGCTTTGTTGTAGACACTGTTTAAAAAACGAGAAGATTCGATGTCATTTGGGATGTTCAGCATCTTGCCTCGTCAATTGGACTACCTAGTGGAAATTTTCCAGGTTTTCTCTCATACGATACGGAAATGCAGGGTATTCACCCTAAAATCTTCCCGGAAGGCACTGCCCTACTCCTTTAGCGAATCGGAGTTAAATCAGACTTCTGCCAACGGGTGCTCCATCATAACAGAAGTAGTCCCCTTTCCCTCCATCCATGAGTAGACACCTCATGGGGTGTCCGTTCCGCTGTGCCAGACACTCAGGATTAGTTACAATAACAAATCGATTCATTTTTTTTTCTTTTTAAATTGCTGTCAGTAGTTTTAATTGCTTCATATTTAAAGTTTTTGATATCGAGCAGTTAGTAAACTCAACAGAATCTCCATTTCTATATATATTTTGTTATTGTGTTTTAATTCCATTTGAAATGGGAAATAGAAATCGCAACAGCAAATTTTTAATGCAAAAATAAGTTAGGGCAAAACTTTCAGATTGGTTTGATTTACATTGGTAAGTGTGTACAGTAGAGGGAAAAAAATAGTATCATTGGCAAAGATTTTTTTATAATTGACAGAGAGAGAGAGAGAGAAAAATATTATAATGAATAGTCCTTGAATCACAAGACATAATGCCTTTTAAGGGATACTATTTTATTAACGTAAATTCTGCTTATATTTCGTGTGAATATAAGCAGAATTTGATTGTTATGATGAAAAATGGGAGTTTTTACCTGAAAAAATGATTTTTAAATATGTCCCTAGCTCTGTAGAAGCGCTCCTTGTCAAGCCATGGGGGTGGCTGGTCGGCTGGGCTCTCGCAATCACCCTTCACCTCCGCCCCTTCCCGGAGTTCGTCGAATTTCCCGACGACTGCATCTGGCTCTTCTGGTTTGGCATTCGGTGACATAGTGTCACTTGGCTGTCCGCTCGGCTGTATCTCGGTGTAATCCAGGTCTTCAATCGGGAGGTGTAGGTGACAGGACAATGTTTCGATCACTTTATACCTGCAAGGGACAAATTCCATCATTCATATTTTAATTTACGCTTTATTCTTATTTTAAAAAAAGTAATATTTGATTTTAATGTCTTAAAAAATACTTTAAATGTCTTGAAATGATGGGATTTTCAAAACATATTTTGAACAAATTTCAAGTAAAGGCGCAGTATTAAGATGGCAAAAGGGACTAAAGTCCTCTTGAAGTAAGCTCATCTCTACGGTTGTAATAAAATGTTCGGAAATGGATTTTTAAACAATTAACTAATCTCTTTATCATCACAGGATTATAAATAATTAACTTTCTCATAAAAATGCCAGACTGTAGAACAAAAGAAAATCATTTAGGGAAATATCTAAGAAATAAAAAAAAATTCCTATTGCGATGCATTAAACACGTTAAGTTACATTTGTAGTATGTGATTTTCTAATGCCTGCTAAGAACCACATCTTTTTCCTATTTATCAATACTCTCTTTTATTAATGCAAGAAAACTTGCCTACGTTGTTATTGTTATGCGATAATAATGGTTACAACGATATTAATGGTTCGGCTATGTGGAAGAAAATCTTTCAGTGGCAAGGCCAGCTGATATCCAGCATAAATGCATAAGTTTCTTTGGGTGAGGTGGATATTAATAAAAATCGAATTTGTCTCTGATAACCAACAACATAAACGCTTGTGTATTATATCTATTTTTCATTAAATTTTAATAGCTAATCTAGAAATAACTCGCTTTTCTGGTTGAAAACAATGTGTATTTCTGATCTTTGTACAATTCGTCATAGCAATGGAGTTTTACAGTACCATCTTTGTCGGTAGATTTTATACATGATTTGCGACATGCTTCAGCAGCATTTATGAATAGTTTGTAGTTGCATAACAAATATGCTCTAATAATGTTCTTATTTATAGATATTATAAGAACATTATAAGATAAAATATCTAATAATGTTCTTATTTATAGATATATAAGTGTTTTATAAAATGGATAGATATTATAAAACACTTCCTTAGTTCAAAAGCCAAACCGTAGTCTCTGAAACAATAATGGTATACGTCTTTTATAGTGCGTTTAATGGCTTTTACAATTAACAACACGGAAAAGATGCAGAATTTTTTAGATTACCTGATAGTGAGTTAATTTCATAGTTTAATAATTGTATGAACTTCATAAGCTGTTAAATCAGATTCCTCTTGGTAAAAAAATTGAATGGATTCCAAATTGAAATAGTTGCAGTTGAAATGAATTTGGAATACAATGATTTTGTTTGTGTAAAATTTAACTGAATAACTAATATTTAGTTATGCAGTTTTATCAGCATAAACAAATTAAAAAAGTATTACAATTTAATTTGTAAAATTTGATTTATCTATCCATAAAAATCGATTTTACCAGTTGTATCAGAGCTAACAAGCATCACATTTATGGATGTTTTGTAAAACAGACTAAATTTTTAGAACTAACTTATACAGAATTAAAGTGATAAAAAATATAGTAAAAGATATTTCCCTTATTGACATTGCCATAATTTAAAGACCATGGTGAGAACTACAAAGTTTATAACTTCCGTGCTGCTAAAAATGTGCACATAAGTGGATAAAATATTACCAATAGTAGGTTAATTTGTTTTGTATTTAATTTTTTTTTTTTTTTCAAAATAGATTATAATTTTTCCCCCATCTTGAACCGAAAAAAATTTTAAGATTAAAATCAATGATTGCAGCAAGTATGGCAACTACACTTGATAACAGCAAAAATCAAAGGAATACACCATGTTTTTTTAGGTAACCAGCTTATTTGAATTTCTATTACTTCATTTAATGAATGGTAGGAAAAAAAATCTCCTCATCGAAATGAAAATATTTTTTAAATAAAATTACCACAGTAAACTGTGTCACTGAAGCCGGATCATCTGCTAATCGCTTATACTTGAAAGATTCTTGCGATACAGTATCATACATGCTATTAGAAAAATGATATTTGGATCTTGTGTTAATTCTCTAGGAGATGAACTGAATCGCTATTCTAAATTACATAATAAGCTGTCGGAAAATTTTTCATAAATGATAAAAAAAAAAAAATAAAAAAAAAAAAAAAAAAAAAAAAAAGGCTGAAGATAAAATTACAATATTGATTGATTAAGGTACCAATGGGTTTTTGTAGGCAATTATGATTGATGGCGATCAAATAAGTTTTCTTTCTTGATCAAATAGATCTCCTTTTCAAAAAGTAAAAAAAAATATGTTCATATATTAATATTAATGACACATTAAAGCTTGAATTTCTAATCAACAAAGCGTAAAAAATTCAAGATGTTTAAAGTAAATTTTGGTAGTTCTAGTTTTGGCCAATTCTTGGCGACGTCAAAATCACGCCAAACAAGCGATTGATAAATGAGATTGCCCTATTTTTCTAAATGTTTACAAAATTCTTAACACATTTTGTAGTTGCATCTATTTTTAAGTCCATTTGCCAAAATGGAATGAACCAAAATAGGATCCAACCGTAAATTTTACGTCTAAACAGCAGTTAGTTTTATTACAAAAAAAAAAAAATAGTTAGCTTCATTTTCTCATTGAAGTTTATCAATGTTATTTTATATATGTTTAATTATGATTTATTTTAATTTTTCTTAATAAATCTATACTTTTAAAAATATGCATGCTTTTATTAGAAATTATATTTCAGCAAGTTTTATAGGAAAATAATTTGATCCTTATATTATTTTACATGATTTTAAATTACTACTAGTTTAAACTTCCCTTTAAAAATTGAAGAATTTTTTTAATAAATTCCAATACGGATATTTTAGCAGTACTCTTCAACTCATAGATAGTTCTTCCAGCTATATTATTATAGATAAATTTATAATGAAAATTAATTCAACTGATAATATTTATTTTAAAAAGTTAAATAATTTAAAAACAAAATTGAAATTTATACATAAAAAATAATTTAAAGTTTATAATTTAAAATTCAGGTATTTATAAAAATTTAAACTTGGTTATAGTTGGTTTTTGTTTATAAGTAAACATGAAATACCATATTTATGAAATTTTTTTTAGAAATAAATAGAAAATTCTTTCATAATATATACATACAATAATGATCAATAAAATTGAAATACATATTTTATAAGTCATATAAGAAATATGTTAAGGTTACAACTGTTTATTAGAAGAGTTAAAGGGAAATATAAACAAAAGAAACTAATTAAAGTAATACCTTTTTTTCTATACCAATGAAACTCATTTACAAAAAAAGAAGAAATAATTTTATAATAATATATGATGATGATTAGGATAAAACATTTTGTTTAAAGCATTCATTGTGTTTCATGCTACAAAATATTATTCAATTTAAAACTCTAAATATGGGGAAATTTAAATTTATTTTATAAAAATAAATAATAAATTATTTTTATAATACTTAATTATCAACATAAACCATCGTAAATAAAGTTATAATTGTTATTATAAATGACATAGTACAAAATTGTTAAGAATATAAAAAGTTAAAACTGAACAAAAAATTTTGATTATAAATTTGTTATTTGCTATAAATTCTGATTATAATTGTGTTATGAAATTTGTTAATTATTATTAGTTTGAATAAAATTTGATCTAAATATTGGGAAATTAAAATTTTTTTATATAGATAAATAATAACATATTTTTATAATAATTTATTAACTATCTGTATAAAATAAAATTGCAGAAAGTTAATTACAAAAAATTACAAATTTACAGGCAGTTATTTTTTATAAATGTTGAATTAGAAACCATGACAAATTTATAAATAACTTTAGCATTATATAATTATTAATTACAAAGGTATTCAAATAAAAATGTATACCTGTTTCCAAAAGCATCCATTGTAAAATGTTTTCTTCTGTAAAGTAGCGAAAGTATGCTACATGAATGTATCAGTATGCAGTAGCAGTATGCTACACGAATGAATGTGAGCTATATGTACGAAGCACTTTAAGGCGACGATTGAAGGTGTAATGCTTGTTGATTTTAGGATAGTGTGATATTAAACAAGGACACGGTATATTCTTTTCGTGACTGTCGCTTCAATGGTTGACAGTTACGTATTTCAAGGATAAAAAAATAATTTTTATGTTTTTCCTCAAAAGGCATCTCCTATAATACCTGTCATCTTTAGGAAGTATGAAACTACTCATTCTTTTTGTGAAGGACCCCCATATATCACAAAGCGTAAATTGCTTTTGGAGGACGAATGAACCGTATTCGGTTGCTAAAGTGTTTGAAAGAAAGCAAATGTTTAGAGTTAAAAAAAAATAATTTGCATTTAACAAATTTTAAAAAAAATCTTGAATTGTTATCTAGTCAATGTAAAACACATTTATGAAAGCATTGATAATAAAAAAGTTATTCTAACAAATGGATGAAACGCATCATTTTTTTTTCAATGCAAAACATATCATAGTATCAGATTAATTTCATTTTCATTTAAAATTAAGATTACGTCTAGGAATATCGTCTAACTATATAAACTACATCTAAAAGAAACTAGATTCAATTTATATGTTAATTTTAAATGTGTTATTTCATTAATAACATATTTAAAATTAACACCAATTAATAACACATTTAAAATTTAAAATCAACACCGATTAATAATTTAAAATCTACAGTGATATTGTTTAATTTAAAATCAACAGTGATATAGTTTTGCAAAACATAATAAATTATTACTATAAATAAATCTTTTATACATCTAATGCCAATTACCTGATAACAGTATTCTCCAATCATATTCAATTTTTGAATTAATTTTTACTAAAAAATATCATTTATATGCTACAAATAAAATAGTATGATTGGAAACTATTTTACTTGTAACATATAAATAAGATAGAGACTATATGCTTGCTATCACTAATGATTATTCTTATCAATACAAGCATTAATTTAAGCTTTTTATGATTAATAATATAAACATTTCAGACAAAAAAAAATTGGTTAAAATAGGATTATATCTCTTTTTGACACAAAACATTACAAAAAAAAATGAAGTTATTGATTTTAGAGCCCAGCTTACTCTCCATTGCAGCGTGCTGACTGCAGCAATACAGCTGTTATCCAAAAGGTCGAATAGAATTTGTTTTATGATGAGTTTCAGTCACACAGAATCCAGGGGAGGCGTTGGACATTGTGAGTAAATATTCGGGTTCATATTCTTTTTCAGTAAAAAAGTTTTCTGAAAAGAAAGAAAGTTAATGACAATCCAAACCTAATTTATATAAATTTAAAATTCTTATTCTTCTTAAAATTCTTATTTTCTTATTACATAAATTAAAAATGACTTTTCAACAAACTTTTATACAAGGAAATAAAAATATCAAAACTACAAAATAGTTTTTGAATTAAAAGATTATTAATTAGCGAAGAAAATCCGTGTAAATAAATATTATGTGAAATTTTTGCGGTTTTAGTAATTACTGCTAATGTATATTAAAACAAAATGATTCTATATAAAATAATACTATTACAAATGTATAATGCTACAAGAGAGCGATACAATGATCTCTCATGTATAATCTTTTCTCCTATAATGACATCTTATGTATAATCTTGTAAGAGAGGGCACAATATAAAGTGCAATATCAGAGTTTTTAATAATTTCATCATTTGACTTACCTTCATTGATATTAAGTAGCAGCGCTTATTTCGTTCAGATAAAAAAATTTTATTATGAATTACGTAATATGTATTTAACATTATTTTCTATTTCTTTTACAAATCTTGCTTTTTTTTATTTAGTTTATATAAAAAATACATTAAAACCTATGGAAAGTTTTATTATTTAATAGCTTCCATACGATAAAATATTTGAATTTTAATATTAATTTAACAATAAATTTACATGGCTTTTTGAATAAAAAGCATAATTTCTTAAAATGTTAGCATTGCAAAAATCTCAAGATACAGAAAGCATATTACTAATAATAAATAGCAATTATAATGCTTTAATAATTACAAAAGAAAAAAATTTAGGACAAAAATACACTGAAGTGACAAAAGTCATGGGATAGCAATATGTAAATTTTCAGATGGCAGTAGCATTGCGTAGAACAGGTATAAATGCGCAGTGCTTTCGCAGAGCTTTAATTTCTGTTCAAGTTATTCATGTAAAGAGGTTTTGACGTGATGATGACCGCACGACGGGAATTAACAGACTTTGAACGCAGAATGTTAGTTGGAGCTAGACGCATGGGTCATGCCATTTTGGAAATCGTTAGGGAATTCAACATTCCCAGATCCACTGTGTCAAGAGTGTGCCGAGAGTATGAAATTTCAGGCATAACATCCCACCATGGACAGCGCAGTGGTCGACCGCCTGCACTTAACGACCGAGACCGGCGACGTCTGCAAAGAGTCGTAAATTCTAACAGACAAGCAACACTGCGTCAAATAACCGCAGAAATCAATGTGGGTCGTACAAGGGACTTGTCTGTTAGAAATGTGCGGAGAAATTTGGCTTTCTTGGGCTATTCCAGCAGAAGACCGACTCGAGTGCCTTTACTGACAGAACGACATCGCTTGCAGCGACTCTCGTGGGCACGTGAGCATATCGGTTGGTCCCTAGATGAATGGAAAACCGTGGCCTGGTCCGATGAGTCACGAGTTCAGTTGGTAAGAGCTGATGGTAGGGTTCGAGTGTGGCGCAGACCCCACGAAGCCATGGACCCAAACTGTCAGAAAGGCACTGTTCAAGCTGGTGGTGGCTCCGTAATGGTGTGGGCTGTTTTTTCATGGCATGGACTTGGTCCTCTGGTGCGACTGGACCGAACATTGACTGGAAGTGCTTATGTTCAGCTACTTGGAGATCACTTGCAGCCATTCATGGACTTCATGTACCCAAACAACGATGGGATTTTTATGGATGACAATGCGCCATGTCACCGGGCCACAACTGTTCGCGATTGGTTTGAAGAGCATTCTGGACAATTCCAACGAATGATCTGGCCACCTAGATCGCCCGACATGAATCCCATCGAGCATTTATGGGACATCATCGAGAGGTCTGTTCGTGCCCAAAATCCTGCACCATCAATGTTTTCACAATTATGGACGTCTATCGAGACAGCATGGCTTAATATTCCTGCAGAAGACTTCCAACGACTTGTTGAGTCCATGCCACGTCGAGTTGCTGCACTTCGCCGGGCGAAAGGAGGGCCGACACGATATTAAGAGGTATCCCATGACTTTTGTCACTTCAGTGTATAAGAGTTTTTGAAAAAAAGGTGATGAATAAAAAGTAAAAATAAATTATAAACATACGCTTAAGTTTTTGTACAAACGTGTAAACATAGTTACAAATATAAACAAGTAAGTACTTAGTGTAAACATATCAAAATATCTTTTTTTAACAATTTTATAAGACGTCTATTGCATTATTTTATTGTCTAAACAATAATTAAATTGAAAAATATCAATAATTTTAATAATTTTTAAGAAAAAAAATAAAGAAAAATTTGTAGATTTATTTTAATTTTATGTTTTGATTATTTTGCTAATAAAATATTTTACATACGCGAAAAGGAGAAGATATACATAGAAATTAGTGAAATGAGTGAATCATAGATTAATTGCTAATTGGTTGAATCATAGATTTCATTGCTAATTACTTGAAAAGTAATTTCATAACATTCTACATAAAGCAACACTTTTCAGGATTGAATATACATTTATAATTTTACTTCATATCTTTTAAAGTCTTTGTTAATTTTAGATTGAATATGAAATAAGGTTTTATAAAATGTTTTTTTTTTCGTATTAGCAAGAGCAGCAAAATATAATATTTAAATATTAATAGTTTGATTTTTTGAAAATAAAATATGTGAGATTCAATGAAACGTTTTTAGAAAAAAAATACGCAAAACGGAAACACCGATTAATTATTCACAGTTCTACCATAAAAAATAATATATTTATCAAACACATCTTTCGAATAGCATAATCAATTCATTATAGTTCCGTGCTATTCATTACAGTTTAAATGTTAAAAAATACCAACTTACAGAAAAAATTATACAAGTAGAAATTTTATTTGAAGGGTTACATCTAAGTATCTGCAAATAGTTAGTGAAACAAAAATTCTTACTTTTTTTATGTTTTTTAATCTCCGTGTGGGAAAAACTTTGATTCGATTCACTTTTCAGATATCGCTGTGATATTTCTTGTAATGATATAACTCGTCGATGAATATGATTCATCTGAATAAATGGAAATGATTTATCCCTGTTTGGATTTTAGTGAAAGTATTTTCAACGAGTACGTCGACTTCACAGGTTGCATGCATTCTAGATCAGAAATCTCCCAACGAGGAAATCTATTCGATTTGGGTTTTTCTTCAGGTTAGTTGGAATACAAAATGTTAGCAAAGAGACTTGCAATAAGGAAATGTCCTAGTTTTGAAGCAAAAGTGTAGGTTGTCGGAATTTTGAGTGCAGTTGAGTCACAAGACAAGAATTTAACATGGCATTTGCAAGATTAACAATGTTTTTATTTATTTGATTTCAACAATGTGTAAAAATGTTGCTAATTTGAATTTGAAATTTACATTTTAATGTTAGATGAAAAATTAGTAGGTCACTTTTCATTCCAAACTTCACAAAAAAACTGATATATATATAGAATGCTTAAAAAATAACTTGCATTGAAATTTACATCATTTTCAATATAAGATATAAACCTATTGTGTTAAGTTTCATGGACAAATATTTTTTTACATGTAAAAAAGTAAAAACAATGAAATTGATATGAATGACAAAGCGCTGTGTAGCCAAGCGTATTGCAATCAATAATCTGTTAACAATGAAAATCATGTCAATAGGAGTATTGAATGTATCAAAGAAAGATATCGCAGTTTTTATTGCAAATGTATTTGTACACAACATTTATCCTCTATATGACAGAAATGATGCATGACTTTTTAAACGAATCATATGAAAATAAAACAAGATAGTTAACACTTTCAATGGCTTACAATATTTGTAATTTAAATATTAATGCTTATTAAAAAAAACGTAAATTTTTACCATTTTGTCGACTACACTCAATCAAGAGCTATTTAAAAAATATTATATTTTTTGTTTCGATATGATAAATTTATGATATAGAAATACCCCTTATGTTTTTTGTATAGTTAGAAATGGAACCTTTATATTTATTCCATTCAATTTAAAAAAAAAATGCTACAAATAAAATGTTTACAAATAACAAATCGTTAAAATGTAAATGTAAAAACATAGGGAGGTAGAACAATAATATATAAAGCATACATGATGTATTTGACTGCTATAAATTTTTTTAATGAATTTTCATGTTTAAATAAAGAGTCTCAAAAATTAACGCTTCCCATTTATTTACGTATATTTTTAATACATGCTGCCATGGGTGCTGAATTTCTGTTTATGGATGACAACGCCCGTCCTCACCGTGAAAACATTGTAGACGAATGCCTTCAATTGGAGGATATCACCCGTATGGATTGGCCAGCATACTCACCGGACTTGAATCCAATAGAGCATGTGTGGGATATGCTTGGCCGACGAATTGCAGCCCGGCAACCCCTGTCAACCGGAACTTCGGAGGGCATTGCTTGATGAGTGGTGTAATATTCCCCAAGATCAGATTGATAATTTGATAATCAGCATGCCTAGGCGTTGTAAGGCCTGTATTGCATCGTCCGGGAGACATACTCCATATTAACCATCATACTAACCATGTTATAATGTTTTTTGGTAAATAGGTTCTTTTTTGAAATTTGCTCCAGGGTGTAAAAACCGCAATTTTTATTAATTATGTCAAACATATAGCATCTTTTTTGCTCTTTACCTTTTGTTTAATAAATCGACTTTACAAATAAGTCAAATTTGTTTTGTTTCTGTCTCTTTCTTTGCCTGAACTTCATTATCCTTAATTTATGGACATGAGTGTAGGTTTCTTGAATCACGATTAAAATAAATATTAGTCTAAAAAAGATTGAAATTTTCATTTGATGTGATTATCCCCTCGTTTAATGTATCTGAAGACATTGAAATTCTCTGTTTCTTATTTAATCTTTTCTGTATTTCTCAGTATAATTCTTTATAGTATTTTCTGCCTGTTTCAGAAGGCTAGATAAGGCGAAGATAGTTATGAGTTTATTTTCAAAAATAAAAGTATACTGGCTTGCATTTACTGCTTTCTGCTAATAGTGTACATGCATATAATTTTAAACTTTGATGCAATGGCAGAAAAATAAAAATATATTTTATTCAATATTATCTGATTTATTATAAATTGGCATGTATGGCGTGGCGTAGTCCAGTTTCAGCAAATAGACTAGTTCATTTTAATATGTGGAAAAAAATATATTATAATTTAGACTTTTAAGGGGAAATTGTTTAAAATATTAAAAGATTTCATCTCAATCGATCATAATATTTTTGAAAGTTACATAAAACACTCAAACTAATGTTAGTTGTTTTATACAAATTAAATAAAGAAAGAAAGAAAAAAAAAATAAAAATAAAATTTGAAAATGTAATTAAAAAAGAAAGACAAATCTTAAATATGAAAAAGAAATGTAAGGAATTTTATTTGTAATAAAATTAACAAATAAACAATAGCTACCAAGCCAAATGCGAACGTGGTGTTTCGAAAGAGATTCATATTAAAGAATGTTGTTTTCTTTTTCTGATTATTATTATACTAAAGTATTCTATATATTTCTAAGCAAATTTTTTTGTAACATTCTAGTAGAACCTTTTTTTAAGAGTACCAAATTTCATTCTGTAAAACAATTACAGAAACAAATTTAAATTAAACAAGAAATGTTATAACATTTTTTAACATGCAAAGTCTGAAATATAAAATTTTATATAAAAAAAATATTCTTATAAGTTTATTTTTAAAAAACAAAATTAATTTTTAAAAATGATAAGTTAATTTGTATTGTTAGTACATTGATAGAAATTATGTTATTTTTAATGCATTCTGTTATTGAATTAGTAATGTGTTTTCCAACTATTTTTTTTATTCCTGTTTACTATTTTTAGAAGTAAGAAATATAAAATTTATTCCTTTTTTTAATTCTTTTCAATGTGAAAAGATAAATTTCACATATAAATATTTTTTTGTTTCTATTCTGGGCACGTAAATAATTAAGCTCCGTGAGTAAAATTCATATATTATTCAACAAATCTCGACAAAATATTTTATTATTCATGAAACTCTTGAAAGAATCAAGTTGAATAATTCATATGTTTTGATGCTATTTTTGAAATTCATGTTTCTTTCTATAACAAAGTATAAAGTAAGAAATAACTTACTATTTATTATATTATTTACATAATTTATACATTATTATTATTATGTTATTATGAATAGTAAAATTAAGAAAGAAAGTAATATTAAGTAAAAACAAAATAGCAATATAATTTTAAATTTTAATATGACAATTTCTATTCGAATAAAGCTGAAGAATATTATTAAATTATAATTAATTAGTAAATTAGTAATTTACTAATTATAAATTATTATTAATTAGTAAACACTCAAATTTTACTAATAAATAAAATTCAATTCAAAATGTTTCTAGCAATTTTTTCTTCTTATTTCTTCAAAATGTTTCTTGGAATTTTCGTAGAGAATAACATTGCCATTACAAATACAAAATACAAATGTGATTCCATGAATATGGACTATGTTACCAGCAAACAGTTTCGGATACAGTTTGTGGCAATGAATTTAGGAATTAAACATAAAATAATTATTTAGTAATGTTTAATTCCAATTATTTTTAATAATAATTTATTTAATTAATTAATAATATTTAAACTATACTCAAATGTGTTTTATTAGATGGCACCAAATAAAAACATTTTAATTCTTTAATTTTAGCAAAGTTATGATACATTTTGTGCTTTATTTTAAAAAAGAGTTTCAAAGAAAAAGCTGTAGTCTTATAATGTTGTACTATAGATACTTATTTTTGTGGAATCAAAATCAAATTTCTTTTAACTGTATGGTTATTTTAAAAAGTTATATAAGTATTTATTTCATTTCATATTCTGTGTTTTAAATTTGAAAACTTACTTTAAAAATAATCCTTAGAATTTCAACTTAATTGAGAGAGAATGAGAATTTAACGATTCTTATTAATTTCTTTATGATTAGCACAGTATAATAATATTAATAAAAATTGGAAAAAAAAACTAAGATAATGTTTTGCATTAAAATTAAGGATTACAAAATAATACAACAAATATTTCAAATAATAATAATAAATATATAATAATTAGTTAATTAAAATGAACTACCCTTTAAAAGTAATATTAAAATTTTAAACCAATAAAATGTATTATTATTTATTTAAGTTTTATTATTTTATTGTTACTTTTTTACGTTTTATATATAACATTAAAGCATTTATCTTACATACTTAAGATTATTCCTACCAGACTTAATTTTTCTGTATTTGGTTCGCTCAATTATATATTATATAATATAATTTGTGTAACATATAATTTATGTTATAAATCTATTGAAATGGCTTAATATCTATTGTAGAAAGTAACTTAGCTGAATATTAAAAATAACGATGTAAATAAAAAACTCATGTTTATAATAAAATTTGAATATTGCTATGCGAATATTGCTATTGCGATATTGCTATTGTGAATGGAACTAGTTTTGATAGTTTGAAGAAATTAGAATGTCTGTTGAAATTAATACACATATTATAAAAATCTGCTATAGATCACAAAAAGTAATAGCTAAGCTTATTGAGATACAAATAACTTTTCAGAATTCGTATCAGCGTTCTAGAAAATAAACATGGCTATAAGTAATAATAGAGGTACATTAAGTAAATATATGAAAAGTAATATGGAAATAGTACAAAATTTGAAATTATTTCCTGCTTGTAAGTTATTTAGTGAAATAAATTGATTTTGCGATAGATAATAAAAAATTGGTAACATTAAATATATTTAAAAAAGCTAATTATAAGTATTTTATAGACAATTTTAAAAAATAGGAAAAATTATTTAAGAAAAATAGTAAACAATAATTTTATTAAAATCCAAATGCGTTATCGAAAAAGAATAATATGCGATGAGGGAATGGGGAGTTTTATTTAATTAAGAGGATGATGTTTGTATTTTTTTCAAAACCTGCTCACGTAAATCAGTAAATATGCCGAAAATTTTATTGAGGGAATCCTACTACAAAAATGAACGTAACTTTCTGAGGAAATTCTATTTTAGAGATAATTGCTCCACATTTGTGTAATCGCATACCGCAGAAACTTCCATCAGAAACCCCTAACAGGTTGAGCCGGTGTTACAATAACCACTGATCTACTTCTGCAAGCCATCAGATTTTCCAGTTGCGCACATTAATAGCGGGAGGATATTCGGTTGTGAAAATTATTAATATAGGAAGACATTAACAGTTTTTTTTAATTAACTCTTAGAAGCTATAAAACGTTCGACTGTGAAATTAAAAAAAAAAAAATTATCATGTGTGAGCATGATGTTGTCCTGGTTAGGGGTCTGTGATGTTATCCGAAAATGAGGCCCAAGCAAATAAAACTCCATAGCAAATTTCGGCGAAAAATGGTACTTTGGACCCCTTAACTCTTGAAATGCTTCATGAATTCTTAAGTTTTAAGGTAGGAGTCTTCTTCTTGAAGTCTTAAGGAATTTTCTGGGGAATTTGGCTTTTGCTTGAAGTGTTTTGCAGTATGGTTTTGAAGCACTTTTCATGTTTTGGCTTGAGATTTTAAACATTTGTATTTCCAATGGCTATAAGTACTCGTAGTGCGTTGCTCAATTCCCACTTCTTGAAGTTTCATATTTATCACTTTTAGCATTTCCCCGTGCCTATTGAGCTGTACAGTGCTTCTTATTGTATTTGGAATACTTCATTCTTCATTTATGGCTGGAATTTCAAACTTTGATATATTCTTTTGGCTATTGAATGTGATAACGTTTCTTGCAGAATTGGGAATAACTTCATTCTTCATTTACGACTATATTTATCTTACTTTTGTAAATTCTTTTAGAGATTCTTCAACAATTCATTCTTTATGAAGTTCTTGATCTATTCAACGCTGTTATATTCATATGGCTATTGAATTTGGCCATTCTTGTAGTATTCCAATCAATTGCTTCATATATATCTTGCATTATTAAACATTGGTATATTCCTGAGTTTATTCATCCATTCTCCATCCAACTTATCATGTTCACATATAATAGTAGGTTGAAATTTTCCCGAGCAGGTTTCAGTTTTTTTTTTATTATTATTAATTTTAAGTAATTGTTTTTTTGCCATTTTGACTGCATTCTTCTTTTTGGATTCACACAAATATTTACTCATAGCATTTAATTTTAGAAGATCTTTAGTAGATCAAAGGAAATAAATTTTCTAAAAATCTATTGTGAAAAATTTAAATTCGTTGTATATGAGCAGTAATGAATTAGAAACATAAAAAGAAATTCTCTATAAGAAAGGAAATAAGAACTATCCAAGTGGTCTATTTTAAAAAGGCATTAAATTTTTTTTTAAGTGAAAGTAAATCTCGTTCAGTCTATTTCCACAACCACGATCTATTTGCATCAAAAACAATATAATATTTAATTAAATGCATGTTTCGGAACGTTCAAATCAAAAACATGAATGCTAAAAATAAAACTTTAGTATTTTATTTGTAATTTAAAAATAAAAATATTTAAATTTTTTATTTTTAACTGGGTCATACTTAATAATTTGATGAAAGTTAAAATTAAAACCAGGTCACCACTTTCAATACCGAATTAAAAAACTTCCTCAATGAAATTGCCAATTTAATATAGTATATGGAATTCCAAAAGACAATAAGGAAGTTTGATGATTTTATTACGTTAATTTACGACAAATTAAAATGTTTTGCATGTCGGTTTCTTAAAAAATGCAAAATAATATATCTTATTAAATGAAATGAACAAAACGAAAAAAAGTTAATAAATCTAATACCATCTGTTTCCATTTCAATAGATTTAATTTACAGTTAATGATTAATATTTGAATGTTTTACATAATATAGAAAAAGTAAAAGTATTGCTATTATAGAGAGTTATTCACATTAAAAGGAATTTTTTTAAGCTCATGAAAAAGAAAATAAATAAAAGAATATATGTTCTGAATCGATAAAAGAAAAATCCATTTTAAAAAACTTACTTCTTCATTTTTATGAAGTGAGAATCTAAGAAATTAAAGAAATTTTTTTTAATAATTTTAAAGAGAGGCTTTAAACTTTTTTTAAATATTTCATTACAGAAAAATGTAGAAAAAGAAATAAAATGAAACGCAGAAAAAAAAATGCATAATTTAAAAAATATTTAAAGATACTAACATATATATATATATATATATTTACCTTTTAAGCATAGAAGGGTTTTGTAAAATTATTTTATATTGTGGACGAAGTGAAAAAAGACTTAAATAATGCATTTTTAGCAAATTGATTAGCATATATTTTATTGAAGCTATTTTTCTTTCTTTTTCTGAGTGGAATTCGTGCTCCACTTATGACATGAAAAATTCACAAAAGATTGGCAAAGATGGAGGGCACTGCCTTCTGAAAAGACTTTTAGAGTTAACTGCCCCGCATTTGGGTGTTTTGTAAAAGAAAAGCCTGGATGTCAATGCAAAACATTTACACGGGTACTTCTAATCCTCTTTGAATCATCTCACTTTTGAAAGCAGCAATTATAACTCAGCGTGAGATTGCCAGAGTTTTTTATGCTAGTTGCCCAAGTTAACACTGAGTAGTATGCAAATTTATGATTTTTTACCCATGAATAGTATGAAAGTTACTCAAAGATGGATTTGATAATGAGCAAAGTATAGTAGAGAAATCTTAAGGACTATCATAAATTAGGAAGGATAAATAAATATCAATAAAAAAACTCAAATGTAGTTAGTTCTACATAAAGAAACTAGAAATTTTCCCAACTAAATATTTCTTTTGATTTGTTGCATTACTGAGCATGTTTCAAAAGTAATTTCAGTTATTTTGGATTGGCAAGAAAGTAATTCCTGTTTTTACCGTTTAAGTATATGATAAAAATCGAACGTACTTTATTTCCAACCCAAAATAAATAATTAATAGTTGCTTAAGTTGCTTTTTAATACGCTTTTATTAGCTTCACCTGTATGTTTGTACATGTATGTTTGTTTGTATGTAACTCACTTTTTGGGCTCGATTTTGGGACTGATGGCGCCATCTACTGGCGAGTCAGTCAACTGATCCGCGATCGAATTGCGCTCTTCCTATTGGCCGAAAATTTCGGTGGCTAAAAAGAGGCGGATCTCAAAGGCATAGGAGTGCGATCATGTCGAATTGCGCTCTTCCTATTGGCCGAAAATTTCGGTGGCTAAAAAGAGGCGGATCTCAAAGGCATAGGAGTGCGATCATGTCGAATTGCGTTCTTCCTATTGGCCGAAAATCGCGATGGGTAAAAAGTATGTAAACTTAGCGGATAACCGACCAAGTGGAAAACAAAGTAAAAACAATTATAGTTTAAAAAAAATAAAAAAAAATATGCTTTTAGAGTTAATCAGACTAAAAAGTAAAAAATAAATTAATAGTTTAAAAAAAAACTAAAAAATACGCTTTTAGAGTTAATCAATCTAAAAAGTAAAAAATAATTGTTAACATAAGAATAAAATGACTGACGAGAAAATGAATGTCACTGTTCTAAAAGCGTGGGGTGCTTTGTATGACATTTTTAAACTAACTCTGCATTTCGGAATGAAACTAGTGAAAAATTATAACGATTGATATCGAGCACCCCACGCTTTTAGAACAGTGACATCCATTTTCTCGTCAGTCATTTTATTCTTATGTTAACAATTATTTTTTACTTTTTAGATTGATTAACTCTAAAAGCGAATTTTTAATTTTTTTTTAAACTATTAATTTATTTATATTAATTAATTGTTAATTTACAGATTCAGAAGAAAAACTTGTTTGTAAAATAAGAGATGATGGGGAATGTAAAAAAATTTTCAAATTGTGTTTCATATTTTTCCTCTCCAATCAAGAAAGGTTCTCATTTGTAATTTTCAATTAATGAACATTTTACCGATGTCTCCGGATTTCGTTCTGCACTTTTTTTATTCAGTAATAAAATTCTGTACTCTTTATTGACTTATACTCCACTTAGCATGTGTACGCACTCAATTAAACTTTTTTTTAGTGGAATGGTTTGAAAGATTACCACAATAGTGACTACTTGCATACAACCCTCCTTCATGAAGTTTTTTACACACAATTGATCTGTACAACAACACTACAATGGTTGCTACAAGAGAAGATCAGAGGTAGATTGATGGAAATTTTCTGTGCCTCCTTGCAGTAAGTTGTAAATGCACAGAATTCCACAGTCCATTAAAGACACTAGTTCCATTCCGTAGTCTATGAATTACAGAAAGTTTACGTTCATCCGTCTCGTTGTATAGGAGTGACTCTGTCCCGCTTCTGTTTGCTTAATGACTCACCGTTGTAATTCTTTAGATAAATGATGCCGAGTAGAACACACATTCCCTGTTTTGTTTTTTTTTCACTCTTTTTTTAGGGAAACCATTTATTACAGAATATTAAAGTAAGCTTATTATAAGTACTTTAAATATAATATTATAAATAAGTCTATTTTTAACTATCTATCTATTTAAGAAAATTTGAACTCTTTTTAATATTATTTAGAAAAGCAAAAAAGAAATTGCATAAATCGGCAATAGAAATGGACGTAAATAAAGCACTGAATATTGATATATAAGATGCCTCCTATTTTTTGAAGGAAATGTATATCGTTACGCTGACGAATATAAAAAAAAATAAAATAAAAATTAAACCCTCATAATATAATGACGAATAAAAATAATAAAATTGAAATACATTTGAATTACAATGAATGTTACATTATTGTTAGCTGTGAGTTTTAAGTTAAAAAGTTATTTTTAATGAAAACAATTTTCAATTTATTATTAAACATATTTAAAATAGTAATAAAGAATGTCTCAACTATTTTGCATCTAACTGATCATAATTTATCGTATTTAATATTGTAATATTGCATATTTATTCTGTTCTATTTAACATACATTTTAATCCAAAAAATAAATTAAACAACTCAAATATGTACAAAAACTATACAAAAACTGTACATATATGTAATGCCAATTTTATTTTTTTAAATTAAGATCATTAAAAAAATACTTCGAATTTCATATGGACGTTATTTTTTATAATACACGTTAACTAATTATTATTTTACATAATACATGTTAACTAATTGTAATGCATATTAATTAGTGTAAGTTGTTACATAACTTCTTAAGCAAAGATCATACTTAATAAAGCTCTCAACTCCAAGGACGGATAAGGCATCCTCTTCGATTAACTTTGATTATAATTAATAATAGAGAGTTTTTGCATACCGTACGTTAGTTACCGTAGGACGTCCGTTAGCTTTTTGTAACGAATCACGAAGCAATTATTTTCTTTTTCCTTAGCGCGCATGCTCATAGGAAACTGAGCATGCGCGCTAGGGAGAAAAAGCTAACGGACGTCCTACGGTAACTGACGTACGGTATGCAAAAACTCTCTAATATTATGAAATAGTTTAGAGTTATGAAATATTGTCATTATTTCATAACTCTTGATTTTTATGAAAATATACAAAGGAAAAATTGTCATTGTTTAGCTGAATGTAACGAATCACGAAGCAATTATTTTCAATTTTTCCATAATTTGGCATACTGCTGCTATGAAACTTCGACGTTTAGTACTTTTTTTATGGAAACTTTCTTTCTTTTTTCCCAATGTTGAATTCTACAGTAACCTAAATACTTAATCGTCAAGTCTAACTTTATAACTTAATCCACAGCTATTTATTTTTTGTTTTCTATCAGCATAATTTTGATTTAACTTGCAAGTTCAATTATTTTATTAACAAATATTTAAAAAAATATATTTAATTTTTGTTTTATGATAATTATAAGAAATTTAATTTTTTTTTAAAATATCCCTCATAGTATAGTCCGAGTATAGATATGATTACTCGTTTGGCAAGTGCAGAGATTTTCTTTGTACTTGTTAACTTTGAATAGCTTACTTCATACCCCAATCCTGTATCCAGGGCTATATTGATGGAATACATTATGACTTAGGAAAGATAAATATATATAAGCATGAGTGAAAAGAAATGTGTGCAATACAGAAATATAACAAATAATTGTTATAAGCATGATATGACATCGTATGGCATGGCATAAAATATTATATTACAGTTCAGTCTAAGCAGTTTTAAAACTTAGTATAATAACTTAAATAATCGCCATCAAGCAACAGTGTTACATACAAATAGTTACGTATTTGCCATTCTTACTACTACTACTAAAAGCGAATCGTTCACTTCCTGTTTATTATTACTACCATTACGCAGGTGCTACCCGTTTTAAAATAAATAGAACAACATCACGGTTGAGATTAATCAGCAATTAACTTTAAAATGTTGTTACGCAAAAATTACCGATGTTCAAAGATTCAAATGACGCAATCTGATAGAAAGGACAGAGAAAAATTAGTGTAAATAACTTTTGTTCTAATTTGAATTTCTTTCAAAGAATCTATCTCCTTAATAGATTTTAGGGAATACTGAATTAGACTTGGCTACATACCTTATATATTATTTTGAGCAATTCTTTCGAATCAAGACACTCTTTATTTTTCTTCAACTTTTTAATTTTTCCACATTACTAATTTTTTCAATCGTAGATTTTTTTTCTCACATTCACAGCTTTACTTTGTAATTTCTGTCGCGATACAGTAATAAAAACCGTATCAACAGATCAAACTGTTAGTTAAAAAATCTACGTTATACATGTAGAAATACATTAGCCTAACTCTTTGCTCAGAGTTAAAGTGGGCAGTTAGTGAGCATTAGGGCCGAGGTTCAATCCGATGGCGGAATTGTTATAGACACTGCTTGAAAAAGCGAGAAGACTCAATGGCGTTTGGGATGTTCAGCTTCTTGCTTCATGAGTCAGACTACATGTATTCCGGGTTCTCTCCCATCCGATACAAAAAATGCAGGGAAAGTTCCCCTTCAAAGTTCTCCCATTAAGCACTGTCCTCCTTCTTCAGCGAGTCGGAGCCAAGTCAGACTTCTACCTACGGGTGCTCCATCGCAACAGAAGTTTCCCTCTTTCCCTCCTTCCATGAGTAGACTACTCACGGGGTATCCGTTTCGCATTGCCAAACACTGAGGATTAGTCATAACAAAGAAATACATCCTCACTAGGAAACAACAAAGAAATTAAAGAATTTTATTTTGAAATAGTAGATGTAGACTTGAATTTAATAGTAATGGATATGTTTTACACGGTAAAGTGAGTAGTAAAAGTATAATTTTTTTTATTTACTTAAGGTGGTAATAAAGGTTTTATTTATTTAAGGTGGTTTTTATTTATTTAAGGTGGTAATTAAATAATTCCTTCGCTTATTAATGACGCGAAAGCTAGGACTAGTCCTTTTGAAGTAGATCTTTCTATTTCTAGCCAAACTCTTCCAATTTTTCAAGGATTTAATAATACTCATCTATGCAACGAGGACTTGGGCCTTCCCCTTCTTCTGTTAGTAACTGGTAAAGCCAAAAAGATTTTTCTCAGTGTATAGAGTGTCATCTATACGAATATTATGTACAACTCAAATGAGGAGACTCAATTAATGAGATGAACAATATTTGGCCCTTTGAACATTCTATATAACTTGATGTTCCTCCTGCACCAAAACCATTTTTCCGAATTCCTCCAAAAATAATTTTCAAAAATTCCCGTGTTAAAAATTGTCCAAAATCTTTTCTTCGGAATCCAACAACATCAATCAAAATTTGACAAAAATTGTTTTGTACAGTAACAGTTTCTTGATATAATGTTGATTTTAAAAAAAAATTCTTAATCCTTTAAAACCTTTATTAGCATATAACCTTATATTCTTCTTAATTTCAGATACAATTTCATTATTTATGAATAATTATAATATTTTTTGAGACTCATTTTATTTATATCTTCGCCTATATTAAAAATATTTCAAATATTTTAACTTTAAGTTTCTTTTTAATTTATCCTTATTCTTTAAATAACTGCAAATCCAAAGAATCAATGAACGACAGGCAATGCTACAAGTCAATGTTTTTACGAATAAGATTGAATAATTACATAATCAGAAGCAATGACTTCTTTATGGTCGTATTTTTTTACTTCGTAATGACAAATAGCATCACATCTTTCCGTAGGTCCTCATTGGTTCATTAATGAATGGTAATCGTTGATTATTGTTTATCTTTGTATTTACTCATGCTGTTCTTTATTACAAATGTAGTTATATAATAGCCATCATTAGTGTGGATACTAGATTGTTTCATTTGTTTACATTAATTTTGAAGCAATATCGCAAAAGCAAATAAAAAATGCCTAATTTTTTGAAACTCTCTGTATGATTAAAAATATTTTTTTCCTCGATTAGCCAAAAAAAATTCTGTTTATTTTAGAAAGTTCACAGGGAAAGATGCGAAGAATTCCAAATACGCGATTAAAAGGTCAAAAAAGAACATACCTCGTCAGGTGTTGCCCACCTGCTGCATGTTAAAAAAAAAAAAAAAAGAAAAGAAAAGAAAAAAAAAATGAATAAAATGTAGCCTTATATTCCCCAATGCCAGGAACGCATTATAACAAGTTCAGTTTCTTTTAACGAGTTCAACAGAATTCTTTTCGTGACCTTGACGAAGGTTGGGATCATTCCAGCCGCCTCTTTGGAGACTTCCTACTCATTTGGCCTTTAGGAGTAGGTAGTACTGTTTTTATTGCAAGTGAGTTCACATATCTCTATATGTAAAATTAGTGTTAGTATGCTCTATTATCTCTATGAGTTTGTCAAATGAAAAGTTTTTATCAAATTGCATAAAAAAAAAAACCTCATACGTAAAGTTTAAATCCCCTCCCCTTTTATGTAGACAACAAAAATGAATTTATATATATATATATATATATATTTATAAAACCATGTGTAATTAAAAACAACGTTTTACTATTTCGTATATAACGTGATTGAAGTTAAATTTTTGAATTGAATATTTTTAGTTTCAGTTAGTTTAATTTTTATTTAATTTTTCTAACTCCTGGTTGTATAATGCAACATTATAAGTATCATTATATATGATGCTTATAATGTTGCAATTTTTTGCATATATATATATATAATGTTGTATCTTTTTCTTGTAATCCTATGTTTCACTTGATATATTAAGTAAAAATTTCTATTATATATGGCATCTAATTAATAAAGCATCTTTGCGAAGGGCAAGAAAAGACAACAGGTTACTTCATATTTTTGAATCATCACAAAGGTTCTAAAATGAACTCTTCCCAATAGTACTTAATGTGATAGTTTATACGAGGACTAAAAAAAAAGGGGGGGGGCAAGAATTTTCACATTTTTTTTTCATGATGAATTTAAATAAATTTTTGAATATAAACAAAAGAATTGTTAATTTATATATTCTCTGTTCTTTTAAAATATTTTAAGTTTTCTATTACTAAATAGATGTAGGGCAAGGATGGTCACTTGTATTATTAAAAAAATATTTACAATGGGCACAATTATGGACCACAAGCATATTTTTACAATAGGAAAAACTACAAACTAAGATTTAAAATAAAAAGTTCGAAACAATTACATAATTTATGAATCAGGGCGCACTTGTGATGATTAACGGCATTATTATATTAATAATTATTACGATTTCTTCTTTGTTTTAAGGAAATTGAAAAAATTTCATATATTTTATTAATAATAAATAAATTATTAATAAAATATAATGTAATTAATTTTATTAATATATATTAAACAAGTTATATATTTTATTAATAAATAACTTGTTTATCAGTATATGTCTGTATTTGTAAACTTGAATGTAATGACTTCCCATTTTAAATTTAATTTTAGTAAAGTTGGCCATGTTTTTATTACATTTTAAAGCCGCATTCAATGCTTTCCTTATTGCCACATTCTTAAAATGTATCAAGGATTTTTTTTTTTAAATTTCAGTTATGGTTTTCTAACCAATGAACTTATCAAATAGTAGTTTAAAACAAAAGGTATTATGTGTAAGTAAAGATCACTTATTTTATAATACTATTTACAATTAATTTCATTTTCAGAGTAAATTTTATGAAATTTAATTTTTGTATCTGAATAGTGAGTCCCACAATTTCACTGATAAATTTTCTTTAATCGAAAACGTATATATCAAATATGTAATGCAATGAAATGTTACAAATTAATACAAGCCAACCAAAAACGTGCACTAATTTTAAGCTTGATTCAGTTATTAATATTAATCAATTAAAGTTTACTAGTTTCATTTTGATATTATACAATCTTCAAATTTCAAGAACGTGATGAGTATTATCACGGCCTTTGAATGTTAAAAATTTAAATGACTTATAACAATAAATTAATCTTCTAAATAATTATTTAAAAATAAATAATTCTAAAAAAATAAATATCATGTTCTTGGTATACAAAATAAAGTACTTTTTTTATATTTCATGAAAAATTTCATTCATAAATAATTAAAACATAACATTGGTTATTGGTTATAATTTATAACATGCAGTTTTAATAAAATAGCAAATCGATCTCAAATATGTATTATGCAAATTGTCAAAAAATATGTTAAAAACAATTATAATCATACAGAGCAAACAATTATAAACATACTTACCGAATATTTTACTAGAAGATTTATGAGCCTTTAAATAGAATGTTTTGCCTTCTTACATAGCAGACACCTTCACTGAAAATAATTAAACAAAACGAAATTTAGAAATCTTCATTCGAAAATGAATTGAAATTTAATTATTAAAATTTCTACAAATAAAATTTTTTATTTAAAAATGCGTTTATTTCACTAGTTAAAATACATAATTATCAATTTTATAAAAGTTTTCAATGTTTTACTAAGCAACCTTATTCATGAAATTATATACTGATTTGATGAGGAAAGAACAAATTAACAATACTAGCCAATAGTTTTTTTCCATAATAACTTACTAAAAAGCTATAAAATATTTAAGCCAGAATTACTAGATTACCATTTATCAATCCATCTATTGATATATAACTTTAATAAAATGAAATGTCATTAGCATAAAGTTAACTAAATTGAGCTTATTGTACATAACGTCTTTAAGTTGTTAAAAACGTGAAGCTTATTATTAAAATATATTGAACCATAGTTCTCAATGTAAAAAGTTCCTAAAACACTAATGTATGTAATTATCAAAGATTCAAATCACATAAAATTTTATTTAAAATTTTACAAAACTTTAAATATTTAAATATTATTTGCTTATAAAAAAGTAAATCTAAATATTTGCTTATACAGAAAATAAATCTAAGTATTTATCATAAGACAAAGTACGTATGTATTATAAAATTCTAATTAATTGATACAACTCTAATAAAATAAGAAATTATAATTACTAATGTCAAAAATAAAAGAATAATTGGAAAATTGGTTTTAAGATAGGAAAATTGATTCATATAATAAAGAAAAAAATTATTTTTTTTAAAATTCTTTTCATCTTGCAAAACCAAATGCTGGTTCTTACTAAATGCATTATCGCATATTTATATATAGTCACATTAAATGTTTTAAAAATGGGAAACATGCAGCAAAAAAAAATTAAATAAAAGCAATAAAAATAACAAATATTAAAGTAGAAGAAATGATAAATGCTTTAAATTCAACTTTTAAATTGCAGTAAAAATTGTCAGTTACAATTTTAAAAAAAATCGAAGCCTACTTGCTTGATAGTTAAGTGTTTAACGTAAAATTAATTGTCAAAGCGTAATGGCCGAAAGTTGTATCGTTTACTCATAAAGTTTTCACTTTTTTAATAAGGATAATTAATATAAAAAATATTTCTGGTGCTTCTTCCTACACACTGACGCCCCTGCGGCATTTAGAAGAAATGGTCAATAGGCCTTGAGACTCTCACCCGAGAGAAAGTACAGCGCAACTTCCGCTTCAGCTGAAAAACGCTCAGCTTACAGTCTCTCACTCCTAGTGGAAATATATTTAATGCAAACCTGCGTATAAGTTAGCCTACAGACTTTCACCCGGAGAGGAAGTATATTTTTCGCATTCATTGCGTACCTGAGTATAGGGTTTTAAACTTAGAAGTGGAATCCTTCCACGAATCTATAATTATATGTCTTTAAATGTGTTAAATATTGTATGTTTCTAATTGTATTTTTTTTGTGCGTATGTAAATAAAGTCTGTATCTCAACCTAAGTATCTAATCCAACTCTACCCAGTTGCAGTTTGGTTACCCAACCTGCACACTACAATATTTAATGTAACATAAATCCTTTAAAAGTGGTTGGTGTAAATAGAATGGGGACTATAACAACATATAGTTTTCATCAATTCAAAAATATCTCAATTTAAGTTTTAAATGGTTTATCAGCTGAATCAATATACAAGATTAATATTATATTTAATACAGTAATTGCGATAGTATTTATAAACTGGCTTAAGTGAAATAAAAAAAAACCATAAAATCAAATTTAACAGATGAAGAATGAAAAATAAGTAACAATACCAGCTGAACTTTGACTGTTTAAGAACCATTAAGTTATCAATCGATTGTCGAGGTTTTAAATTTCCTTTTTGTCCTATATATACAAAAACAATGGAAAATAGAAAAGAAAACCCTTTTAACAATGATCAAAATACCGAAACAATCAAAATAAAAAGTAAAATATTTCAACTGACAGGTGTAAACCAAAATTTCAAATAAATATTGTTTCTAAGTAACCCAATAGAAAAAAAAGCACTTCATAGTTCAAAACAATTTTTATACATCTTTTTTTTTGGGGTGGGGGTGGGGGGGGATTATTTAAATTTAAAACAAAAGAAACTAGTAATAATAAGAGAAACTTAATAAGAGGATGTAATAATAAGGAAAAATAATAAATGAACAACACAAAACGAAAGGAAAGCAAATCTTTAAATTTAATCCAAAAACTTGATCGCAGTTAAATTAATAAATGCTTACATAGGTTTTAAAATATTTTTAGGTATGATATTGTACCTTTAAAAAATGCATTAGAGCAAACTAAAAATAATTCATTTATAATCTTGAATAAGAGATTAATTGATTTTTAGTGCATAATATTACATGTAATTATTATAAGAAAGTCAGTTTCTTATAATGATTACCGAAACTAGTAGTGATGTTGACTCACTTGCATTAATCACATCGATGCACTTCAACATATAGTTTTTTTAAAATCTCCATGTTCTTTTTAAAATTTTTTAACATTTGTTAACATTAAAGAGACGATTTAACGAAACAATTAAAATCGCGAAATCAAACAGGCTATTCTTTATAATTTACATATTTAAATATGTCTTTAAAGAAATTATTATTATATCTTGTTGATCATATTAAAGTACTTTTTCCCATATATTTAGTGATTTTTTTCTATATTATATTTTCAAAGGTATTTATTATATTTTCAAAAGTTTTTTTTTTTTTCAAATTCACTGCTTGCACAGAATGTCTATCTACAATGGATCAATCGATCACGAATTTAATGACACTTCAGATTCTTTGGCAAAGAATGCCAGAAGTCTGGATCAGACTGTCATTCCTACTTCCCTTTACAGATGCAAATGCCTTGAAAAATCTAAACTTATTATTCATTCTATGATCAAAACTAAATACCAAATTGCAGAACAACATTCGTGTTAAAATTTTTAATAATATAAATGCAAAAGAAAATGAGATTTATCTTTTAAAATGTTATGAAATAAAATTAATTATACATTTAAAAGAAACTAACATAAATAAGATAATATTTTTTTAGGTTTTGATCTTAATCACATTTTGTTAAAAGTCGAAATAGTACGTAGGATAAATAAGGAATTCAACATTTATAATATTATATTGCATATTATTATTCACGTATTTTAGTTCATTTTATGCGCTCAAAAGTAAACGTTCACACATTCTACTTACTATAAAATCCTTCACTCAGAAATTGCAATGCATTAAAATTTCTATTCATACATTAGAAGAAATAAATAACTGTATAAGATAATTGGAAGAAAATATGATGCATTATCTCTTAGATGTTAGTGAAAGTTAACCAACCTAACAAGTTAACCTAAAATTCAGTAATATTAAGATCGCACACCTGTTTTTGTTTCATATGATAAAAATGTTAGAAATGTTACATATTTTTATTAATTATTACAGAAAAGTTAATTTCTTCTTAACATGAGAGAGAGTTAATTAATTGAAAAAATCTATAATTATATAAGTATTATTTACACAACATGTAATAAATTTATTTTGGAATATAAAGAGAAAGAAATTTCTAATTTTAAATTCGTTTATTGAAACTTTACGTGCTGCTTTAGTAGAATACTAAGCAATTCGGCAAAATCTTAGAATCGAGGCTGCTCGGATTTGGCTTCAAAAATTCTTTTCGCCAAAATGTGCCAAGATAAGTGTAAGTGAGTAATTAAAATGAATTGTAAATAATATATGAAATCCAGGTTACCACATTTGACGTCTTATCTCTCAGTTGGCTCCACAAAATCCCAACGACCCCTATTTTACGAAGTGGCCAATAACTAAATTTTTTTTTATCAGGTAAAATTGTAGTCAGACAAACCATATTGCCAGATTCTCAAAGTACTATGTTATTCAAAGTAAAAGTGGTAGTCTTATGATGAAGCTATTAAATATTTCATTCACAGGAAATCAATTTATTTTTTTTATTCGAGAAACTGTAATAATTTGCTTATCAGAATAAATAATCAATAAAGCTTAAAAATAATCAGAATTTTCTTTTTTCAAACATTTATTAAACGTTAATTTTCAAAATATTGATTAAATTTTTAATGTTTTGAAAAGATTTAAATTTAATATGTATATTTAATTTAATAAAGTCTTTATTGTAAGGTTCCAACTTAAAAAGTTTTTCTTGATTTTTTTTTAAGATTTGGCAAAATTATATACGATTAACAGATTTTAGTATTCACTAACTAAAATATTTTTTTTGACGTAAAGCATAAATTTTTAATAATTGTTTTCCAGTATTTTTCATATATGCTTTACAAGTTATAATTTTTAATATTTAATTTATATAGTTCGATAGAAATATATACATTTATATAAAAGGTTTAATATATAATGAAACCTATATATTTATTTATTTATAAATAACTAAATTGTTTTAAAAATAAGATAACTATTATAAAATATATCAAACAAATATTTAAAAAAAGAATATAAGTTCTTATTAATCTTAAATTTTATTACATTAAACAGAGAAAAAAAGTATTTTTAAAAAGTAATAATTATATAACACTTTCAGTAATAAGCAAATCATTATAAAAATTTAAAGATGAATAATAATAGGTATAGTAGAATTTTTCTAAAGAAAACTGCGGTTTTTTTCCTTATATTCTCAATTATAATTTTTTTTCTTTAAAATTATAAATATCATAAAAAAAACTTATGTTAAAACGGACAGTAAAATAACTTTATTTAGTCCCTTTGATAAACTTTTTGTTTAATAATTTATTAAATATTCTATATTGAATTAGTGATAAGCGAAATAATTTACGCTTTTATAATTTAAAAGAATATATGTGATTTAAATTATTATTTTTTAAAATAATTATAAAATAAACAAGTTTTCTCGCAAATGTTAAGAGAAGTAATAAAAAAAAAAAAAAAAATTGAAAAGTCTTATAATTAGCATAATTTAGTTCTCCGCAAAATATAAAACTAAAACTTGAAATTTCAAATTTTTAAATCATTTAACAAAATATGATCATATCATTAACAACTATTTCCGCCTCGATACTTCCCATCTTCTTGGAAATCTACCAGGATTATGCCTATCTTAAAGCCTGGTAAAGATCCAACTAACCCGACTAACTATCGACCCACCTCTCTTCTTTCTACTCTCAGTAATAAACTTAAGGAAAAGTTATTCTTGACAAATTTCTAGATTATGGTGACTCCAACAACATCATGTCTCCTCATCCATTAAACTTTCAGAAAAATTTATTAACCACTCATCAACTCCTTGTCATCGAAATTATCACTCAAGGTTTCTCCACTAAAAGTTCAACTAGAATCATTTTCCCAGGCATCGCCAAAGTCTTTCACAGGGTTTGGATCAGTGGTCTAATCTTTAAACTTATTTACTATCACTATGCTCCACATCTCTTCACACTTTTTATGAATGATATCCACACAAACATCTAACACAACACTTAGACTTTATGCTGATGACACAGCCATTATTTCACAACACAGCAACACCAAATTTCTCCTCAATCACCTTCAAAATTACATATAAAACTGAAACTGTCTTTTTCCCACATACTATAAATACTTTCCTTCTCAAACTATCTCTGTCTGTAGAGAGAATATTATTTAGGCAAAACTAGCTAAATATCTCAGTGTGATACTTGATAAAAACCTCACCTATCTACCGCACATTCTTCATATTCTCGATAAATTTAACAAACTTATTCGTATTCTCTATCCTTTAATCTGTCGTAATTCTTCTACTACTATTGATATCAAATTTTTTTCTAAAGCTTACATGAGGCCAACAATAACATATGCTAGTCCTGTACGGGAATCTGCTGCAAAATCAAATATTACTATCGTTGGTGGTCTGCAAACTAAAATTCTTCGTATGATTATAAATGCTCGTTGGTCCTTTCGCAATAGTGGCTTCCCTCATTCGCTCAATATGCAAACCATCCCTCAATTCATCCAGAAGCTTGCTCAAAACTTCTAATCTTCCCAATATTCAAAAAGATCTCATTAAAAGATTATGATTTTGAATATGACATTGAAAACCCAGAATATGACAATGAAAACCCTAAAAACGCTAAATGACTTCGCACTGCTCTCTTAATTGATTTCACTTCCCGCCGCTGACAGGTATATTGCTTGCGCCAGTCACTCTTTTCTCCTCTCTAGTTCATGCTTATTGAACAGCGCTGACCTTGACTGTCTACAGCTTCGCTTTGTTTCGCCCAATTCATTTTACACAATCATTTTTTCCTTACCTATCGTACTTTTATTTGTATTCGGTTCAATTTAATTGATTTATTCCATACTTGGTATTTTTTTCTTTTTATCTCATTTACTTCTTTTAATTTTTCAGTTTTCTTCCTTCAAATTTAATATTTTAAGTTTTTATTTTCTAATATTTTAATATCTTATTTTTCTTAATAATAATAATAATAATTAATTGAAAAAACTCTTTCTTCATTTTTATAGATTTTTCCAATACTTTAATGTCTTCTTTCTTATCTTTACTTAAGCTGGACGTTTCCTAACTGTCTTATGTCTGCTTTCTCTTTGCACTGCATTATCCTTAAAATCCAATGTCACAAATTCAAGATAGAAGCTGACGGCAAATTGATTCGCATCAACACAAATCGCCATCAATTTTTATAACTACATCTTTAATTTTTCATTACTAAACACACTTAAAAAAGAAAGGATAAATGATAATTCATTTTAAGTTTAAAATGAATACATTCAACTAAAGTAAAAAAACTTGCCGAACTTATTACAACCAAAATTAAAAAAAAAATATTTTTAATTAAAATTTAAAAAAATTAAAACTAAAAATATATTTTTAATTTATCTGTGCCTCATTATTTCAAAAGCATTTTGATTTTGATTTTACTTATAATAGTATTCAGAAAACGATTAACTAAGGGTTATTATTGTTACAGTTTAACATAAAATTCATATTACTCGAATAAATATTAAAAGTTTCATTTGAATATAATTTGATGGAAAGTCATTTATTTCTGTATGGATAATATAAATGCAACTTGTTTAAACAGGAGAAATTGAAATGGTCAAAATTATATGATTTACAGCTAACATCATTAAATCCCATCAGTATTTAAATTTAAATAATATTTAATATTTACTTAAGAAAATTTACTCTCATAACTATGAATTTTTTCAATATTATGAATTCAAACAAAAACTAACATGATAGCCTTTAGAAGATAAAAATAAATGGAAAAACATCTTAATTTCCTTTTGCTACTTGAAAAATGAGGTCGGAGTACGAAAAAAAAAATAATAATAATCACAGGACTAAGGAAACCATGGACACTTTCTCTCTTTTTTTTTTTCCACAACCCAGCACAACATTAAAAATCCTGTTTTTACTCCAATCAATGAAAGGCGGAAATTTTCCACTTCTATGATGCAACGTGTTCTAATTCAGTCTTTTAATCACGAAGCCACTTTCTATTTAGGTCCATAAAAACGCGCATATTTTCATTCTTCATGAAAGAAAGTGAGAATGCATGTGTTGAGAAGAGGATAAAAAAGAAAGTTGCAAGAAACCCTTGCAATCTAGGGGAGTGTCTGAAAGAGGAAATAACTAATCAATGTTTGGGTTTTTCTCTTTCATGAACGATTTTTCAACTTAATTAAAACTAGCTTCCTAAAATATCATTTGTTTTTCTCTCAGCGTGATTTTAAACATGTTTGGATTAAATTTCAAACATAAATTCAAAAATTTCATCCATATATACTACTGATGCATGAAGAAAAATATTATTATTTTAACAATGAAGATCAATTAAAATAAATTTTCTTTTAGTTCTTTCTCCAAAACAAATATTACACAAAATATACCATTAATTTTAATATCTATTTATAAAGAAATTTTTTCAGTCATTGTTTATCCTATGAATTGCTACAAAATTTATAAGATATTATTCACATTTAAGTGTTTATAGTTTATTTAATATTTGTAAATTATTTGTGCAAGTTTACAGTAATAATATTCATATTCAATGTCTGGTAAATTGCGCTAAAAATATCTCTCGAGAACTTAAAAATGACAATTATTTCTTCACTGTAAATTTACAACAGCTACATGTTTTAAAACATTTCTGTCCTTCCAAGCAGTTACTAAGAATAATCCATAACTAATGTTTGTGTCATTATAATACGTTTAACTTCATCTGTTTTATTGAAACCTTGGCCTGAAGAAACTCGATAATTGTTTTTAATATTTAACTTTTTAAGTTTTGATTCTTTGGAAGTCTTATAACGGCTTTAATGACTTTGTCATATTTCCGCCATTCACAATTATTAGCATATAATCTTTATTCATCTCCATTGTTCATATTTTAAATTACATAGGATATCCGGTAACAAAAGATTTTGATCCTTTCGTCACATGTTTTTCTTATTAAATAATAAATCTTTTCATGTGAGACGTAGAATAAGACATTCTATATACATGTTATGAGGAAAGAGAACTATGCAGATGCACGGTAAGAAAGATCTTATTTGACTCTATTACACGACATTTTAATACTAAATGGCGCCAATATTAAATTTTAAAACACACAAAAAAAATGTGGGAATAAAATAATTATTAGAAAAGAAAAAAAGCCATATTTAGTGGTTCTTTGTAATTAGTTCCTTAAATAATTGATAATACATTCATGAATATTTTCAGGTAAACAAATTAAATTATTTATTCGTTAGTTAAGCTGAAAGATCCATGCTAAAAAAATTTCGTTCGTCTTGAAAAAGATAACACACACAATAACATTTCATATCTTTTTAAGAAGATTAAGTTTATCAGAATATTCATTTATAGTAAATAGGTTCTTGAAAATCGATTTAATGGATTATATGGAACGTGGTTTAAATTTTTGAAGTTGTTTTCAAATTATAATGATATTTTAAGGAATTTATTTATTTACAATTTATATTTATATCAGAATAAGCACTGAAATAGAAAGGATTTTCCTTCAAATTTTAGAATTTTTAAGAAAATTTAATTAATAAAAATAGATTATCAAAAACAAAAAAACACAATACAAATAAATTAATGGGAATGTTTAAAAAAAATTCAAGATAAAATATGGTTTTTTTTTTTTTCCTTATCTCACTTGGTAGACAACAACATCTAGACCAAGTCCATGAATCAGTTTTCTCATCGAAGGGCGGTAGGTGTGTAGGGGGAGAGTGGGGGGGGCAGATTGTAATGGAACAACCGTAGGTAGAAATCTAACTTGACTCTGTGTCGCTGAAGAAGGAGCGCAGTGTCTTCCAGGAGGATTTTTAGGGAGAACTACCTCGCATTTGCTTATCGTACAGTAGAAAAAACGGAAAACTCTCCCCAGGTAATCCGACTAACGAGACAAGATGCTGAGCATCACAAACGCCATCGAATCTCCTCGTTTTTTGAAACAGTGTCTACAGCAAAGCCACCTGTGGATTGAATCTCTGCCCTAATGTCCATGCCTAGCTACATACGTTGCCACTGAGCTAAATATTTTTTAATATCGGGCGTAAAATATGTAATATCATATAATATATGTAATATCATATAGTTCCTAACAATAATTTTAAATGGTTGCCTGATGAAATTTTTAAGTGGCTTCCTAACGATAATTAGTTACGATAATTTTCTTTTAAATATTTGTAATTATATTTTATAATCAGAAATATTTTCAAATTAATATTTATACACAATTTAATGGATTATATAATTTAGGAAGAATGTTACCAAAATATTTTATATTTTTTCTTTCATATCCCAAATATTCTTTATACAATTCAATTATCCAGTTTTAACCAATATTTCAATGATTATTAAATTCGTGATGAGGATAAATTTATAGATTTCATAAATCAGTCAGTTTTAAAGTCAATCACAGTTTTAAAGTCAGTTTAAAATTTTATTTATTCAGTATATTATGTTTTTAAAATAGTAAGATAAATTAAATGCCCCCAGAACGCGTGGCCTAATGGCCAATTGCCTAGCGTTCTGGCCTTTAGTAACACAAGTTCCAGGTTCGAATCCTGTCGGCGGCATGGGTGTTTGTTAGCGATTTGGAATCCACTTTAAACTGTAGGTGTGTGCACAAGATGACCGTAGAGCGACAAAACAACGCATGATAAAATATGCATCTAAACAAAAATTACGTATTTTTTATAATTAAGATGAATTAAAAAATGTATTTTTTAATACTTTTTAAACACTCAATATTGATGCTAAAGCAAAGGATCTCAAGATAAGAAATTACCAACGTCTTTCCCAATATTTAATAAAAAAAATTATGAATTATTCTTGGAATCAACTTAATCTATAAACAAATGAACAATGAATAATAATGCCTGACCATTTCTAAAAGAACTGTCATTGAAAAATCAAAGTTTCCAAAGAACAATTAAACATCACCTTCACATCAGACAACCATCGAACCGAGAAAGAAACGCATGAGTGAAATATGTTTGAATCTTAAAAAGTATTTGTGTTAAGCATCGTAATATTCTTATGAAGAGTAATTAAGACATAAAAATTTAGCTCTCAGAATAAATTACAGTCTATTTGCTTCTGTCTGTGCCTTTAAGGCATCAAACATCAATAAATGGAACTCATGCGTAAAGCTTAAATCCAATACAATAAACTAAGATTGTGTTATATTTATATAAGGTGGAAGAAAAGTTAAAAGCTTTTAACCTCTTTATGCTATTTTTTTTATTAATTTTCATGAAATTCAACATAATGTTTCAAAGTTAAAGACACTTAAGTCATAATTACAGCACAAATAAATATATAATCATCTATAAAAAATAAAAAAATGTTTTTGTTTGAATCAATTTGAATGATATTTAATTACATCTTTCAACTTACATATTAATTAAAATTTCAATACATATTATTGAAACAATACTTAATAATACAGCTTTTAATATATTTTATTCAAAATTTTATTTAATATGGATAATAAAGAAATTATTATTGAAAGCTGATCAAAAACACTAAAAGAAAAAAGAACAAAAGTAACCAAATTTGAATGTTTAAATTTAATATTAAATTAATTATCGCCGTGTAATAAAATGTAATGCTAATAACTTCAGTGAAAAATTCTATATTGTAAACATCTTTCATTCCCCCCACACACACAAGTGCGCGCGCAAACATACATATATATATGCCGTATAAAAAAGTGATCGTAAAATTAAAGTGACCGCACAGTGATATATCATATATTAAAGAATTTTTTAAAGCTAAAATGAAGATGCTAGCGTTTATACGGATCCACTAATATCATGAAAAATGTACTTTACCGTTAGCAGACATCAAGTGATAAATCGCCAAAATTCCCACAATAAAGAATGCTTTTATTCTCTTAGTGTATATTTCTAAGTTTATGAAAAAAACATTTTTTAATAAAATGAGTTATTTATTTTATGAAAATGAATTGTTTTTCTCAAAATTGCCATATTAGTGGTTTGTTGCGTCGTCGCAAAAATGAAAAATCTGACGTCATCTGAAAAATCCGGCTAACGAGAAATACTAAATGTTCATCAGAAATAATAATAGAATACTGTAAATAATGAATTTTTATAGGAATTCTTGGTCATTAGTAGATAAAGCGCACATATATATCTTGAATAAATTTTTTCTATATTATCTGATTTTGGTGGGACTAATTCGGAGAGACACGAAATTTTTGTGAAACGAATCTTATTTTATAATTTGCTTTTGCAGATTGAACTACTATTTGTTGTTTATGGTTTGTGTCACAGATTCTTTTTTGTCCATTCTATTTTTGTTTTGTGCCTTGAGCAATTCCAATTTGTTTTGTAGTGCCACTTCCTATTTGTTTTGTGTCTTGGTATTTTTGAAACCCTCACACACACATACATATATATATATATATACATAAATTTTTCAAAAAAAAAAAAAATTATCCAGATTTTCTTTTAAATCACACACTATAATAGAACTTAAATAGAAGTAAAACATTTAGATATAACTAATCGAGTTTTCTTTTACATTTTTTATTGAAAAAATATCAGTTATTAAATTTTTTTAAATAGATATAAATTGTAATAAACTTAAAATAATTTCACTGATTCACATCTATTTTTCATTATTGGACTATTTTTGGATATTTTATTATGGTGTTTTCAGTGGAGCATTTTAGATATTTAGGAAAAGTGTTAAAATTGAGTAGATATATTTATACAACAAAAAACTTTCAATTATAAAATTGATAGAAGTTTAAAAAAATATTTATTTCACATTTAATCACAAAAACAGTAAGTTTCTTTAAAAAATCATTCACGTAAATATACGTTTAAAAAATAGCATTAAGTGATGAATAATATTTACACTTTTCATATTTTCCTCATAGAAATTACGAAATAATATTCTTAAATTTTACGTCTAAAATTATCTATTTTTTCTGTGATTATTTGTTTTATATATCGTCATTGCGTGGTATTTATTAAATGAAAATAATTTAACTTAATAAATTAGGCATTTCTTTTAAAAACAGTTTCATTTAATGGAATATGCCCATATATAGTACAGCAAGATATTATACCTATTTTATTTTATAGCTAAATGCTCTATAAAAATGCAAAACCGGCCGAAACTCTAATCACTAAATATAGACATTTTACGGGGATAAATAAGTGCTTGCGACTAGTTACATTTTAGAATCGTATCATGAATCGTTAATCCATGCGAATAAATATGTATAAAAAGCAGAAATTTATTAATATCCTCTTCACTCAACAAGAAACCCGTTTGAAAACCAGTAGCTAACCACAGGGCCGATGAGAAAAAGTGATCTGACACAAATACAGAAGTAGGTTTTGAGCTTCAGGATATAAGTCTCTCTGTCTATATTTACCATGACAGCCGGCAGTTAGAAAGTAGATCAGATACAAAAATATGTAAAGAAAATGAAATAGTGTCTGCGAAGAAGGATCAAATTGGTGAATGATGTTACGAAAGCACGAGGGTACACTTAGAGCCTGGGGATTATTTTCCAGTATTGAAAGAGAAATGAAACCGAAAGCTACGCATCGGGAATTAAGAAGGAGAAGAGGAAAAGCATTGAACCCAAAAGCATTAGCTGCTTTTTTATTTTTATTCCAGTCTTGATAGCGCGAAGGCAACGAAATGTTGTTAAGGTTAAAAGTAAACGAAAACAACTCAGGAAGTAATGAAATCTAAACATAATTCAACATCGTCTGACTAAAATTTAGAATACTTAGGATTGTTAATTTGAAATTCATTCGAATTTAGCATGCTATTTATAAGATAAATATTTAAACACGCAAAATATAGATATCTAAATTCTAAAATGAAATGTATATTTTTAAACAAGATAAGTAACAAATAAATTACTGTTCCTTAATATAGATATTAGAGAGTTTTTGCATACCGTATTTTGGACGTCCGTTAGCTTTTTCTCCCTAGCGCGCATGCTCATAGGAAACATTATTATAGATACGCATGCGCAATTTCCTATGAGTATGCGTACTAGGGAGAAGAAGCTAATGGACGTCCAAAATACGGTATGCAAAAACTCTCTAATATAAAACTAGCTGTATATTAATTCTACGCATTCCAATATTTTTTACATAAATCAATTTTTATGGATTCACTGCAGTTAAAGTCACTCAGAATGTTAAAAGGAATACAACCAAATAGATAAGTTTAACATTGTGCCTAAAGATTGTGTCACAACACAGTATACAAAACACATATACCAACAAATCAGCTATTTTAGGCTCATTAACATAGATTTAAGATAAGAGTTTAGACATTTTAATGAAATATAAGTCTGGAAAAAAATAAGCTGATAGTTATGACCAGAAATAAGTCCAAGATATTTAACAAAATAAATATAAAAAAATAAAAATTGAGAAATTAATATTTTTTCCTCAATTATAAATGAAATGATCTTTTGCTAAACCTCGTTAGGAGGACAGATTGGAGTGCTTTGCAGGCAAAAAGGAAATTAAATAATAATTAACGACTTAATTTTTTAAAATAGAGCAATGAAATGAAAATCTGTTACGAAAATATTCATAAAAAAAAAAAAAAAAGAATTTTTTGTTTGGAAAAAAACAAAATGCACTTTTGGGCTTTATGTTAAAATTGTTTAATCTTTTCGAAGCAGAGTCGAAAGATGTGCGGCAAAAAGGGGTATCTCTATTTATCCCAGAGGTAATAAATATTTTAATTGTAGTAAAAGATACAATGTTACTCATAAGCTTCACTCATACTGAATTTTTCGTTATGTGGGAAAAAAAAAAAAAAAAAAAAAAAAAAACGTTTTAAAGTCACTTTCTCAAAAATGTTTGCTGGTGATTTAAAATAAGTATTGTTTCTCAAATTGTCACACTTAAAGTGTAAAAAAATATATGCATGGCGATTCCATCTACGAAAATTTTAAAATCCAAAATATTTTCGATTATGTGAAAATCGCTCAAAAAAGGGCTTTCGCAATACATATTGTATTCAACGATTACAGATATTTTTATATTTATTATAAATTATATATTATTATATTTTTTATTATAAATATAATTATAACTCTTTTTATTCACATATTACATTGTTTGAAAGCTCCGTACTTCAAAAGGGTAAAAGAATTATACAAATCATGTAATAAACAGACCAGACGTCATAATTTTAAAACGTATATGTCTGTATGTATATATTTTAATATATATATATATACAATTCTATATGTCATTATATATCTTTCGAACTTGACTTATGAATTTTCGCCTCACCAATGTTGTTTCACTTTTCAACACGCTAGACTGAGAGAAAATCACAAAACAACTATTTTTTACAACTGTGTTTATGAATTTAAATCGATATCTTTGAGACGAAAGCCGTGAAAGTCTAAATGTGAGGTCCTTCTTTCTCGGATGGATAAGAATGTGCTGTTATGCTTTCTGACACCCAGTTGTCTTGGTTTCAATATAGATACACGAGCATCATTAATGTTTATAATATCCAGATCTATTCCTTTACAAAGCTATCATCAGGATATTACAATAAATTTTTCATGGGTTTTGCTGATTCCATGGCGACTTGTTCCTCACCCTATTTTTGTATACATGTAATGGTTTTTAAATTCATTGCTGTAACTTATGCTCACTTGAAATCTTAAATAAATTAATTTTCCTTTTTTTTTTTCTGGGTTTTTTATGTGTTTGGTAATTTTTTTTTTTTTTTTTGATGGGACTAACTAGGAAACACATCAAAATTTATATTTAGTGAATGATGTTTTCAAAGCATAATTATAGGGACTGATTGTGTTTCTGAAGAATCCCTTTTCCATTCTCTTTTTGAATTTGATGGAAGCACATTGAAATTTATGTATAATGAATGCTATTTTAATAGATTTATGATGTCTAATTATATTTCTGAATGGTCTCTGTTTATTCTTTTTTATTTTTCTTGTGTTTTTGTTCTATTTACGTAACATATTTTATTCAAGGTACATAATAGCTTTCACAGAAATTCAGTGTTGTTAATAATAATAATAATAATAATGTAGAATCTTGTAATTAATTATAATAATATTATAATTCTAAAAAAGAAAAATTGAGAATACATACCAAAATATTATTAATTATTATTATAATATTGCTTTAAAAACATAACCGACTAATTTCACACTTTTCTACCTGACGTCAAAAATTACCATTATTACTTAAATAAAGTCATTTAATCTTCCCAAATTAAAAAAATTCCGCATAAAAATGCTAACAAATAAAATTAAATATGAAAATTTTAAAAGCATAACAAAGTTCTGAAATCTACAGAAGATATATTTTACATGTCATGGGATTTCCAGTCTTTGGTTACAGTACTTAGCAGAATATCCCAGGTCGCCATGATCATAAAGGAAAAATGGAAGGTAGTTTTCTTGTAAACTTTTGAAAGAAATCGGCGTCCATTGATGACGCTTACGGATAAATCCAGGAAACTATTCGCATAGCCTTCCATTCATCTTTAATACCATTTTCAAGTGACAACAGGACTGAAAACTTTTTTCATCAAACCAGCCATCATTTTAATTTACACGTTAATCGAGTATGTCAATGGACAAATATAATAATTTAAATGTCAATAAAATAATATTCTTCACTCTTAATTAACAAGAAATTTTCAGTCCATATTAAATCAAGAAATATTAATTTTTTAGCATAGAATAACAAAATAAGTTATTAATTTTTACTTAAATAATCGATTTTGTAAACAATTAAACTTTAGCAAAAACAATTTTATTTTTATTTAAAGTATTTCAAATATTAATAAATATATAAAAAATCTTTTACATTATGCAATTTAACAATATAAGAAAATTTTCTTAACTGTTATGAGACAAATCAAAATATTATTTTTCTTCCTTCAAAATTTTGAAATTGCAATTCTTGTTTAAATCATTAATACATTTTTAATTAATAAAAAATTAATTAAATCAGCATTTAAAATAATTGTCAACATTTAAAAAAAAATTGTCACTGTATTAAACAAAAAAAAATCCCTTTATTATTACATTATTAATCTTATAATTATTCATGTATCTCATAGTGAAGTAAAATTTAAAAATTAATAGATTAAAATAATTTGATTTAAACTGATAAAGGTGAGCAGTAGTTTTAATAAAATTCAATATAATGACATGTTAGAGATCTTTGTTATGATGAACGATACATTGGGAAATGGTTACAGTGACAAATAAGTACAAGAGACACTTTTTGTTAATATAATATTATTGTATAGTCTCACTTATTTAACCGAATTATCACAAACATTCCTTGGCCTATCTATTTTACATTTAAAATTAAAAAATTTAGAAAATAAACCTAAAGTTATTGTTTAAAATTATAAGAGTTACCAAAAAGAACTAGAAATAAAAATATAATTTGATTTTAATAATATAATTAACAAAATTATAGGTGCTAAAAAATAAAAAAATTTTATTTGATCTTATAATTATTATACTTAAAAATCATTCGTTCCCTTCCTTAAAAACATTAAACTAATATTGCTTTTTTTTTTTTTTAAATTGTGTACTGCCAAAAAATAAATGCTTAATATCTTCATTAGAAGAAATAATAAACTTCAGTCAGTTCCTATTAAAAAATCTATTCGATTATTATATAATAGATATGATGGTTATCATATCTACTACATAATAATCGAATAGATTTTCTAATAGGAACTGAATGAAGTTTATTAATTCCTCATAATATTAAAGTTGAAAGAAATCTTGAAATTTATGGGGTTAAAAATTGTTTGTCTAAATAACGCCTAAAAAAATAAGAAGAAAGAAAACAGTTTTACAGATTTTCTCCAGCAAAAATGTTTATCACAATATACGTTAATATTTATTACCAAACTTTCTCAATTTTATTATTTAATATTTAGTGTTTTTTTTAAATTATCGAAAATTAATCAGAAAAAAATTGCATAGTGTTTAGAACCTTGATTAACTTAATAGAAAATATGCTAGGTATCTTTAATCTATTAATCCATAAATAAATAATTCATGTGGGCTGACAACCCTACTCCATAAAAAGAAAAACGTCTTCTGTCTCGAAATCTGCCAGTAGGCAGACGGCCTAAGCCCACCATGGGGCTGTTGCGACAATGAAGATGAAGAATTAATTCAAGGACACACACAAAAAATGCACATACTAACATTATAGGTTAAGTGAACAATAACATATTAATTTAGATTCAAACAAATACTGAAAATTATTTTAAATTAAAAAAAATCTTGAAATTAATGGAGTTAAAATTGTCCGTCCAAGTAATACCCAGAAAAATGAGAAAGGAAGCCACAACTGTACAACTTTTTTCCAGCAAAAATATTTATCGTAGTATATCTTGATACTAGTAACCAAATATATTTTAATTTTACTAAATTATAAATGTAGACTTTAAATAATTATATTAGCAACACTATGGACTTGCCCCTGAAAATAAAGAAAAATCTTAAATTGCATTTTTTAAAAATGCATTAATTAAAATATTGTTTATGACGTTTACATAAGCAACGTAATAAATTTCACAAAAACTGTTTAGTTTTAGATGGCGTTTTATCTCATATTCGACTTAAAAAAAATCTTGTGTTACCTTATATATATACATATATATATATATATTAACAATTTTATTCTACCAGATTTTATATTTCATTCAAAAACATGGGGATAATATTATGTCTTTTAAATTAAAAAGAAAATAATTTTCTTCAACTTATCGGTATGCTATTGCTATAATTATAATAAGTATAAATTTTATTAATTAATAAGAAAAAAGTGTCAGCAAGTCTATGCATTAGTCATCATTAAATTTATAACTTTTTAATAAACTTTATAATTACAACTCAAACTTATAACAAACTCTCTTTACCCCATTATTAACACATTAGTGTTAATAATGGGGTAAAGGCGAGGGGGTAATGGGGTAAAAATATAATACATGGATTACCCCATTATTTACACATCAGTGTTAATAATGGGGTAATCCGTGTATTTTTTTAATATATTTCAAAATAATTCATTCTCTAACAATTTTCAGCATTAAACACGTATTTCTAAATCATATTATTTAATATCGAACTGTTTTAACTGCATCACAAAAAATCTACTTTAAAAAAGGACAGATATAGTAAAACTATGCCGGTAGAAAAAATGCTCCTTTTCATAAACTTATAATTGAAACATTAATGTTATTTATAAGCTCGGATTATGACAATTAATCGATGGCGACAATTAATTTTTATTAATAAATTATGCTTTTATATATTTTATTATTATTACTATTATGAATAAAATTATATCTTTTATCTCAAACACAAACCATATTATTTTATTATTATACATTCCCATTGTATACCATTTATTACAAAAATAATTCTTCTTTATATTTCCTTTCTTGCATGATTATTTTGCTATAAAATATTAGAAATTTTGGTAACTTTTAATCCTTGAACATTTAGCACACAGTGATTTTGATATCACAAAAAATTATTGCTATAATAAAATGAACAATTTTCAATTTAACAATGAAACCTTAATATTGTTTTTATCCTTTAAAATGAATATAACCCTTAATAAAATTTCTCTACATATAAATAATATAAACGAGAAGTTCTCGATAATTTTGTATTTCTAACCTATTCTTTGAAAGAAACACCATTACGCTATGATTTAAATATGTGTAATAAATTGAAACAATTCGAAAAAATTTGATCATTGGCTTTGATTTGATGTGTATGGTAGACAGCTGTTTTAAATTACAAATTCAACTGCAATGTTCAAACAAAAGATTTCCCAATATTTTACAAATTCAACTGCAATCAAATTGAACAAACACCGATCATTATTTTTTTTTGTTCTAATCTATGACTAGATATTTTAAATGAAATAAAAAATATTTAAAAAAATTTAATATAATGAAAAAAAACAAAAAATACATTTTAAGGATCTATAAATAATTTTGGTAAGCATATATATTATATATATGTTATATATTAAGAACAGGAATAATAATTATTATACAAATCTAGATTTCAATGCCAATCAATAAATATTTAATTTTGTTTAATTTATGATAAACAAAAATCCCTTATACTATTCTATGCCCAGATCCAGTTTTAATATAAACATCGTTTTATTCACATTTTAAAACAACCAAAACAAAACACAAAATTTTAAGATTTGTAATAAAGATTAAAATAATTGAAATATTAGAAATTAAAAATAATTGAAAATATACTTTGTTTTAACTTTTTTTTAATATAGTAAACCTTTCATTTATTTTTAAATTACGTCAAATAACACTAAACAATTAATATTTTTTTTTTTTTTGCGAATTGATTTATTTATTCCTTTATTTAATTAAATACAGTTCTTTAGATGATGCATTATTAAAAATATTATCCAAAAAATTTTTAACTTTCATAAATGTAGAGAGGAAAAACTTGCTTTATCGGGTTAGTATTTATCAATTAAAATTTGTTTTATTTTGAAATGCATCAATAGTCTTTAAATAAATTAAAAATGGTTATTGGAAACTTCATGCTCAAGCAAGACAGAATTTTTTGTGTCTTGTTTTCCGGTCAAATGAGCATAACAAGTTATCTGATACCACAACAAAACAGAAATGAAATTCTTTTAATACAGCCAGAGGCATCCAAAAACCTGTTCATCTGCCTTGATGTGAAGTAAGCTTCTGATAACCTCACACTTCCATCTCCCACTTAATTCCAGCCTTAAGTAAAATGCCTACAATGACCCAGAGATAAGGAACGGTGCGACATAACAAACATTTTTTACAAATCGCATTTCATTTGTCAAATCATGTTAACATATTGCAAGAATTACGAAATTCTGATATTAATATTTAATCTGAGATAACTAAACATTTAGGAAACTAGATGATCCCACCTTGTGTTTTCATCTAAAAATATATCCCTATATTAGCAAAATTAGTTAAAAACACAACGCAAAAATTTGTATACATTTAAATGGCAAAGAATACATAACAGTAATTCTTTTTCAATTCCAGTTAATTGAATAAGTAGTGAAAAAAGGATCCAAAAGCAAAGATTATTATAAACCTGACTAAGAAATTCATTAAGAAATCAAACAACTGTAGACGTATTTTACGAATATATAATCTACATCTAATGCAAATAGTGGTTTACTATAGCACAAACAAATGTCTTCTCAAGTTATTTTTATGGCGTTATGTTAAAATGCGTATTGCACGAAATAATGTTTGTAAGCGATTATGTTAATATGAAATACGATGCAGTTTATCCTTCCTTTTAATAACATTTATTTATTATTGTAGAGAAAGGTATAAGTTTCTTTATTTAATTAAAGATTAAATACATTTAGTATTATATGTTGCGAACGTAATGTTGCGTTAGTATAGCTTTATAGCGTTGACAAAAACGCTTGTGATATGTGATATATGGGTCAAATAAATATTAAAATAGAAACTTCTGAGAGGACAGAAAATAGCATACAGCTTAACAAAAACTAAGACAAAACATTTTCTATCATGTTATTCACAGATCGAAAAGCAATGACATAAAATAAAATGGCAAAACATTAGAGACGGTAAAAAAAATGGCTCTTTTAATACGAGATTGAATAAAAATTAAAGTATAATCAAATCTTTGATTGGCGATTATAAATCTAATTGTAAAGTTTGCTGTATAATTATTAATATTTATTTTAGAATTCAGAAAATAATACTCTCCAATATGTACTAGTAAATCTATCCTTCTCAATCTAATATAACACATACAATAGCTATTAAAGAATATTTAACGATCAATCAGTTTTCACATTGAAATTGCGCAGAAAAAAAGTAATAAAAATGTTTCAAAATGAATTGTAATTTAAAAGATTTTTAAATGTTTATAATATTTTTATATAAAGTATGAATAAATTTTAATTATAAACATTTAAAAAGTTAAAAGAACGAAATCATGAATTATATATATGTGTGTGTGCGTGTGTGTCAAAAAATACCCTCATTCACACTTTTAATTTCGTGATACTAGGATTTAGGTTCTGTACATAACGTTTAAAAATAATGAACAATCATTCAGAATAACTGTTATGAGAAAATTTAATGAACTATGATGACGAAATAGTTAAACAAGGAATTTATATATAAACTACGGAAAACTATTGAAAAAAAAAATGAAAATCATATAAAACCCAAAACTTGGAATTTTTAAAATTAATTGCATATATCTTGAACATATTTTACTTTTTTTGTATTGTGTGATTTAGGAAAAAAATGATTTTTCAGGGTAAACATGAAAAAGAAAATCAATCAAATGCGTTTAAGCGATTTCAAACATTAATAAATTCTACAAAACAAACAAACTACTAATAAACAAATAATATTAGATTATATAATGTGCGTATGCTATACGAACAAATATTATTAAGGTTATTTATTTATTCAATTTTATTATCGTTGTAAAATCATTTTTAAATAAATTAATTCATATTAAAAGACTGATAGTATTATTGATGTTAAATGCTCAGTTTTAAAGAAACAAATATGATTTTAAGTACAATGGTTATGCACACTTATAATAAGACTGTTAAAAGATTGTTTTATTTCAAAATTCAGCAAAGTATTTTACATAATATAATTTTTCAAAACATAAATAAATAAGCAAAAAATAATTGCTATTTTATTTGTTTTCCTTTATACTTTATATTTTGTTTAACATTAAAATATGAAATCATAGTTCGCAGCATAAAATTAATAAAAAATTTTACACTAAATTATGTTTTATACATATATTTAAAATGAATAACGATATTAAGTCTTTAAATATTTTTATTCAAATAAATTTTAAAATGCCATTGAAATATTTAATAATGCATAATTTTCCTTAAAATAAAACTAAAAAAATTTTAAAAGGAAACAAAATGGGATTAGAAAATAGGATTATAAACTAAAACAATTAACGGTATAAAGTGTTTTATTGTAAAAAGTTACGTAAAATTAATTATCAATTATAATTTAGTTCTCAAAAATATGAAATTTAGTTTAACGAGCATGAATAAATAATGAAAAAATTGTGAATAAATAATTTTCAGAGCGCTTCTTTCCACAAATAAAATACAATCCAGTAGAACAAAAAAATATATAAATCCTTTAAATTTGATTTCAGTATGAATTCTTACTATTATTAAATATAAATTTTACCTACGGAAGAACAAATAAATATTTTAAAACAAAATTGTATCATAATAACAATTTATTACATTTATATATTGTTGTTTAGTAATTTATAACTACATTTTATTCTAATTTATTATAAATATTACATTAAAATTAATTTTTAAATGCTTTTAAATAATTTTTTTATAAAGATTCTCATCACTTCCAACATTATTAAGTGCAATAAAGACTTGAATATCATCAATTCCGTAAAGTTTCTTTCAAGTTTTTTAAAATTTACTTTTATCAATTTAACCAAATAAGTTATTATATATTTTACTCAGAATAAAATGCACAGTTAAAAACAATTTGATTGAAATCGTCAAAATTTTGGAATTTTATACTAACCTTTCATTATTCTTCAATTAAAGATTTCATGGATGTTTGTTAGTGGTTCGGAATGCACGTTAAACTTAAGTCCCGGTCTAATTAGCCTTAAGTGTGCACAAAATGACCGTAGAGCGACAAAACAAACCAATCAATTAAAGATTCACGAAAAAAATAACTATATATGTAAATGAAAACAGAGACAAACTCGATAGAATTTTAATCATTCGGAAGTAATTTTCCTTAAATATTGTTTTACTTTTTTACCATCAACTACATAAAAAAAATTGAAGCAGAGGAATATATTAATTATATAATCAAAAACTTTATAAATATTTCTCGTCTCTTAAATGATATTGCAAGTAGAAATGGCAATTTTATTATTTATTTTTACTTCATTTTGCTTTTTCTATTGCCCATTTGGTTTCATTTGAAAATTGACGAATTTAAATTTTGTATCTTAATTATGGTTTTTTCTTTTGTCTCTCTAGTTGAAAATAGGATTATAGTAAATACAGCTCGCATTTCCAGAGGACAAAAACAAGTGATGTATTGCATAGCTGATAAGAGAGCAGTTGATCGTGAATTCTGGTGTTACGCAATACTTCTGGAAGGGTGCTCAATTCTGAACGTGGCGGTCACTCGGGCACAGGGCCTTCGTTCAGGCAAGTTTCACCGGGTCGCACGACAAGACCAGATCTGGAGGAGGCCGGTTCATTTGCACCGGAGGAACAGGTTAACTGTCGCGCTGCGAATAGCGGAAATAAAAATACCATCGTCATTAACACGCTATTTCCAATCCGGTATGACTCATATTTTAAATAGGTGAAATTCTTTAAAAGAAGTATTGCTCTTGTTATGATCTACAGTCAATTTAAAATTAATTTACATTTCATATTTTGTGCTGATAATGCCAATTGATGTACTGTTATTTTTTAAAACATAATAACAAAGAAATAAACACAAAATGTGTTTTATTTTGTAGCTTAGACAATATAAGTTTACTAATTTTTCATTTAAAATAGTTCATAATAATAAATTATTAAATAGCGCAAGAAATGTTACTTCCTTAAAAAAGTCTTGAATAAAATATGAAATATTCATATCTGGGAAACAAATTACTCAATGACATTTTTATGTTGAAGCAAGAGTTTTTATAATACTTATTTATTTTTTTCCAATTTGGGAATAAATTAAAAACTGATAAGCTTATACAAATGGAAACGAAAGTATATAAAAAAAATATTTTTAAAGCATAAAACTTTTTAATGTTTTTTAAAAAATTAATTAAATTAAACAGTAACTAAAAATTAATCATCTAATATTAAACAAATATAAAAATTGAAAGGAAAATTAATTTAATTCAAAACGTATATGCAACAGAAATTAGAAAATTTAGATAGAATTTATTTTTATTGTTTTGAAATAAATATATCGATAAATATTACCTCTTATAAAAGACCATTTGTCATTTTTATTATTTTCAATATCATATATTTTAATCTCACGTAATGATAGTTTACATATCTAAGTTTTGTTATTTTTTAATTATTTGGAAATTATAATTCATTTTTAATTATGCATGTTTCCATTTATTATATCAACATAACAATAAGTCCATATTTCAGAAACCCGTTGTTTATACCTAAATTACTTAACAGTCATACAACTTAATACGTCATACATAGTACAGACACTGAACTAATTAGTGCCACTCTAACATTTAACATTCTCTGAAATCATGAAACTTTTAAAAGTAAATAAACACTAAAATTTTATATGTTATCATATAAATAGCATGCATTGCACTTGCAGATTAAATTAAAAGCATACAGATACAATTATCTTTTTTTCCAAAGCAAATATGAACAATAAATAATTCATGTGGTTATATTTATACTTCTACTTTATAACCCGAACTTCCTATTTCCAGTTTTTCTTATTGCTTTTACTGACAAAAATAGGTTTGAGAAATTTACTTTTAACAATTAAAAATCCACATTTTCATAAGTAAACATCGGAAATTATAATGCTTATTTGCTAGCACTTCTGAAATATTTATAAGTAAATAGTCAAGTTTTCTTTTCTAAAGAATCCATTAGCAATTATTTCATTAATTAAAAAAAAATTGTGAACTCACCTTTTCCTAATATCAACGTAAAAATAAAATAAATCTGTTTTGTATTTATTGTCCCACGCTGGAAAATAAAGTCAACAAAATCCAAATGCAGCAGTAACTGTCACTAAATGTTTACATTCACAGGGACACAAGTACGCTTTTCGACACACTGCCTTGGAGTGGGAATCTTAGTCTTATTCGTATAGCGATGCTCGTATATGAGAACACTGAGAAGAATGGATCGACCGTTAAGCCAAGAGTGTTGGAATAACTGAACTTTCCGCTAGATGCCGCTTCTGAAGCTAGGCGAATCGAGGTCAATCGGCCTAAAACCAAAATGGCTGCAGTGTAGTGCAACATATGTTTCGGTTTTATCAACCTATCGTCTGCCTTTCCGCACGTATTTTATTTCTGTCAATTATTACCGCTACCTGAATCCTTTTACCTCTCACGTTTGCAATTTTTCGTAATACGGTTGTGTAGGCGTTGCGAAAGTTTCGTGGCGACATTTTGTCCTCCAGCAAAAAGAATTGAATTTTTTCCGAGTCCTAACTTAAGCTATTTGCTTAAGTTAAAAGAACTTCCGCTCGTTTGTCCTACTTTTTGTCAATTCAATAATAATCCATCAATCATTAAAAAAAAGACATTATTTTGTAGTGATTGCTTTATTGTTAATTGTAAAATGGTGATTAGTTATCCAAGTATAGATTCGACATACGATTTTTTTTTATTGAAATAGAAAATAAAATGCATGAGCTCTGAAATATCTTCGTATGTAATTTGTTATCGGAATAACAAATAATCTCAAAATGTAACACAGTTATTTGGAGTCTATGTTAATATAAACTTATATAATTTAAATGTATTGTATTGTTTTAAGATATAGTTAAAAATTAGTTTTTTTTCTTCATATGGGAATGAGCTGGATACATATAGTTGCATTTTCAACTCATGAATTAACTTCAATATATATATTTTTAAATTTCTGAAAACAAGTTAGAAATTTAAAAAAGAATTAGCTATGCATAATGAATATGGTAAAACAGTACAGTTATCTGCATAAAAATTACAACTACGATATCGTTTGACCGACTTGCGGCCTATTAACAACGTCCGCAACTAGTGTGTGATGGACAGCTCAGGTTTAAATCCGCTGGCGGCATTGATGTGGTCACTGCTTGAGGACACTGGATGACGATTGTGTAAAAGAGATAGTCAGGCTGCTTTATAATTTACCGGATGTTTTCTTACACGAAACGTAAATGAGCGGTAATTATCCCTAAAAGTCCACCCTGAAGACACTGTCCTCGTCTGATCTCCCGTTGGTAGGGTAGGCTGTTTGTGGGATTTATAAGTGGTACATAAGGCCTACCGATGTAAAATATGAAAAAGATATTATTCAGAAAAATAAAATAAATGCAGCGTTTTACCATCATATATCATCAAGGATCTATTATTATTTTTGAATTTGATATAAAAAAGTTGCATATTTTAATAATTCATTTGATTGATTTATAATAAAAATTTTATGATCACAAAATGGGCTCATGATCTCATAATAACTTCATTTTGCTTAGTTAATTATCTGTGTATTTCGTTTAATATGATTATTTGCCTCAGTATTTGAGTACAATTTCTTTTTTCAACGGCCATCATTCTTTGTATGGAAGTTTCAAGTTCTTTTTTTTTTTCCTTTTCAAAATTGCTTTGTGCCGCGTATGTCCGACTAGCATAGCTAACATTAATTGATTCATCTATTTCTGGCTTTAAACCGGATGTTTAGTTTTCTACATAATCGTTGGTCAAAGTATACCTCATATTTTTCATCATTTCTTTACAGCTATTGAAACTGGAGCTGCCTGGTGAATAACGTACTGGGTTTTCTTTTTCGCGACGCTCAGTTCGAAACTCGACAGGTGAAGCTGAAAACCGAAAGTTTCCTTGTCTATGTCGGATATGGAAACCATCTATCCACAGGTTGGAAAGTTCATTCCTTGGCAGGAGAGGGATAGATTATCAACCTCACGGATGCTATTGATCTTCTTTTCAAATGTAGTGACAAAATATGAATGTTATATAAAAGCCACCCTGCACTCTGGGTAACATGGAATATGATACGTGTCTACTCTTATAATAGTGAATGATCTCAGGCAAAGGTGTTTAAAAATTTGCATTGCTTAACTTGCTAAAGAGTTTGAAGTTCAATACTTTTTTAATATAAATTTTATTAGAAATTGTATGTTTTTTGGTGCTTTTTATAACGCCTTTTTATACACTTTTAGTTCTATTTAGATCTAGCATCTAAAAAAATATCATGTTATTTACAATACAAAATAATTATTCTTCACGTGTAATTTATTATTCGAATCTTTTCCATTATTTGAGCACCAACTTATTATAAAAATGCCTCCAAATTAGAACAATTTAACTTTTTTAACGATTTTTAAATATTTAAATGCATCATTTTTTTCTTCAAGTTATCAATAGTAAATTAATGGGAAAAAAATTTTAATTACAACACAAATATAATGAAAAATCTCGCAACAATACCTTTCATCTTGGAATCTTCAATTTGTAGAATGTTTAAACTTTAGTTGCACTTTAAACAAACAAATTTCAAAAATAAAACTTAATTTAAAATATTTCTCGTTTAATTTATTTAAGTTAATTTATTAAAATAACCTAAAAACTGGGTTGGGTACACATATGATTCCTTCTAATGTAATCATAAGCAGTAAACTATTTTTTTACCATTTTTTCTTTGTGAGATTTTCATTCAATCTAAGTATAATCTTATAAAATAAACTTTTATCTTATAAATTTCAAAAATATCAACAAAATAAAAAATATATATATTTTTTCATCAAAATGACAATAAAAATTGTTTAAATATCATTTAAATACTTGAAGCAAAATAAATTACATTCGCTTAATTTATTCTCGTAAACAAAATGTCTATTTACGATATATAATGAGCATAACTTACGGTTAAGTCTAATAAGAAAGTTAATAAAGAATCTGAGATAAAATTCAGTGAAGACTCTCTGTAAATAAATGGTTTCAAAGCAATGTGAGAAAAAAATATTTATTACAAGAAAAATATTAAAATATTTCATTTAATACCTATTTCTAAATATTTGCATTACTTTCATATCACACTCTAATTAAGCAACTTATCTTGTTAATCAGTTATGCAAAGACGAAAAAAGAAAAAAAATTCTTAATTTTAATGGCTTTTTTAAAATTTAGAATTTTATATGTTCTCATCATTTAATTACCTCACAAGGGTGTAATTTTCATATGGAAAACGTTGAATTGAATATGTTCGCGAATATTTTTCAATTTCACAATTAAAGTAGATAATTTTATCGATTTAAAAAAATTTATTTCAATGTGAATTTTTATCCTATACATATTTTAAGACAAATTTAATCTTTTAGTTAATACAGGTAAAACATTATGAACCTCAAAAAGAAACGTTATGAATTGATGCAATTGAATTAGTTTTACTTGAAGTACAAAGGTTAAAGAGAAATCTTACAAAAACAGAGATAAATAAATAAAAATAAAATGATATGAAAATAATTTTATTAGATAATAAATGAAATAATTTTGTAGAAAATATTTTATATATATTTTAAGAGAAAATAATCAGTTATACTTATTTCAATTTGATATTTGAAATAAGATTTAATATTTGAAATATTGATAAATTGGTTAATTAATATTTTATAATTATTTATATAAAATAAGTCAATTATTCAATAAAACAAACTTTTTTTGCAGTACATTGTTTTCAGAGATTAAGCAAAAGCAAAAAAAAAAAAATGAAGTAGGGTGAAATGGAGCAATTCTAGCATGGGTCAATTATGGCAAGGGCCTATAATTTCAATGTATTTCAGTTTTATATCTCAATTCAGTAATATATATTACTACACTATACATACACAAACATAAACATGCAAAAAAAATAGTTTTCGTAGCTATTATAAACAAAAAAAAATCGTTTTAAACTTGCCATCGAGTGATTTCATAACACTTCACTTAACGTTTATTTTTAAATTACGCAGTTTTTTTTAATGAAGAAGATTTTACCATGTTCCAGAGAATTATAAAAATATTAAAATTAGTTTTGCAATAAATTATTTGATTTACGAGGAGTGCTATAATTTTCTCACTTTATTATGCTATGAGATAATTATAGCAACAAATTAGGGCAGTTGTGGCAATTTAGGAAATACACTAATAGGAAAATTAAAGAAGAATCTTATTGTATGCTAGAACTCTGCCAAATAATTCAGCATGTAATTTCTTAGAAACAACGGTTTTTCTGTGATGATAAGATTTAATTATGAAATAATATTAATAATAAATATAAAATAAAGGAAAATTATGAAATAATATAAATAATAATAAATATAAAATAAATATAAAGGAAATATATAAATTCAAATAAATGAAAATTTTATAAAATAAAAATATTTCGTACATTTGTGTGCAGTGTTTTAATATACTACAATTCCGAGAGAAACAGGTAAGAACAAAATTTATCTCAGCCACTGAGCAATAATCTAAAAAGAGAAGAATTTTTTCTTTTGTCGGTTAAACGGTTTTTCGTATTAGTTATTGACATGAGAACCATGAAAACTATGGCGGAAGAAGAGGAAATGATATGGAAGGGGATAAGGGGGATTAAAGGACTAAGGATAAAATTCATATTTTTTAAATGATAATAAAATAGTTATAAAACAAAAAATAAATATTTTTGGCATGTTAACGAATGATTCGCTTTGAAAGAAAAATGTTTTCAACAGTGAATTTACATTAAAAGTTTAAATTTACAGTTATATATTTAAACTTTTAATATAAATTTACAATAGGTACCATGAAACATTTCAATGATATTTTTCCTATTTTTAATTATATTTAATTAGAGAAATAAAAAATATTTAATTTTTGTTGTATGGTTATTATTTGTAAGTGAACATAAAAATAATGTAATTAAAAACAATGAAATGTCACATACGTTTATTCGCAAAATATTTTAAACCACTATAAAATTATTTTCTTTTTAAAGATATAATAATGAAAGGGCTTAAACAAGTATAGAGATGCATTTCTTTGTACCAATAATAATATTATAATAATTTCGTTTGATACAATATTTTGTAGATATGGTAACAGATAACAGAATCTATATTCCGAGTTTCTGTGCAGTAAAGTAAAATCTAATTTAATAACTTTAATTTCGAATGCAATTTATCGCCAAATATGTGAGAAAGAAAAGTTACTTATCTATAACATATTTATAATAAAATTTTCTAGATTTTTTAAACAATAAGATTAATAATAAAATTATAATAAATGAACATTAATTTATTAGATCAAAAAGTCTTCCGATTATAAATTAAACATTTTAATATTCTGGAAACTATTTTAATGTCAAAAATACATGAGAAGATAGCCAAATTGAAATTGTAGAACTGTGAACTATGACAATTTGGAGCACTGGAATATTTTTCTTTGATGTAAAAGGAAAAATACTAATTAACATTGAGGAATTAACTATCTAGTTATAGAGATTATGTTATAAGAGTAGGAACAAATAAAAAATCTAATATATTATTCATTATAAATTAATATTAAGAAACAAAAGTTTTTGATAACGGAAAATGAGAAAGAAACCAGAAAATGGACAAATGAAAAACATTTAATAAAATTTTAAAGTCACAGTTTAGAAGCTTGTTATTTTATTAAAAATTTCAAATAATTAGAAATTCGATTAAGAAGTGTATTAGGAAATTAGTTATTGACTAATTGCATTTAAAAAAAAGAAACGTTAAAATTTACCAAAATATATATAAATATATGCATGCAATAACTCTAAAGTTATGTTTTATGAAAATGAATTTAATCTTATAATTCAGATGTAGTTAAAAATTTTTGAAAGAGCCTAATAAAATATTATATTACAGTCCTTTCATAACAATGTTGTTAAAATAAATTGATTCTATATTGTGAAATATAATACAGTGTGTATTAACTCTGCTGAAGTAGAAATGATACCCATTGATGATAATGGCGTGAAATTTATCTATCACGGTATTTTTAAATAATATATTTTTAATAGCTATGAAACTCTCTTGGAACATTTTTCATCTTTCAAGGAAATGAATTTTTAATATCAATACTTTAATTCCTTTTTCTGAGAATTATGCGCTTTTTATTAATCCATTCTGTGATTTTATTTCAATGAAGTTGAAATAAAATAAACTCAAATCTGTAAATAAACGATTTTTTTTTCAATATCATAATCAATCAAGGGTAATATTTTAAAACTATATTTACTTAAAACATTAAAGAGGTATATATTTTTCGAAGAATTTGATCTGTGAAAAAAAAAGATAATCGCTCGACAATCGTAGCATACATAACGTGCTTTGAATGCATGCATGCTATTTCAGTTTAGCGTGGCGGCAATAAGGGCAAAAATATTGAAGATTTCTTCCTTCCGGCTGTGGGACGTGAATTGTGACTACTGACTCATTGTCGGATAGTTTTCGCTTCCTCGAATTCCGTATTATTGGGTGACGAAGCGCGTGAGCAGTAGACCAGCAACAATTCGACAGTAAACCATATTCCTTTTGAATTCTGACAGGAAATGAGAAAAAGGTCTCCCATTTTGCATTTCGGAAATAAAAAGATCCTTGTCAAGCATGAACTTGTTCCTGAAAAACGGATTTTGACGTTCTCAATTATAGGCAGATTAAACAAAGGATGATAGGCTGGAATATGAGTAAAATAGTTTATTTTGCTGTCAGGTAAAAAGAAAATATTTTGGACATTTTCTCCTTTGCAAGATTTCGTATTTTTTCACTCAAGTAATAAAATGTTATATCAAGATACTCTCATTTAAACATTTTAGATATTCTGCATTTGTTTAATAATATCTTCAACAAGTTTTCAATCAACATTGGACTTATATATATAATAGAATAGTTTGTTTTATAATTATCATTATATAACTATTTTATCATTAATTTTTCCATATATTTCAATAAAGCAAAAACTTTTCTAAGTTAATAAAACAAGTTCTTTTCCAATTTTTAACAAACTAATATTCGTCATAGAACTTCAACAATTTTTGAACGACCAAGAATATGCTTAACTAATTTAAATTAAACTAAATTTGAAGAAAACTTCTAGCAAAAATACATTCATTTCGATTCATATTTCCTGAATGTAGCTCAGAAGATACAGACATGTCTTTCAAAAAGAATAAACAAAGTAACAAATGTTCTTTAGATAATGTAATTTATTTTTTCAAGCGAATATTACACATAATAAGAGAAAAAAGGAACTAAGGGAACAAAAATTATTTTTCTTACAATCACAAACAATGAGATTCCTTTCTATCTTCGAATATGTAGTATTGCTCATGACCTGCTTTTTTCGCATCTGCGATTCTCATGAAATTATCTTCCCGGATGTTCACATTCACTAACTGCAGTGCATTCTGGGTCACAAGGGAAACCATTTAAAATTGTTGTGTGAACAATAAAGATTTACTATATTATACAAAGAAAACTTCAATTTTCAAAAGCAATACGGAACTAGAAACCTGATTAAAGTATTCAGAAAAAAATATTCATAATATTTTGGTTTTAAAAAAAATAATTTATATACGTGTTCCCTTATTTTAAAAATAATATTGTGAATTAAGAAAAGTTTTTATCTTAAATGTAAAAAATTTTTTTTTTTTTTTTATTTTTAGGAAATTTCCTTTTTTTTTTTTCCCATAAAAATTTTTCATTGTTTTTAAATCTTGAAAGAATAAATATTAAGGGTACCGTGAATTAATGTCTTTTAATATACATTAAATTAAACAAATAATAAATTTTTAAAAAGTTCTTATTTTTAATCAATGATGTAATCACCCTCTTAATGAAAAATCTTTTGCAATCTAGTGTACAAATTTTAATTTTCAGATCGATAAAAATCAATTGGCTTTTGAACAAAATATTTGGAGATGGCATTTCTTATATCATCCCAATTTTCACATTTTTTTGTCACATAAAAAGAGCTGTAGTGATCGGAATAAATGGAAATCCGATGGTACCATGTGGGGAGAGTATGATGGGTGAAACAGTATCTCCCACCCCAATTCATTAAGTTTTTCCAAGTGGATCTTACGCAGTGCAGTCTTGCATTATTATGTCGCTGAATAACACCTTTCTATTGACAATTGTTTGACTTTTTTCAATTAAAAATTTATTTATGCCATCAAATTGTTCACAACAATGGTCTGCGTTTACCAGGTTTGTGCAAGCAGTCTAGGTTTCAGCACTTCAAAATGAACGATTCTGCGAATACTCCACAACACACAAAAGCAGCTTTAGGGGATGCCAACTTGGCTTATTCGGAGAGAGCCAATATCTTTTCCTTTTTGAATTGTCCTAGAGGACCTATTTTTCATCTCCAGTGAATAAAATACGCTTCTGTATCGTGCCGTTGAAGCTATAAATTGCTTGTGGTGAATCGGTTAGCTTTGTTTTCTTCTTACAGACTTTGTAGGACCCAAACACCTGTTCTGCATACCTTACCAATCTGCTGCAAACATTCTTGGATGATCGACAAGGTTGTTTAAGAGCGTTTGACAGTTTCTCGATTGTCTGACAAGGATCTGCTTTAATTTCCGCCTTTAACATATTATTGTTTAAAGTTGTAGGTCTTGCTAATCGATGCAAATCAGATAGATTAAAATTACAGGATCTGAATTTAGAAAAACAATTTTATTATTTACGTACTTCTAATCCATTTGAATAAACATCGTAAATGTTTTTGGTAACAACTGTTGCGTTACTATCTTTATCAAACTGAAACAGCCTGCAATGCCGGATATATACCTCTTCTTTTATTTGGCTGGTCATTTTACCCAAAATTTAAAAAAAAAAAAAAAGGGATGTTACTTACTTACAAGTAAAGTAATCACTTTAACTTTAAAATGTCTTTCGGATAATGACTTTGAGGGACTTTGACAACAAAAATGAGCAGATAAATGATAAAAAAAATATTGACATACACAGAAATTGCATTTCTTTCCGTTCCCCCTTACAAAAATTACATATCATCCATGAATATGTAGTCCATGCACATTATTTTTATCATCAGTAACGATTTAATTTAATATTTTTATTAAAAATTTATAAGAATTTCTGAATTTTATGTTTTAAAAACTCGAAATTAATGGATTTTTTTAAAATCATGTCCTTCCTTTCAAATGAGCTTGGATGCATAAAATAAATTTTTAAGGTATTTAACACAATGCCTTAAGCCTTTATTTCAACATAACTTAGATTTATTAACTTATATTAGTATTAGTTTATCATTTTTTTAAATACGCCATCAAAAAATAAGTTTCCATTTTCACTTTTTTAATACTTCTACGAGAAATATAAATTTCATTGTCTAGCCTTTTCAAAATGTATCAAAGTAGATAATTTTTTGAGACACTAAAAACGTAAATAACATATATATTTATTAAAAATATTATATATAACATACATTAAATATTCTATTTATATTTACAAAAATTTACTTTTCTAAATATCTTTCGAAAAATATTGATCTAATTTCGTTACATTCATTAACGTCGCTAAATTTGAGATAACACATTTATTAAGTTTGAATGTTTTAATAGCTTAAAGTAGAAATAATAGAGAATTTTTGCATACCGTATTTTTATCGTCCGATAGTTTTTTTCTCCCTAGGAAATTGTGTATGCGTATCTGTAATAATGTTTTCTATGAGCATGCGCGCTAGGGAGAAAAAAATATCGGACCATAAAAATACAGTATGCAAAAACTCTCTAGTAACTTGAATAATTTCGTCTTAATCATAAGCAATAACACGTTTCTCAAATAAATTTAATTTAATTTTTAGTATATACAGTTCTGAAGAATATAGAGTAAAAATCATTGAATTTTTTAAAAAATTTAAAAAAATAAAACTTTAGTATAATACTAAGAAGTAAACTATAAATGAATGTATTTTTTGTATTGTAATTGCATTACTAGACATTATAATTAAATATTATGCTTAATTCGTTCTTATTGCATCCTGAAAAATAGGAATAAGAAAATGGCTTTCTTATAACATTTAGCATTGTTTGATGTATACTTAATAAAAATATTAATTTTTTTATTATTATAATTTGAAATAACTTTATTCTGATCGATTTGAATAAAGAAAATATAGGTATTTATCTTATTATGTCTACGAGTAATTTTAAAATTACACTGGAACTTTATGTATCAGTTACAAATTTTTAATTTAATACTATTATTTTAATTGCCTTAATTTATTTAAAGAAAGAGGATACAAATGCTGATTTACTTTAAAATATTTTCTGTAAAGGGAATTGATCAAAATTTTAATTTGCATTAGCCTACAGATTTCCAACAAATATTCACGGTAGATGTGTTTTTAAAATGACTGTTTATGGATCCGTAAACAGTTCCCGTTCATACAGACTTCCATCTGTGAGATGCATTTAGGAAAGACCTGAGAAACAATTTCTGTAAGTGCTTTACCTGCTCACAACATTCATTTATTCACGGTTTGTGAACGACACGCAAGACTAAGTTTCATCGTGATTTGACCCATATCTTTCAAACAAGCTGCCAACCTTTCGTTAATTATTTCCTTTTTAATTAGGCTTTTGAAAAAATCGTCTAATTTCCACACGGACGTGGGCGCGGCTTTTTTTTTCTATTTAAATTTTTTAAGAATGAACAGTGACGTAATCATTGAGAACGCCTCTTTATACAAGATGAAACAGGTTGTAAACCACCTATTCAAGATGCTCTATTCATTCTACTTGAACTTCGCAAATTGACTTAACCCGAGCATTAAGGGAGGTCACGTATAACTAGTATTTTTTTTTTTTTGTATTGGAAATTTTCTTCATATTTTACATTTAAATTTATTTTTTCCTTACATTAATTATTACATTCGATCCTTAAAGTATGATTCTTCCCATATTTTTAAAGCCTGAAGTCTATCTTGATTCATAATGTATATATGATATATTTCCATATGGTATATTTTCAGATACTTTTAAAATGTGTTTATGTTCCCATTACAATACATAATAGTAATTACTTAAATTTTCAATTAGAAATTGCTATTAATTGCTACTTAAATGGATGGTAAATTAAGGATTATGTTTTATCCTCAGATGTTTAAATTGCAATAATGGTTTAGCTAACATAAAACAACATATCATTGCAGATAATCATAAAAAATTCATTTTCATGATTACATGACTATAACTTTTTAACTATAATACTAGTTCAGTTAATTAGTTACAGTAGATTAAAGAAACGGGGCTTTAAATGCAATTGTTTCTTTTTCTTTAACTTTTTAATAAAAATATTTCTATATAGTTTTGTAATATATTATTATTCAGAACAAATTAGTAATATAAAAAAATCATTTACAAAAGAAAATTAATCGCTTATGTTAATTTAATACTCATTACAGTAAAAAAGAATTCTCAAATTATATGTAACAACAAAGGATTATCGAATTGCCTTATACTTAAAATGATAAAGAGAATACATAACTTGAAACTGTGTTGTGGAAAAAGACAATTTATTTAAAGAATGAAGCAATTTGAAAAATATTAAAATTGATAAATAAATTGCTTTTAGTAATATTGGCCTTTTCTCATTTGTAACTTGAAATATTTTCTATCAAATAAAGAATATACGAAAAAAATGAGTTAAAAAATAACAGGTTTGTTAACAAATAAACCTAAAGTTATATAATATTTTTTAATATTTTTTAAAAATTTTAATGCATATTTATAAATTAGTCATGCAACTGATCCTTTCTTGTGTCTATTAACATCTATTGCAGGGCATAAGCAAAGCCCTCTTTACACTGATTTAACTTCCTTATGACCAAGAATTGTCCTGTGTGGTTGAATGTCACATCTTTCTTTTTATTTTATTATTATTTTTTTTCGTAAGTTACTAAAAATATAATAAATTATTATTACATAACTTGAGCCCAACATAAGTAACCCTATTTCCCCTTTTCACACTGGTGCTCAACGCTTTTGGTTAATTTAAAATAATAACAATAAATAAATTAATAATAATAAATAAATATTTCTTGCCCTCTTTTTGATAACAATATTTTTTCAGCTCGCAAGTTTCTTTTCTTCAATGCGTTTATAGATCCGGCCCCCCCCCCTTTTCCAGGATTGTTATTAAATCCTCACCACAGGAAAGTAATAAAAAAAGACTCATCCGGTAAAAGATTGTTTTGTTTTGCTAACACAAACGGAATTATAAATCCTATAACACTAAGTCTCATTTTCTTTTCTGTCTATTTTAGTTAGAAGTGATTAATTAATTTATTTTTCTCGAATAACAAAACTTGCTATAACTTTCTTAGAAAGTATAAATCGCCATACATTTAAAGAATATTGTTCGGATGTGTTTAACAGTTTTCATATATTTGTGATATTGTTGATTTAAGAAAAATATTAATATAATTATACTTTATTCCATTAACTTTAAGTTATAAATGCTACTAGATAAGATCGCAATTCAAAACAAAATTTTCAAAATGGCAAATCGGAACTGCGTCAGCTATAATTTTGCTTGCATTGTGATTCTCAAGGAAGTTTTTTTTTTTTTTTTGTTGTTTTGTCTAAGTTGTGGACTATTGGATTCTAGACTGTAGACTGGATTCTAGGATGATTGTTAGAATCCAATAGTATATCCGAATTTAGAAATAAAACTTTTTAGAATAGATATTTTTCTTGCTGTTTTGTGGTCGAAACATTAAAATGTGTTTATGGCATTTAAAATAAGAGGATAATTTCACAGTAGAATTTAAATTGAATAGTAAATCATTTATGCCAATTTAATTTTTGATTCTGATCTAAAAATAATTGAATATTAAAGTAAACATTATTCATATCATTTATGCCTTTAATTTAAAATTTGTTTGAGGACATTACATTATCATCGATTTAAATGAATACACATTAATACTAACTGAAAATCTAAATCTATTTTGCATTGAATTATTTTTTGAAAAAGAATTCATTTTAAGTTATTATATTATGTGTTAGAATATTTTATATTAAATTATTTTGCAAATTAATTGTATTAAGTAGATGTAATGCATGTCAACTGAAATTCATAATTTATGAACGGTCATTCAGTTTACGTTGACCCAATTCTAAGTTCCAAAACATAAATTGTTCAATATTATATTGGCATTCAAAATGATTTTCTAGTCCAAAGCGAAAAAAATGGGACCTCATCCTCTAAGAACAAGGGATAGATAGGCATTAATGTACCACACTTAAGAATTACCGATATCAAAGAAATCATTACAAAAGATAAAAATTTTGAAGAAGGTTTTCTTCAAAATTATTTGACAACCACAACTAATAATAAAGTATCTAAACACAAAAACAAATGTCAAGTTAGAAAAACTTCGTTTGCAAGTTGAAACTATCAAGCACTTTTACAGCAGACAGTTAATACCTTCGTCGCGTATAACCAACCAAACCTTTATATTAAAAAGTTGATACCAGAATTTATTCCGTAGGAAACCGACCTTTTGTACCACTCACAGAAAAACAACCGACAGCATTTGGAAAGATAATTATTTTGAGCTCAGAAGTACTTTGAAGACTGGTTAGAGCAAATAAAAAATTCGAGACTTTGATGAGCTAAAACATTAGTGATTGTCGACCAAATGAAAAAGAAGGTCCTACCAGAAATGAAAACCCCTTTTTTTGAACGTATGGTGGGACTAGGTCAACCCTGAAGACTTAGTTCAGAAGCTAGACATTTATGACAATCTTCGAAAGAAAGAATAGCAAGCAAGTGCCATGAAATTTTTTCGACAACAAAGATAAACACAAAGATCCAGTTTTCCAAGAAAAGAATTTTCAACAGAGCAGAATGAGAAACTAAAAGTGCACCAAAAACCATAAAATCGTCACTTGCTATGGCTATAGTGCACTAAGCGTCAAGAAAAATAAATGTTTGATGTGCACACTGTTAAACAAAAACAGGAGCTTAGTGCCCTTCTAATAAAGTACGAAAAATGTTTTCAACCAGGGGTGAACCTACTCCTCACTTGAATATATGATTAATACTGTTGATCCTCTACCTGTAATGATGCCACCGAACAGGATGAATCCTGCAAAGAAACAAATTTTGAAAAAAGAAACAGACAAGCTTTTAGCAAAAAAAGTAACTGAAGAGTATGAATCTCTGTATATCTGTCTAATGGTTCTTATAACAACACAAAAAGAACCTTATCGTCTATGTATATATTACAAAAAGTTGAATTCTGTCACAGATTGAAATTCCTACCCACTAGCACGAATGATGATCTATTAAATGAGTCTAAATCTACTTCTTTCAAATCAACGATCGATCTGCGAGCAAGCTATCACCGAGTACGAGTTCATCCTGCTGATCAAAATAAAATAGTCTCCGTATGCCCCTTCAGAACTTACAAATTTTTACGTATGGCATTTGGTCTGAGGTATGCGCCCGCCATATTTCAAAAATTAATAAGAAAATAAATAAATGCACTTTTCAAAGATTGATAATATATCCTTTTCGCAATGGTCTTGAGAGCATCCTAATCTTAGCCTACCTTCGTGACATGATAATTCCGTCATAGTCATTCGAGAAACATCTCTCAAATGACTGATGAGATGACTGAGAGATGTTTTCGAAAAGTTATTGCTGTCTTCGAAATATTACTGCTCTTCAAGCTTCAAGTAAACAGAGAAAAATATCCCTTTCTTTCTTCTCGAATCAAGTATTTAGGATTTTGAATCACTCAACAAGGTATCAAAATTAATTCAGATAAGGTATCTTCTATCCAGAAAATTTCTCCTTCAAAAAATGTTAAAGAGGTGCAGACTTTCTTCAAACCTGTTCTTGATTTAACAGATATACACCGAACTTTTCATAAAAATCGAAATCATTGAATAGTCTTACCAATGTATACTAGAATCATCAGTAAAAATGGATCCCAGTTCATTAACTCTGTCCCACAACAAATTTGTTTTACTCAGAACATTAGGCAAAACTTAATACCAGTTTACTTTTCCCAAGCGAATCTGGTGGAGCGCATAAACAGAGAACTCAAACTAAGTCTAGCAATCCTTGTATGAGATAACTGACATTCAAAACTCTCAGTTATTTGCTTTGCTATGAATACAACCGTCTGTAAAACTACAGGCCATAAGCCTACCTTCCAACAATTTGGAAGAGAATTGCGGACTGTGGATGAAGTCGTTCAAGATTTCAAGTATGAGAAAGAAAACGACAACTTCGTAGCAGAAATTACTCCGTACTTAAAAAAATTGCAATTATCACAAACAACATAAGAGAACGAACTAGACTTAAAGATAAAAAGAAATAGCATTTGAAAAAAAGCGGCGACAAGAATTTTACATTCCAGTTGTCAAAGTTTGTGTAACTTTACATCCCATCAGTAAGTCAAAAAAATTTTAAAAATTTACGCTGAAATAAATGGTCCATACTTGATCTACACCCGAACATCATTCATATCCTATGTCCTTGCTAGATTTTTAAAGAGGATTTTTATAAAATGTAAGTGCTATACGAAGTGCAAGCCATTAATACTTTTTAATATTAATTATGTTTCCTACATCATATATTATTAGCAGGAAAAGTCATTTTTTAAAATATCTCTTCGAAGAAATCATATGACTATAATCATATTATCTTTTGGAAGTAATGATATAACAAAGTAAGAGGAAAATAAAATAACATAAAAAAAGCCAATTAATCATAAGCAATTGTTCATTATCAAACTTTTGAAGGAAGATATACGACTTAAGCAGTTGAAAACGCACTTAGTTAAAAAAATTGAATGAAAATTGAATAAAAATGAATGATTTGATTGAAAAAATTGATTTAATTGAGGAAAATTTATAAGACATTCAAAACACAATAAGGAATATTATGAAATTTTCAATAGTGTCAACATGAATATTACTCTTTTGAAATAGCTATTGAAGTGCTTGTATTTTATTTAAATAAATAAGTTTTATATTATTAAATTATACATGATTGGATTATTATATTAAATTATATATCATTATTGGATTAAAATAATGAAATTTAGATTAAGTATAATAAGAAAATCATTATTGTTATATCATCTCAATTCATCCAAACCATTAATTGTGAATATAATGTATATTACAAGTTTTTAACCTACTTCATTTTTTTATCTAGGATTTATTGTATGTTTTCCTTTTAGTGTAATTATTTAGCTTACCTGCTTCGTATTTCACTGGGTCTGCTTTTAGTCTGTGCTTTAATGCAAGAACCATTTGTTCTTGTTAATAGAGAGTTTTTGCATACCGTACGTTAGTTACCGTAGGACGTCCGTTAGCTTTTTCTCAATAGCGCGCATGCTCATAGGAAACTGAGCATGCGTGCTAGGAAGAAAAAGCTAACGGACGTCCTACGGTAACTAACGTACGGTATGCAAAAACTCTCTATTATATGTATACGCTAGTACTAGACTAATTACAGAATAATTTAGACAATATGTATTTCTGCAAATAATTTATACGCTAATATATATATATATATATATTATTTCAGAAAATTATCAAATTTTTAAGAAGTTTCATTTTAATTTAACTAATTAAAAGGGGAAAATAACAAATTTATGAATAATATAGTAGCAGATTAAAAATTTTCCTTTTCCATGTACAAAAGATTCATTTTAAAAACTTTTATATTTTCAGATTTAAAACATTATTTTACTCATAAATTATTGTAGGTAAAATTTGTCAATATTTTAACTCCTGTTCTGTAAAGAAAACTGCTATGTTAATTAAATATGTAGTAACGTAATGAGATTATATTCAAAATAACTTGTTGTGTTCTCAATGTTGCGGACAAGAAGAAATTCTAAAAAAATTTTTTTAAAAAGCAAACTTTAACAAAAGTAATTTTTTTTAAATCAGAATATGGGGAGATTTTACAATATTATGCTCATTGCAGACAAGATATTTAAAATGTTTTAAATATTATATTTTTTATGCAAAAATTTAGTTAGGAAATTAATATTTTTGTAAATAGAACTAATTAATATTTCTGATTATGAATTAATGTCTATAGAAAAACCCTTTTTTAAATAAATTACAATGGTGAGGTCATAACGCACTTTTTACAAGCTTTAATACCATTAGAGAAAATTATAAATGTTAGGTAAGTTATAAAAAACATCATGGGACAAGGATATAATGTAATTGTATGCTATTTGAATTCAAGTTTCTTCATAAGCAAATCAAATAAACTTGGAATATATATTAAAAAAATTTTTAAGTGATAAGGACATGATATAAAAAACCCTACAAAATCTTTTAATTATAAGTGATACATTAATTATGGAGATGAGAAAAATAAATATAATTTTTTTTATTATTATAAATGGACGCTTCTTTATTATTATCTTTGTCCCATAATAATAGCAACAAGTGAATATTTAGACGGAAATTATTAGCAATAATGTAGTTTTAAGTTATGTGTTACGTAAAATTGCGAAACCTTCAATCAAAATCACTGTTTCATCTGCCATTTATTTTGAAACATTTTTCAATTATTAGCTTAATTTAATTATTATGAATTATAACAATTTTTTCAGTTTAATCCGCTGATTGAAATAAAATGTTTAATTTTAGTTGAATATCAACACATTATAAAAATAAGATGAAAAAAGAGTTTTCAAGCAAAGATCGAGTTTCGATTGTCCGTCCAGTTCTTGATGCATCAAAAGAAAAACAAAAAGTTTCAAAAAAGGTGCAATTAAGTTATATGTAAAACAATTTAAGTGCAACGAAATGACCATATAAAGAATTTGGAAACATCATTCTGAGAATAATTGCCAAGGCGAAACTTATGCTGTTTGTATTTTGAAGAAACAAAATTTTTATCGTAAATGTAAAAATTATGATTCTTAAAAAAAATAAACATATTCCTCTTAGCAACAGAAACACCGTGAAATCAGTAGCTTACGCCATCGAGGTCTCAAATCTGTATTATAATACGTTTCTATCATTTCAATAAGTTATGTTGTATGAAGAACGATAGCCCCGATAATTTTAAGTTCAAGCATACAGGGAAAGCAAAACTTCGCACCCAAGTAATCCTACTTACAAGTCTAAAATGTAGTAATGAAATTATTGAAAATTCAGAAACTATTTGAAAATTCAAAATAAAAATTAAGAATAATATTTTTAATCTATTGTTTAATTTAATCTAATTTTTTATAATAAATGTTGCTTTTTATATTTATTTCTTTTGTTTCTGTTATTATGGAACAGATTAAATTCATCAATTGCTACTAATATAATATTATGGGACTGGGAATGTATTAATTTGTTTAATACTGAAGAAGACAATACAAAATATTTAAAAATATTTATTGTCTTTTTCAGTATTTATAATTTTAATACAAAATATTATTAAAGTTATTTAATCTTATAATACAAAATAATATTAAAAGTCAAGATTTACGAAAGGATCATCCAAGGATTAACATCAAGATTTACCATTTTATCAACAAAATAATGATCCAATATGTACATCTACAAGGAAAATAATTTTCATGGGATGTGAAGGATTTAATCATAAAATTGCATTGGGAAAATGCGTTACGTTTTTAAATCACTAAAAACAGCTGCAAAACTCTTTCCAAGTTGCAAAAAATTTATAGAATAAGTTTTGGCCGACAGCAGTTCTAAAAATAAGATGGTTGCGAAGGGACTAACTATTCTTAAGCTAAGAAGAACCTTTAAAAAAAACCAAAAAAAAAAAAAAAAAAAAATACCAAGCGTTTTGAACTCAATATTTTTTCGCTCTTATATAAATTCAACGTCTACGAATCAGATAGACATTAAACAATTTGGAAAAAATCAAATGCAGAACAACTCAAACCAAAGAGTATGAATGTGAGTAATTGTAAAACAAAGCTAATTGATTTTGTTTTCGACTGCATGCCTGGAATTGGGACACGTAATTTAGTAATGATTCATGGAATAATGAATCACTGCAAGTGTTTGAATATTTTGAAAAATAATCTACATTCAAATCCTCTAAATTGGGGAATGAGAAATCATGTATCTACCAACAAAACAATGAACCAATACGTAGATTTACAGTTTCGCAGGAATGCTTTCGCTTAAAATACCCCAAAACAGTTAAAAAATCATCTGTATTTACTATATTAATTCAGTTGTACACTTGTAATAATTATAAAATCAACGCGTTAGGAAATAAATAAAAAATAAAAATAGAAAATAAAATTTGGAATTTTGTTTAAATAAAGAAGCATATAATGAGAAGCAACAATTTTTAAAACTTTATTTAAAGTGAAATTATTCAAGAGCAAGTCAAGAATTTGTCAAAGAACATTAAGATATTATTATAACTTATTTTAATACCAAAAAGACATAATACACCTAAAAAATCACTAATAAGAAATGGCGGAGGCGTTACAAAATTGAATCCTTTATACTCAAATAATTTAATTTAAAAAATTTAAAGTAATACTAATTTTATAAGAGTGTTGGTGACTTTTAAATGAGTACAAGAAAAAATTTTCGAAATTTTACTAGAATTCTTTTCTAGTAAAATTTCGAATTTTTAATATAAAGCAAAGTTGATTTACTTTATTTTTTTCGTTCTTGTTCGTATACAAAAAAATGGAAGCTAATTTATTAAATGAATTTAGGAGTTTGGAAAAAAATCTCAGTAGCATAATATTGAAAAATATGCATTGTTTTGAAATACAAACAACAGATGAGGTTTACTATAAACATTGTTACAAGATATAAACATACAAGTTGAAAATTAAATTATTTTTATTACTTTTTTTTCTTTTAAAATTTTATTCCTTACTTAAAAATTATAATAATAATAATATAGAAGATTATGTATGCATATATATATATATATATATATATAGAGAGAGAGAGAGAGAGAGAGAGAGAGAGAGAGGGGCTGCTATACAACCAAGGCTCTCCGTCAACCTGGCAAAACTCGTCGTCTTTGAGTTATAAATTAAATTGGATAATATATATATATATTTATCTCGTATTCAAACTACTTAAAAATATAGTGTTATTTTTAAAAGCTACAGTAAGCTCATCTCAGTTACATTTAATTTAGATGATCATAAAAGAAATTTTTAATCCTATTTATATGAATTTGGCTTATTCATTACGAACTTTTGGACATTGTTACATTTGTAAGTATCTATATACATATCACTGTATTTACGCGTTTTTAATTGATAATTTAAAGTATAATATAAAATGTTTAGAAGTAAAAGCATTTTACAATTTAAATGCAACAACACAGTTACGGAAAACAAATGAGAACCGCTATTTTAATGACTCTCATAGTCAAAATATGAACTTTTAGAAACAGAGAATAGATTTTCAATATTGCAGCCAGACTAAACGAAAATTCAACAGTACGTCTGTGAATAAGGTCATGAATCCGTTTCTTTCAAATTTTTGTTTTTCTGTTAAAGGAGAAAGTGTGTCATCATCGATCAGGAACATGCAGACGAACGTGAAAAGACCTCCCTAAAGGGTCATATGGACCTAACGGCGTTCCTCAGTTCCTCCTCAACAAGAAAAAAAAAAAATCCTTATGTCTCGCATGGATAATATCTCTTTTCCAGATCCTTACAATTTGCATTCCCTCCAAGGAAGAAAACTATTACTTTGATAAAAATATGGTCTTTGGCAGTGGTTACCACAATTGATAACGATCGACTATTCTTACAATTAAACTTCTTCAGATTTACATAACGCTTTATCACTAATATGGTATACCAGAATATATGGGATTCAAAACATGTAAGTGCTACTTTAAATTACTCGAGAAACATTTCAAGGTTTCTAATAATTTGCTTGCCTCATTTTTTATTTTAGAACGCTGGATGTTGAAATTATAATTCAAGAAGAGTTTAAAATGTAATTAGCACATGTTGAGTTTGAAAAGTGGAATAGTCTTAAAGTCATATTTGTATAGCATCATGTATATATTTTAAACATTTAATCTAATGATAAATACGCTATTCATAAACATATCGTGTAGAATGTTCCATTCTATTTTTGTTTTAATCCATGTATGCTATGCATTAACATTCAAAGTACAAAATGTAATATTCTCTCAGTGAAAGATAATACAACCCTTCATTTTCTTGCACCTCAATTTCAAGTGCTATCGGCTATACTATTTATTTCACTTATAGAAGATAAACGTGCAGTTAGTATACAAGAGATCACCTCTCAAAACCCTAATGAAGAAAGTATCGAATACTTGCTTTACTTGAACTAAATAAGAATTCCCCGCGTTTTTAAATGAGATGTATAATTAAAAACATAATTTATTTTTAATTTATATTTTTAAATATCTTTGTGAATCAAAAATCAAAGCCAGTTTTTAATACAATAAATACGAAAGTGGCTAGGAACAAGATTTTGTGTTATTTCATATGCTTTGCTTCATAATTTAGAAAAAAAGGATAAAATTAATTAATTATAATAATACATGAAGCAATTCTAAATTTGGAATTCATAAAAATTCTTTTACTATAAGCATTAATTAGACTTTTAAAGTCTCTTTCTACAAGTAAATAATTTAGCTTAGGTTATAAACTGTATTTATTAAAAAAAAAAAACGTCAATTACTTTTATTGCTTATACTATAGTAGAAAAAAGTTTTCTAAGAAATCTTTTTGTTTTCTAAGATTTCTTTCTGTTTCCCAAGAAATATTTTTTGTCCTTGCAAAGCAACATAGAATTTTTTTAACATTGTAATTCTTTTATAAAGATAGATATATGTCAGAGTACATAGTTTTTTAAATATTTTAAAAGTAAGAACAAGTCAAATTAATCGATAGGTTAGTTTTTTAACTAATAACTTGAATATTTATACAAAAGTGAGTGTTTATATATTCAAGGCATTGGAACTCATTCTTTTCTGCGATTATAAGAAATATATTCTTAAAAGCATAAGAATTTTGTACATTTCGACAACATTATTATCAAATCATTTCTTTTCCATTCATTCAAATAGTCAATATATTAATGTTATTTCAACTGAATTCATGTGATTAGATGGAAAAAATAGTTTTGCATTTGTATCACATTAATATGATAATTCCAGTAATAATAAATATATATTGCAACACTATTTTACGCATAGAAAAAATATTAGTTTTAGTCTTGATAATGTCATCATATTTTTTTTCTATTATTATGAATAGAACTTTCTCCTTTGCGCAGAACAATGCTGAGTATAATATTGGGTTGATTTTTTTTAATATACCAAACAAATTAATAGATGTTTATTAGCAAGGTGCATTATTGTGAAAGGGAGAGTGCAAATAGCTTTCTGGGAAAAGTAACATTAGTGAATAATATTTCTAAAAGATATTAGTCTAACATGAGTTATTTAATTATTTTTTAATTTTTGTTACTCATTAATAAATATAGCTTAACTTTTAGCAATTAGTCATTGTTTTAAAATTCTCCAAATACTAAATTTTGTTTAAACTCTAGAGACTTTAAGTGTTAAATGGCAATGAAGGAAATAATATTCTTGTGGATTTAAAACAGCACGAAATATGAGGGATTATAAGCCTAAGTGCTTATGTTAAATAAGAAATAAACTGGATGACTCTGAATTGATAAAGAAACAACGATACGAAAGTAAAATACACTCTAGATTCGTTAAAGTAAAGAAAACTTCTCGAGTGGAAGAGAGAAAGACTGAAAGGAAAGTATTTCCTCAGATTCAGGTACTTACATAAACAACTCCTACAAGTATAAGGAAAAACATTTCGCCATTTCTATACAAAACTCTCTCCCGAAGGTACACTTTCGGTTGTGCAACGAAAGTAAAAATAAAAGTAGGACTCGTTACTATTTTCTCTCTTCTCACTTCCATTCTTTCTTAAGCATTTATCGCTCTTTCATGCAGGTGTCTGGCAAAATTGGTGGAAAGGTGGGGAGGAGGGTATGTGAAGGCGAAAACGCAGACACTAGAGTTCATTGACGATCTGCTGTTAAGTTCATTACCCCAGCCGCAGTAATTTGGTGGCCACCTTTCTGCAATATGTAGGTCAATGGGCGAAAGCATATACCTAACTGCTGCTTTGCAAAACGTTTGCCGTCTTCATCAATCCCTCTTCTCTTCCCCCCTTCCTTACAATCCCGAGCGGTGACCTGACCTCCTTTTCACTCTTACCTTAACTTTTTTTTTTTTTTTCTTTCTTTTTTTTTTCATATTTATTTTTTATTACGTTGATGACGATTTATTTATTTTTACTGCTGTTGCAACTGCTGATAATGTCGTATCGTGAAAGGCGTAAGTCGGACACTGTCCGCAGTTTCAACTTTCCAATGTTGTTAATTTTTCCCTAGGTAGTTATAGCTTTCTCTCTCTTCCTCTTAAACCCTCCCTCTTTGTATTCTCTCTCCCTCTTCCCCTATTCAACTCTCTCATGGACGGAAAAGTAACTAGTGAAAACGCCATTACCGTCAGGTTGCAGCGGTTCTCACTTTGATCTGATAGCCGTAAATGTGTTCTTTTCCTCTACGCTTTTTTTTCTTTGTTTAATATTTTATTTTATTTCACTATTATTTTTCTTTATTGGTTGGGAGCTTATTTGTGTCTGCTTATTTAATTCGCTACAGCTTTTTAATCAAAATCAATTATCACATTCTATATCAAATATAAATCAGAAAAGGTTTTGGAAAAATTTATAAAACACATAAGTTAAATAGATAAAAAAATTAAGTTTTAATAAAATTGTTATTTTATAAATATAATTCGAATGATAAAAAATCTAGGAGTTAAGATTAGTGCAAAATGATTTTGAACCGAACTTGTATAATGCGAATACGACACCAAAAAAACTCTTAAATTTCTCTAAAATGTTCAAATTAGTTTATAAAAATAACTACATGGATTTCACTTATCCTCCAAAGCCCTTCAATTTTTTGGTAATTAAAATCATCAGATGTACTATATAACAGATTTAACAATATTACACAAAAAGATTAGACAGGAAAATAAGAAAGAAGCATTAGCGATAAAGGTAAAAAATATACGATTCTGATTTTTCTTTACAAATTGCAGTTAAAGATAAATTATTTTATTAGTTGATAAAATCATTATTCAATGTCTACTTCCTCATTTTAAGAATGTAAAATAAGGAAAGTTATTATAAAATCGACCATTCTTTAAAAATTAATCAAATATAATTTAATTAAACTTGAAAATTCCTGTTGAAAACCTGTTAGAAATATTTATAAAATATATAATTGTTGAGCATGGCGCCAACCGTTAAAATGCTACTTTACATATTCCATTATTTCTTTGCATTAAAAAGACCCGCATTTATACTTAGTAAAATTTATCACAAATTTTTAACGACAATTATAAAAAGTGAACAATGGGACTCATATGAGCTTGTGGATTGTGAGCTTGTGAATTGTGGGTATCAATCAATGATTTGATTAATCACAAAAATGGTACCAATTTTCAGAATAAAAATATAATAGCTCATTTCTATTTATCTAAATTGCAATTAACTTTCACTTGAAGGCCAAAACTAAGATTCTATTACAACAAATAATCACAAAATACCTATTTAAGTAAAAATGGTTAAGATTACTGTATTTCAAAAAAATTTATATAATTCTTGAAAGCAATGCTTTTATTTAATTTGTTGTAAATAGAGAAAGTGTTAAGTTGATCAAAAGAAAAAAAAATTTACATAAGTTATAACCTCATTTCGGACCGCATGTATCCTATCGTTATTTTTCTAGAATCCCGTCACAATATATTTTAATTTTACTTTTAAAAATATGCTAGATAGTTTTTTACCTTAATATTTTGATGTAAGATTAAAGAATAGAAAAATTCATCATTAGTATTATAAAAAAAAGGAAAAATTTAAGTATTAAAAAATTATTTTATTCCATATTTTCTTATTAATTGCTAACTAACTTTATTTGAATGTTTTTTTTTTTTTTTTTTTTTTTTTTTTTTTTTTTTTTTTTTTTTTTTGCCTGTTTCTTTTTAATTTCTACAATAAATAAAGGCAAAACCATATTTCATTTGCGATAAACAAGAAATATGTGATTGTTGCTAGAGGATACATTAAAATACCTGGCAGTTTGAACCAACACATTATTTGTAAATACTGATTTCAAACGACATAAAAAATTGATAAATAAAAACCATTCGACTCATTACTTTTAAGTTTGATGACAACAAAATTCAAATTCAAGTTCTAACCACTTATTAAGTTAACATAAAATCAAGCAGAAAATTGGTTATTTACTTTTTTTTCTACGGTATTACTTTATTTATTATACGTGAATAAATTAAATAACATATTAGATAATTTTCGAGGAATTTTTTCGGTTTCTTTTTTACTGGGATTCTTATTGTGCACTGTTCAGTTACAGTGACCATGCAGTCTTTCCAACCTTGATTTAAAGAGATTTAACCATCAACGATTTTACAGAAAGTAAATGATGAATATATATATAAACAATAATAAAAAGAAACATTAGATGTGAGACAAAAATTTGAAGTTGATATCTATTGATTTATTTTGCATATTTTATTTACAAGAAAGATGAAGCTTTAAAACTAATTTTCCAAAATATTGAAAAATAAAAATAGAATTAATTCACTACTTTTCGAAACTAATATTAATAATATTAAAATAAATTATCAAGATGAAGCTGATGAAGTTTAAATATATTTGTATTATCAATTTAGAGAAATATATTAAGATATTTTCAAAAAAGAAATTCTCATATATTAATATTTTTCACTAATCACTAATATTTTGAAATAATAGTATACTTTGTAAGTTCTCCAATATTACTTGTTTTTATGCTAAAACATTAATAAAAGTTTTACAAAACATGTTTACAAAGAATCAAATAATGTTATATTGATATTTTTTGGTCTTATTATTTGTCAATACTTGGTATAGGAAATATTTTCAATTTTTTGTTTAATAACTTTCTAAAATAATTCGAATTGGAAATCGTTTGAAAAATAACCGTACATTTTTGATAAATATATATTACTTTCCCTTAAAAAAGTTGCTTCCATTAGAAAATTTACAGAATCATAATAATGTTTCACTTAAAAAAGGGAGTTTTGTCAACACCTTTACAATGATATTAATAACTCGTATTAAATAAGCTACTTTGATTTTTTTAGTAAAATAAATGTATGAATAGTGAGGGATAAAATTTAAAAAGTGTTAGTATCATTGTAACGTGTAAAAGTTCTCTATTTGACGTTAAACAATTATATTAGAATTGCATTCCTTAGAATTCTTATTATATATGTATTTATTAGATTGTGTTTAAATCAAGTGCTTATATGCCTGTTAAAATATTTTATACTGAGACGTTACTTTTTTATTTTTCTGATATTCTATGTCATTCCTAAAAAGCTTTAAATTAAAAAAAATTAGAATTAAAAAATTGAAATTGAGTAGTTGGTAGGGTAGATTGGGTAGCAAAACAAGAACAAGTTGAATTAGATTCAGGAAATAAATATTAAATATTATAAGGATGTTGTAAACTTATTTGAAATTTTAAAAATGAAATGTAAATAAATAATTAAAATTTTGCTAGAAACAATTTTAGCAAAAATACTGTACTATTTTAAGAAGTTTTAATCGAAAGTATTTTGAAGAGTTCAAACCACAAAATGAAACGATAATCCTTTCCAACATTTCCTGAGGCTGCTTGTTAAGGGTATAAATTAGCAACTAATTATGGATATCTGCTATAAGATAAAAATGCATCCTTAAAAGATGGAGGGCAATGATATAATCACGCTATCTTTGGTTATTAACCATTGTTCTTTTCAAATAAAAATATGTTGAAATAAAAGCAGTTGAATGACATTAGTAATGACTGATAAGATTTTTTTGTTGTTGTTGTTGATTAAGATATAATTTTAGCTAACGAAAAATTTCAGCTAATGAAGAATTTACATACAATTAAAAGTAAAAGTACACATGCTTAAATAAAAACATTTATTAAATATATAAAAACTTCACATTATATGCCTAATATTCAATGTATCCGAGAATAATTCGACACTTAACAAAATTATATTTAAAAAAACATATGCAGTGGCTGTATGTATATATATTATGCATTTATGCATGATTACATGAAAAATTCTGTCCATCGTTCGGATTTATCCAAAGAAACCATAAATTACACATAGAAATATATTATTCGATGTTCTGAACTAATTTTCAGGAATTGTAACAGAATATCATAGCTCTAATAATTTCTTACCTCTTAAATACTTACCAATACAAGGCATGAATCATTCGAATGTTTTACAATCCGGCAATGGATCACACATAAAAATGTATTAACATTCATATAACTTTGACCAAAGATATGAGGCGCCCTTTAAAAAAAAACATTTGTTTAAATAGTTTTAAAATTAATTAAAACAAGGCTTTTCAATGGCGATAAATAAACATATTTTTAAAATTTAGTGATAATACCTTTATACTCTAGAACAGCATCAATTGTTTTGACAATTCCAAGTTTAATAAATATTTAACATTTTTATACATTTATATCATTCTACACTTATAGGAAAATTTCCTAAGAATTTTTTATTGTTATCATTGATTGTCGATGTAATTTACACTTTGAAATACTCCATACATATTCTATTAAATAAGTGCCTGTGAGTTGTAATAAGTCAAAAATGTCATTGTAGTTATCTTACATTTATCTCCTTAAAACTCACGATGCATTACATTGTATTGCTGAAATTTAAATCGGTACGTGTTGATATCCACAAATGTTTTACGTATTAATGATACCAATAATTATAAAAACAAATTGATTTACATATGTCTATTCTTGTCATAGTTACAAATAAAAAATTTCCTGCACCATTGGTCATCATTACATCTCTAGTTTTTCGTTTCATTTGGAAAGCATCAGGTATACAAAAACAAAGAGGAAAGGTGCATTTAAAAGGCTGATTTGCATCGAAGATCTATTATAAATCTTGAACATTATTATTAGTCGAAAAGTAAAAACCTACCTTACAATTTGTTCATCAAAAAAAATACATATAACTTTAGATAATTTTTTTGTTATAAAAGTGTGTTTGTGGGCTAATGTTCTAGAGCCTTTCTTAAACTGTAAGTTTTTGTGCAATTTCTTTCTGACTGGCCCCTTCTTAAAGAAGCTTCTATAAATCTTCTTATTTCACTTAACACTAATTGCCTGTATAATTTAGTTCTTAGTTATCTCGTTAGCTAACAGAGATTTTCGAATTAGATAACTGATCTCACATTCGGAAATTATTATTTATAATCCATTTTTTCCCGTATTACTATACGAATTTGTTTCTAAATAATGTTCCAAAGTATGTTATTGAGCCAATGGGATCATTTACCAATACAAAGCTTTTCTTTCCAGTGCAAAGGCATTAATAAATACTTAATTCTTAAATATTTAAAAAATTTCAAACAAAAGTTGTCATTTAAGTAATATTTAACCAATTATAATAAGATATTCATTATAAAATTAATTCATTACAAAGAAGTTCATTCTGTAAAACAAATTAGAAAAGTGAAATGAAAACTTTTTCAATGAATTTTGCATGCAAATTGTAAAAATATAAATATTAGTTTTAAAAATATCTGCAGAAAAGTATTTGAATCTATTTTTCTAATAAGTGATTATAAAATTTTTATTTATTTTTAAAATTATTTCGAAATAAACTTATTTTTAAGAGGCTTTATATTTTTGGTCAAAGCCATAGCATTTAAAATTGATAATGTTCCAATTTTTTTTTTTTTTCTTTTTCTTTTTTTATAACTCTGCAGTCAGGCCAATAACTCTCGGGTAGTCTGCGCAATTATAATTTCAAAACAAGATTTTTTTTAGAAAATTGAAAATGCTATTAAAATATACTTCTTTTAACCAAATGATAATAATAAATAAATAAACTTCGTTGCCTGGAAAGAAAGAAACTTCTTTGCTTAGAAAAAAATAAAATTCGTTGTTAGGAAAAAAGATTAGCAGTTTAAAACCCCAATTTTAATTATTTTGGATCCTACAGAATTTTATACCAGTATTTCACATTTAATCAAAAGGTTTATTTAAAAGAAGAAAACAATTTTTATAACCCAATTTAACTGTAGGTCAGTAAAAAAATATTTAAAAAATCATTTTAATCATTTAAATTTTTTCATTTGCTTAATTATTCATTAAAATCTACAGAAATTCTCCACTCCAAATTAAATATTATTTTGACACGTTTGTTTCGTGTAATTTAAAAATAATTTTAAAAATTTTATATTTAAAAACTTTTTAATTAAAATGTGCAAATACGTAAATAAATATATTTTATTAAAAATGAACTACACATTTAATTATAATTAACTTTTTGGATACAATTATTATTAATGCAATGCATTACTTGACATAGAAAAATTTTTATACTCTTCCCAAAAAAAAAAAGAAAAGATATTTCATGTTATATAAAATTCATAAGAACACATTAATCGAAATTTCGAAATTAGTATATTCTTAAATGCCGAGGCATGTAATGTTCTCAAAAAATAATAATTCATCTTTAAATAATTTTATAGAATTATTACTAATATGTTACAGAGCATCGGTAATTTCATAATATTTTAACAGTTAAATTTATTATTTTATTTAAAATTGAATATTCAATTCTTGTTACAGTTTCGTGTTACATGAAATTAATTTTACAAAATTCTAAATTCTTTTTGAAAAAATGCTACATATACAAATATTTTATGAATTTATTTATTTAACAAATACGTATAAATATTATAACTATAAATATTTATGTACATTATAAAATATTTATAATGTAAAATATTATAATTAGAACTAATACATACATTATGACTTATTTTCGGCAAAATGTATTACAATTATTACCACAAATCATTCAATTTTTAAGTACTTTGAAAAATATACCTTTTAGAACTTTTTTAATGTAAATATATTTTATGAAAGTATATCACTTTACAGTTCGAAAAAATAAAGACTAATTTTTTCTAGCCCAATAATTTGAAAATGAATTGCATTTTAAATTATAATTAACTTTTTTAGAAAATTTTATATTTAAATCTGTTGTACAACTGTTTAATTGAAATAAATATTTTAACTTTTTAAATTTCTTAACTAATAAAAGTTTTGTACAAATTTGGGGTTTCTCTTTAAAGATACTATAAGATGATAATTATAAATGTCTTCTAAAGAAAAAATTTTTTTAATCAAAAAGGAAAAGTCTTTAAAAAATTTCAAAAAATTCCTTACCTTCTTTTCTTTCTTGCAAAAGTAGACGATAAAGTAGATTGATTAATATTATAAAGCATAATAACTTGCCAAACAGTTTTAACTTAGTAAAGAGTAAATTATTTTGGCTATTTTGCATTTTAAAATTGAAGTATAAATCCAAAATAATTGGTTTTAATTTAAAAAAACATTAATTTAAATGACTTTACATTAATTTTTTCTTAATTAATCTTTCGAAGAAATAAATTTATTATATTTAATTTTTTTTTTTTTAATATATTCTTATTCTTAGCAGATAAATTGTTTTTAATGCAATTGAACGTAAAATATTCGAGAAATAAAATTTATGGAATTGTGAATTCCGACATAAAGTTGAGGTGTCACACTCTCTAAAATGCAAACGATAGCGAAAAATGAAAAAAAATATATGTAATGTACATTGAAAAACAATTCAGACGATAAAATTTATTGAATAATATTATAAGAAGGAATAATCAAAAGTACATTTTAAAATCGTTTGAATTATTTAATAATTTAATGTTAATAATCTCTGTATTTGTGTGGTGAGAATAAAAACATGGGAAACTACATAGAGTGCCTCACACAATTTTTTGCATACGTGTGATACTCATGTTGTTGTTGTTGTTGCTTATCCCCTTGATTTAGAATCCTAAACCAAGTCCAGTAGATCATGCTGCATCAATAGATCGTAAACTGTCCTCCCCTCATTCAACAGTTGCCTCACAGAGGCACCAATACAATCTATGAGATGAGAGGGAGATGCGATGGTCGAACAATGACAAAGGGCATATGTCTTCTCGTCTCCATTGAAGGTCAAACTCTTAATGTGGCCAGTCCTTAGTCTAGCTAAAACCGTCTGAGCAGGTCTAGGACAGGAGCACTGTATGGACATACCAGGATATTTAGCGGCGTACCATGCATGAATTGGTGGTGACCTCCAAGAGGTATTCACTCTGGCTAAAGTCATGGAATGAACCTCTGAAGCTAACAGATTGGAAGAAGAAGCTTTGGGAAGTTCGCAACCTTCCCTAGCGAGCAGATCAGCAATTTCATTTCCGTAGATGCCCACATGGGAGGGAATCCACTGCAAGGTGATACTCATTATAATTACAAGGAAAAAAAAAAATTTCAAAAAATTTCAGCAATTCAATTTATTCTATTGAATGCAGACAGCACGATTTATTAGATATAATAATTTTTAATAATTATTATAATAATTTAATTATTTATTTTTAATTTAATAATTATTTTTTTATAATAATAATAGTTATTTAATAATTTGTATAACTTAATTTTGAAAAAATTAAAAAAAAGAAAATTTTTAAGCCTAAATTAACCTTATATTTTTAAGCCTAAATAAATCTCACAAAAGATTTTTGCATACAATTTAGTCTCGCATCAAATTTGTCTTCTTTAAATTAGTTTTCAATCGTAATTAAAAGGCACTTTTAAAAATTTGTTATGTTACATAAAATCATTTGTTTAGAATATTCAATCATTTATATTATTATAACATCTGCACGAACTAGATTAGGTGAGTAGACATCGTTTGGAATTTGCAAATTAATTATTTATTTACCTTGTCCAATTTTTAGAAAAATGTCCTAAAAAACTCCTCAAACAGTTAGTTTAAGTGATTCTGTTGTTTTTCTACCATTTTAAAAAGCATAAATATTACTTACTGTAGTGGTCATAAAAACTGACATCGTATCATTAGAAAAATAAATGCAAATTCATGTTTAACAACTAAAAATCTTAAAGTAGATTTGCAAGAATCTTATGAAATATATATATAAAGAATAATTCAATCAACCAGGAATCTTAGCCATAAATAACAAGGAAGAAATTCTTCATTTGTGTTAAAGAGAATTTCTCTATGAATTTCATTTGCCAAAAAAACATGAAAAAATGTTTTTAGGGTGTTTTATTTGATAATGAAGGAAAAGGTACCAAATTTTAGAGGAGGAGGATAAGAGGAAATCGAAAAAGAATTTAAATAAAAAGAACTTTCTCCTTTCGTTAAATAGGACAGTGCATGCCATCCTTTGAAGTAGATAAATTTGAATTTATTGATGGCACCATTGATCAATAAATATTTGTGCACTGATATTTTAAGCAAAAATTTAATTATCAGTTGAAAATTTCGTTTTACAAAGAGATTTCAAATTCTATCAAGATAATAATGCTAATCATACTAAGCATACTTTGAATGTTTCGTTGTGGTTGCTTTACAATTGTAAAAAAATCTGTAAAATACTTTTTAGTCATCTGATTTCAAACCCAATAGAATATAGTTAATCAGAATTTGAAAATAAAAAAGGAAACTTGGCATTTCATTAAAAAAAAGCAATTAAGGCCTGTAATTGCATAAAAAATGGAATTAACATATTCCCATAATTTATTAAAAATTACTTATAGGTACCAAATCATGAAAACGTGTTCTTAAATCTTGAGGATATTATACCAAATACTAAATATTGCTTATTATTTGAAAGATTTCATTGTTAAAAGTTTTTTTGAAATGTTTTTAATTGTTTTTATCCGGAAGCTTATGTTAGTAGCATACAATCTTTCATTATGCATTTAAAACAGAATTATTATAAATAATTAAAATTCACATGAAAAATTTGTTTAATCTAAATGATTTCAAAGCGATAAATTTTCAGTATCATGTTTAATAACCTTATTTAATAATTTATATATATGGAACATTTATTAGAAAACATTTGCACTCGAAAATATATGCGAACATTCTTTGCATAGGAAACTTTATGTACTGAAAAACATTCTCACTCAAGAATACTTTTGAAATTCGGAACATATAAATAACAGTAGTATTCTTGTAGTAGTTAAACTTCTGTATTTTTTTAACATCTCTCTTGTTGCAACATATTGTATAGTATTATACTATACATTATTTCCCAAAAGTTTTCATATCAGTGTGTTTCTTGTTATAAACTCAAGAAAAGTAGAAATCAATAAAAATTTCAAATGGATGCAATTTGAAAAGAATTTCAATTTAATCCAAATAACGGAGCATGGTTAATCAGAAGCCAATATTTTTCACATTTTGAAAAAATACAAAAGAAAATTCCGATGCATAAATAAATCTTATCAACTTTTTCGCCTGCAGGATCAAAATTGTGGTATTGTTTCATATGGGCATTAAAATATTCTATTTCATTTTAATTTGCGCCCATAATTAAGAACAATTTTTTCATACACAGTTTTCTACATTAAGTGAAATCGACTGCATAAAATATTCAATAGTTTTTAGACATTACTTGTTTTTATAATAAGAATATCACCATGAGTAGATCAAACAATCGAACTTCGTTAGAAATTCAAAAATTAGTTATTAATTTAAACTTATACTATCTAAACAATTCGTTTATGTGATTCTGTGTTAAAGGCAATATGAAAAACATCTTTGAATAAACAGTAAATCATTATTTGGGAAAGCAACAAAGTTTTTTCATGAAATTAACCGAATCTTCATTCGAAAAATGAAAACAAATCCAAGGTCAAACTGGTTACAAAACTTTCAGCTTATATGTTATATTATACGTTTAAATCAAGAAACGGAAGAATAATTTTATCTGCTGAATATCATGGCCGATTGACAAGGACAAATTTTTCGTTAGTGTGAAGAAACAAAGAGTTCGAATTTCATTTTTCAAAAAGAAGTAAAAATTTTCTTTGAGAACTGTGTTACATTTTTTTGATGAAACTAAATTTAAAATATTTGAAGCTAGAGGTCACATAATGACTTGGAGAACTTCGAATAAAGAATTTTAAAAGGAGATCTAACCAGAGAAGTTATGATATGGATATTTATATCATCTGCTGCAGTTGGTAAACTCGAATTTATTACTGACACCATAGGTCAAACATATAAAATAAAAATTTAAAATCCGCAGCAAAAGAATCTCGGTCTACAGGAGGATTTCAAGTTCCTATTAAGATAACGATCTTCGTCATGCTACTTTGAATGTTTGGTAGTGGTTCTGTTAAAGAAATTATTTAAACACCACATCCATCATCAGATTTAAACCTAATAGAACATATTTGCCAAAAATTGAAAAGAAAAATACGAAAAGAAGTAACATTTCTTTAAAGCAGCAATAAAATTTTGTTCTAAATAAATTTTAAGAAAAGAAAGTAAAATGCATATTTTACTGATTTGTTTAAAAGCAATAAATATTCTTTATTTAATTTTTTTTTTTCGTTTAAGAATTTGTTTTTTATTTAGTAATTTGCATAAAGAGAAATTAAGGTGTAGGAAGTCTATAAGCAAACTTTTGTAGCAACGTATATATGCTGGCAAAATTACATTCTATTGATTTTATTTTTTGAATATAGTGTATCCAGGTTATAGTTATTTAAAAGTAATGATTTATTTTGAAATAAATACACATGATGCGTTTTAAATTTCATGAGTTCAACTTTTCAAGTACCCTAGGGGTAACCCATACAGATTGAGTTCCCAGGTGGCGGATTGTGGAATGCCTCCACAGGTTTTTCCGTTTTGTGGTAGGATGGAAATAAAATACCACCCGCGGACCAACAGGTAAAACCATAAACTCTTGAGGCAATGGCAACCCTTCTCCTCATGAGGAATCAATCTAGATCAGTCTGTCATTCCTACTTCCCTTGCAGATGCAAAAGTCTTGGCAAAATCTAAACTTGTAATTCCTTCTAAGATCAAAACTACATTTGGAATTAAAGAACTAAACGTCGACAGAAAAACAGTTACTACTCTCACAACATTAAGGAGGAAGCACCACAAAAATAGGAAAATTTCTGCTGATGTCCTTAAAAAAAATACCCAAAAATGGGGCAACTGCCCTGATGTCGAGCTTACTCCTTATCCTGCCTTTGATTATCCAGTTGTTGCAGTCGCTATGCATCGTCTGGACCCTCTCTCGGCAGAGGATTTATACTCCTAGCTGGTAAACAACATAGGCAATATTATTCGGGAGCACCACGAAATTTGATTTTCTTGTACTTTTCAGGTGATACGACAGCAACAACAACAACTTGTCAAGTATAGGTTAATAAAAGTGATAAGGAGCACCACAACTGCCTCGATAAATGTGAAAATGATAATCGACTTATTGCCAAAAGTTTACTAGCATTTGGGGTGTTACAAAATCAATTGTTACAAAGATGCACTGTTTCAATTCATCAAAATGTTAAATTTTAAACTAATTAAGCCCGAAGCACAAAAAAAAATATTCAACGGTGTTAAATCTGGAGATCTGGGAGATTAGATTGGCCTCCTCTTTCGATCCTTCGTCTTATTAAAAATTTCTGTAATATCTCCATAAAAATGTGATGGGGACGCCGTTTTGCTGAAAGATGGAATTTGGAGGAATCTAGGCTACTGAATCCCTTCCCTCTCGATACACAATCTCAAAGTTTTCCAACATATCTATGCTAATGTATCCTGTCCTGTTAGTTAAATGTAAAATACGTTGAGTATTTCCTAGAAAAAAAGATATAAAATCCATATGAAAATTTCTGCTGATGGCGTTAAAAAATACCAAAAATGTGGCAACTGCCCTGATGTCATGCTTACTTCTCATCATGTCTTTGATTGCCCAGCTGTTGCAGCCACCATGCATTGTCTGGACCATGATTTATGGCTTCCGGTATTTTTATTCATGCTGCTTTACAAACAACGTTCTCTTTTTTTCCCCCTACAAAATGAGAATGAAGAAATTACATAATATAGCGTGCAGGCTGGGCAATCAGCTTGTAGCTGGATTCAGATATTTAAGGAACAGGTTTCAGAACTCACAGCTTTATTTACATACGCACAAATACCATACGCATACAATTAGAGACATGCAATATTTAACACATTTAAAGACAGTTATAGATTTGTGGAAATCCTCCACTTCTAAGTCGAAGACCCGATACTCGGCTAGGCGCCGGGTGAGCGAAATATACTTCCCCTCCAGGGTGAGAGTCTGTAGGTCAACTAATGTTCCGGGATGCATTAAATATATATACTCTCGGAGGGAGTACAGGTTGCGCTGTACTTCCTCACGGGTGAGATTCTCGAGGGCGGCTGACCATTTATCCTGAACACTATAGGGTGGCGCTCTTGCCAGCTTGTAGGAGGAAGTACTGTTACAATATTTCGTATTGAGAAAAAAATATTTTTGAAAAAAAATTTCCATTCTTCTTCTAATGTATTCAATACTTTGGTTCATATATTTTTCTTTAATACATTTTTATCCTTTTTAATAATCAATATTCAACATGCTCTTTATGAAGACAATACTGGAAGGAGAATATAAGATTTCAACAGTGATTCGGATCTCTTATAATATGTAATTTTAAGTTTGTCGATTATTTTAGTCACATATCACAATGAACTATAATTTTAATAAGTTTTTAACTTAAATGTACTGTGAAAAAAAAAAAAAAATTTGTCGTATCGTTTGCTTTCGTCGTTTCCTTTGTTTCTTTGCTTTGTACTATAGTATGCCAAGTACAACTATATATATATATGTATATATTTATATTTATATAACGATACATTAGCAAATGTTTTTTTGTTTTTTTTCCACTCGGGAAAAATAAATCTAGGAGTGGAATGCGAATAGATGTTCATTCTCAATAACCCGTACATAGATGGCCGCAATTGGGTGGATCCACAGGTTTCCTTATTTTTTGTTGATGAAATATTTAGTATTAGTGAAAGTTTTGTAACCATGTGACACCAAATCTAGTCCGCCATGTGCATTCCTGCAAAAAAGCAAAATCGTGATCAAAAAAATTAGTTCAAACATTCGCGGAGGAATTTCTATTTGTAGAAAAAAGGTGCGCATACTTTTCCCATCCAAAACCACCTATGAAGAGCTACAGCAAAATTTTCCTGGATATCGTTACGAAATATCGTATTGTGACTTTCCTCCCTCAACACACCTGTGTGTAAAGGTCTTCTTGATCTGCTTCCCACGAAACACACACACACACAATACCACAGGAAACCTTTTAAAAGAAGCAAAAATAAAAAATAATAAATAATTCTTACTTAATACTTTGGATAGAAATAGTTTTGCACGTGCTGATCTCGATTTTTAAAGAGGAAAGTCCGGCGCTTTTTTTTCCATGCTTTACTTTTTTTTTTCTTATTTTATTTTGGTATCTTTCTTCACAGACGCGGTTTCCTTCTTTTTTTTTTTCTTTTTATTTTTAAACATTTATTTATTAATATTTTTTTTCTTCTTCCATCCCAACTTCTGATTGTGTCCTATTTCGACACCTGGACGACAGCGAAGAATCTTTTGCGCTGTGGTTCCGCGTAACCGTGAGGTTCTTGTATAACTGGATGTTCCAATACGGCCTTTCCTTTTTTTTTTTTTTTTTTTGTTTTTTTTTTTTTTTTTTTTAAGGGCTATTAATAGAGGGTTTTAAGGAAAAATCTGATTTAAAAATTAACTGTCTTCGTGTTGATGTTCACATACACAGTACATCACCCAAAATTTGATTGTTTTCTGTCTGTGTGTGTGTTTATCTCACAATTTTGCACTTCAGGCGTGATAGCTAGATACTTTTCAGTTTAATTTTCTCATCGTTTTATAAGTTTAGAAACAATTTACATTCATTTTAAACTTGATGCTGATGAAATTATTTCGAAATAAATTTTCCTTTTACGAGAGTAAAATAGCTAAATAAATAATTTTAAACAGTGGTGGCCAACCCTCTCACTCATGAAAAAAAAATATATATTTAAAAAAAATCGATCTCCCTATTTTATTTTATTTTTAAGTAGTAATGAAAAATAGCGCTTATTATGGGAAAATACTGAAAATAAACGAAAAAGAACCTATGTGTACGATCGTACTTTATATTATTTTGCTGAATATTAGATATTAAATACTTAAATAAACAAATAACTACTTCGTTTTTTGCTTTTTATTTATTTATTTATTTAAGATCTAAATATAGTCCATGTCATCCTTTTTTCTTTTTTAGAAAAAAATTATTAAATATATATATATATATATATATTTACTTGAAATCTAGAGCATTAAAAATTTGGAAACATTCGAGCTGCAAATTAATTCATTTATTTATTAATTTGTGTTAAATTAAATACCAAAAATATCTCATATTGTTTACACAATTTAAATAATATACAATATGAAAGAAAATTTCAAGCATAAGTATTATTTAGTTTTATTATATTAAAGAATGAAAATTGAATATAAATAATAACGATACATCGCTGACAAGAAGTTTCTGACTTTGTATTTAAAAATGTAAAAAAATAACAATAGAATTTTTAAGTTATCAAATTTTTTTTTTAAAGAACTTTTCTGCTTCCATCTTTCAATTCCTGAAGCAGATTAAGCTAATAGAGATCATTGACAAGAAGTTTCTGATTTTGTATTTAAAAATAACAATAGAATATGTAAGTTATCCAATTTTTTAAAAAAAAAGAACTTTTCTGTCTCCATTTTTCAATTCCTGACGGAGATTAAATTATAGAGGCCATTTAAGACAAAAATAAATTTTTTTAAAAATCGGTTTCGTGCTGCCATCTACTGGAAGAAATTGAAATGTTTCTGAATTTAATTTAATAGTAATAATATGACCAAATCATATCAAATTTATTACATGATCAAATATGAGAAATCCACTAACTAGAAAGAATAATTTTTTCTATTTTTTTTTTATTAAATTGACTTTAGTATTACTCTTAAAAAAATTCTGCAAATATGTTTAATTTGTAAAAAAAAAAAGAATAGTTTTTTTTATTAACGAACTTGAGATCAAAATTAAAATAAATTTTTACCATATGTGTACAAACAATTAAAGTATTTTAGAATTAATTTTTTTAAAAAGTATTTTGAGTTTATTTATATGATAAAATCAAACCATCAACAAATGTTTCAATAAAATTTTATCTACTAAATGATATTCTCCTCATTACATATTTTATACAAATTGAATTTAATCTACTGATACACAGGTCTAAAAAAACTACAGCATCCAAAATAATCTAAAATTACTAATTTGAGGTATTGAACAAAAATCTGACAATAAAAACTGTAATTTGGCTCTAATCTTCAAAATCTCATAAATAAATGTTTTCTTCTTATATATAATCCTATGTTATTTTATTATTTATATATTTATAATAGATATGGCAAACATTTATACATTTTTATAGATATGTTTTGTTTTTGTCATCAACATTTAGTTCCATAAGATTGGCATCCATTCTTTAAAATGGATGGCAATCTATCTACTGTAACAAGGTAAATTTGCTTATGGCAAGTGTACCAGTTACAAACCAAATGTACAGTGACTCGTCATAGACTCTTTCAAAATGAGTCTGAAAGTTTTGTCACAGATTGCAATACAAGAGATTATCCCTCTGTACTTACATAACATGCAAAATACATGAAAAAATACTATGAAAACAAAGTACCATTTTTATAAATAGCAATGGAATCTGGATCAAATAAAGTTGTAAGTATATCCCTTGTTGACCATATTACCAATTTTGCAAATCAAATTAGGATTCGTGAAAAATTTCATCAAGACCATGGATCATAATGGCACAGAATTTCGTCTGCTTGAAAAAAAGAGAAAATTTTTTGCATTTAAATGAGACCAAAGTTAAAGGGATATTCATTGATTTACAGATCTCCAGGCTATTCATGGTGTACTATGTGGTGATAAAAAAGAAGCTCATGATGATAGCAAAGTTTTCTTGGAAACCACAAAGCTGAGAACTACCAAGAAATTGTAGCTGCCATGCTATGAAAAAATGGGTTGTAATATGTCTTTAAAAATACATTTTCTACATTCTCAGATTGACTTTTCCTTGACAACTTAATTATACCTCCTCTTCTTTGAGTCCAACCAAGCTTGTCTAGGCATCCCTTAGGTCCTGCTTTTTAAAACTAAATGAACCATTATAACAAAAAAATTTAAATTTACACTAAATAGCATTTGACAATATAAGTGAAGCTTTTCAGTCCTATAACAGATTTTCTCCACCTATTAGCAGACTTGAGTTCTGTTCCAAAATAAGCTGTTCCTTTGACTTGCAAGTGGCAAAAAATGAAAAAAATTCCAAATACTTAATTAGTTCCTGTGATTTATATCTTACCAGAATGTATCTTTTCACTTTTTGAATTTGTTAATTTATTTCTAAAATTTTAAAAAAATATGTTGTATGTTATATAAAATATGTCAGAATTAAAAAAATATGTTATTGAGAAATCAGTATAACACTATTATACACACTTATTTTGTAAACAGGTTTTATAATATAATAATTTTAATTTAAATAAAAAAAATTTAGATTTTTGTTTAGCTATTTTAGAATAACTAATTTGCTAGCAATCTGCAATGCTTTCTTTCACTTCTTTACAGGAAAAGGGGTGGACACTGCAAAGCTAATTTATTTTAAATGCACCATCAACATTATAAAGATACCAAAATAGAAAAATACAATTTAATGTGTGATCACTTGTCTACTTCTTGTCATACTAGATGTATATGATTTTCTGTATGTATTTTATTACAATTGCTTCTCTCATAATTTTTTCTAAGTAAATCTTTTATTAAATAGTACATTTCACAAATATAACTAAACAATATACCCATTCAAGTTTTCATTGGATTAAGCATGTGCTCAAACAATTAACAGCTAATGTGGATAATTAAACTTCAAAATTTGAGATTTTTTCAGGCTTTAATGAGGGGTCCATTGTAAAATTAATTAAGTAACTTTCATACTGACATCAGTATATAATGTGCCTTTTATGGCAAAAAGGGATTACCTGATTTTAAAGGATGGGTACATTTATAGTAAAGTAGACATGCGTCCTTGCAATTAGTACCATTGCAATGCACCCTGGGTCAAAACTAAGAAATTTGCAAATCTAATTTTGAAATGAAGTAAAGTGGACAAAAATGCCAATTAGAAAGTTGTAGACCACAGCCGAATTATGTAAAATGTATACCTGGAAAATTAAAAAGCTACAAAAGTTAGAACCAACATTTGTAAGTCAAAAGAAACATGAATTTTATAAATATCACAAGTCATACATACAAGTAGCAGACAAACATACGATGGAAACAATATCTAAAATGGAGGAATTTACTGAAACACTGCTGAAAATGTTCTCCATTGATGGTAATATACAACTGAATGTACAAGAGTAATGAATCATGGATGTATTAGAGCATAGCTGATGTAACGATGCAGGAAATAAGTCTAACGCATTGTTTCAAATCTTCCCGAGAGTTTGGTTCAGTGGCATAAACTTGTTCCTTGATGCAAGCCCAGAAATAGAATTATATGGGAATGAAGCCCAGTGAGCAAGGTAGCTATTCTACCTGATCATTATATACTATGGTTTGTTAGGCGAATTCAGTAGTTAGATACGAGTAGTATATTGCATATGAATCGCACAAACATACATCTCATAAAAGCATCTGCATTATTTGCATTGAGCATTTTTAATTTTCAGGGTGTTAATTGTACACAATCTGACAAGTCTATGAATTTCCAATTGACATTTTTATCTACTTTGCTTCCTTTCAAAATTAGATTTTTAAATCTCTGCATTTTGTTGTACACAGTGCACAGGGCATGTCCATTTTACTGTAGATGCATGCATCATTTGTCATGAAACATCTCCCTCCCACAACCATTTCAAACTCCTGAATTATTTTAATTAATTATGTTACTTTAGAAAAAACTTAATATCTTGGTCAATTTTTTAATACAAATTTTTTGTTAATTTAAAAAAAAAAATACACCAGTTTTTTGTGTTATGCTTGTTAGGATGAGTGTAAATATTCACTAAACATAACTTTAGGTTATGGGGGACTGTATAAAAAGTCAATTTTTTTACTTATCCATTATAGATTTTTTAAATATAAATCAAAAACATAATGTTTGCCACCTTAAAACATATTCATATTACTTTCAATTATTATTTGAAATTACTTGCTAATTGATCACATCTCCCTCCACTATCAAATAAATAGAGCATACAAAAGAAAAGTTATGAAGGCATAGTAAAATTGAGGAGCAATCAATGAAACAAAAAAATATATATATTTTATTTCAGACATAAAATAAAATGATATTAGTTTAATTGAAATATTATTATTGTGTGTCTTTATTTCTTTTACACTGAAAATTTGTTTAAATGGATTTTTAATTTCACAGTCCTAAATCACATATGGTTAAATTTCCAACAAGAAGCCAAATATCAGAGAATAAGTGGACAAGTTATACATTGCTATGTTATGAACAACATATATAAATTAAATATTACAATATTATTAGTTAATATAATCTAACTCAATATACTTAATATAAATAATTTATTTACGAACAGATAATTATAGTTAAATTATATCAATAAACATAAAATTGAAAAAATCCAGATCAATGGCTGAGATTCAGTTTTATACACAGGATTAGGTGCATATAAATGACATTTAAAATTATACAACTGAATAACATTTAAAATCAACAATATTCATAATTAAGAAACCTGTATTCATGAGTGAATTATTAATAACATTAGGAAAGATGTAATTAATTAAATTATGAAATTTTTTTTATATATAATAACCCTTTATTTGTATATGGCATGTTAGGTCATATTTAAAAAAAAAAAAAAAAAAATTATTGAAAGTTTATATTTTCAGTATGATAATTAAGAAAGGGATCGTGTTATCAATGAATGATATAAAACATAAATAATAAAGTTCAGATTTTGAACTAATTTTTTTATTAGAAGTGTAATCTAAAAAAAGCATTATAAAATAATAAAAATATCACAACATATAAAAATATATATATATACATTTATAAACAGTCAAAAGAAAAAAAATGCACAATTTAAAGATTAAAAACAAATAAAAAATAATAAATATTAAATTAAATATGACTAAACATTCATTCATCTGATTTGAACAATATTCAACTACCAATTGTCAAGAAAGTCAAATCCAGTTTTGGGTATACCCTAAAAAAAATAAGAGAATACATTTATTTTTAAATGATAAATCATATAAATCAAGAACAGAAAAAATAACTAAATAAGCAATCATCATAAAAAATTATTTTTTAAGGAAAGTAATTCAATTGTCTGCATTTTTTTTTACAATAGTTGTTCTAATACAATATTAATTCAAATGTAGATAGGTTTCATAAATCTGTAGAAAGAAAAGAAAATTTATAATTGGCTAAATAATATAATTAATAAAATTTATAATTAAATAAATAAATAAAATAATCATGATGGCAAAGCATTTTGTATCATTTGATATGGGCAACAGTTTCTGTTTTGCATTTTAACACTGTTTCATAAAGACCTTTTAAGCATTTTGATTACATTAACTCTGACAATAATCTTTTTAAGTCGTCAGTAATCTCTCGGGGACATGCATCATTATTTTTACTGCTCTATTTTATATTTCATGTTGGGAAGTCAGAAACAATGGCAGATTTATAGACTACATTATGAAATTTTTATTTTCTTTTAGCAATTTATTTTTGAACCTCATTATATTTCAAAAGTTTCAAAACACAAAATTAGAATTAATGTAACATTTTAGAAATAAATCAGATTACCATTCAGAATTATTCTAATTTGAGAAATAATATTATTTTGTGCAGTTTTTCTTAAGTTAAGTTTCATGTAAATGTAACATCATTATTTTTCAATTGTGCACTTAAAAAGCAGCAGTGACATTTCTATTGGTGTAAAGTAAAGAAAAGGGACATAATTTTCATTTTGCTTCAAATTGAGGACTATGAATATATTACTTAATATAGATTAATAATTTAAGTGAATGAATAAATTTTTTACAAGAAACATGAACGCGAACTACAAAAGACATATTTAAAAAAAGCCTTTATGAGAAAAAAAATAAAAAACATACCTCAAAATTAATAGGCAAAGTTTTATACTTGGAAATGTCAACTTCCCCCCTCAATTCAAGAGACATACGAGGTGGAACTGCCGGTTTCATTTCTTCTTTTGCCTTACGATGAGCTTTCATCTCACTGATAAGAAGAGTCTTAGCATTGGCTTTGCGTTTCATAACTTTAGCATAAATTGGAGTTTCATCTTTTTTTATATCTGGAGTTGTAGGAGGAGTTCCTATGCGAGATGGTATTGGAGGAACAGCATGGGGAGGAACTGGCGGGGGTGGTACTTCGGGTCTCTTTACAGGTAGCAGTCGTTTCCCTTCATCTTCTTTTTTTACTTCAACTTTCACAGGTTCTTTCTCAATACAATGTTCTTTTTCAAGAGTAGAAACTTGTTCACTGTCTGAGTCTTCTGCATCAAATCGAAGATCCAACTGACTCTATCAAAATCAGATAAAGTGAACATAAGATGAGGTAATACATTTGAATTATCAAGTTAAAAATAGAACCATTAATAATACAAAATGAATAAAATATATATTTTTAATTTTAGTTCATAATGAGTATACTGATTAAACATTTAAATAATAAAATGTTCATCAAGTTTTAGACTTTAAATTGATTATTATGAAAAACACATCTTCCATTTACTGTATTACATAAAGATTTTAAATATTTAATTATAATAATTTAATTTTTAATGTTACAATTCTTAATTTAAATTTTAATATTTGTTCCCATTTTTAAATATCTTTAGCATGGTTTAACCTCAATATAATAACGCTGAAATGCTATAGAATATAAAGTCAAAAATAATTTTTTTATATATTTATAAATAAGAAGTATTTATTTTATTCTTTAAAAGGAATAATATAAATATTTCTTATTTATAAATATTTTTTTTTAACTAAATATAAATTTAGCAGACACGATAACCGCAAAAATATAATACCAATTCTAATATTGTTTTAAAATATATACATATATAACACAAAATATTCAAGTTGATTTAAAAAAGAAATTTTTAAACAGCTGTAATAATAAAGTATATATAAATGCATTAGAAATTAAAATGCATGAACACTAAAGTACATTTACAACAACTGATGTGAAATTAAAAAGAATACCTGTGTCTCCCATCGAAAAGGTGCAGAATGTTCATCTCTCCAAGTGCAACCCTAAAATAAATAATTTTTAGAATTATTTAACACAAACTCTTAAAGTTTTAAAATTTCTGCAATATTTCTTTACTTAAAAATTAAAACAGTTAATGTATTTAATGAAGATTTTAAATATATAAAACTTAATAATGTTTATTTCAATTCAACCTGCATATTTGTATAACAAAAAAAGATTGAAACTTTGAATTATAATACTAATAAAAAATTAACTAATTAAAGAAGTTTCCAGATAAATTTTTTTTTAATTTCTGAAAACACTGATTTATTATATTAAACGATTCATTTAAAAGATAATTATAATGTACATTAATAATTTAAACAGAACATTCATCACATATGATTAAAAAAATAACTAACTTAGTACCATTAATAAATCGCTGCAGAAAATAATATTTTTTTTTCACTAACATAATTTTATAGATATATAAACATTGTTCACTTTATTATTCCAGACAATTTTTAATATTTTTAGAAATTAATCGATACAATTATTTTCAGTAACCTAATTCACATCATAAAATTAATTATTGATATATATAACTATTTTACTTACAAATGATCGACCAGAAGAGTTATCTTCATCGACAATAATTTTTTCACCAGGACGAGTGCGAAGAACGGGAAAATATTCAATATCAATTTTTTCTGAAGGCACAGAATCATATTTTTTGGCAACTTCAGCTTTAACTATAGACTGCCACAATAATTCCGATTGTTTTTCATCAGGTAAACTATCAAATGCATTATTACATTCTTTACGACAGCTCATAATATCCTCCATCATTCGACTTGATGTTGAATTAACAGATGAAAAATAATTTTCTAATTGTTCTCTCACGAGGTTGGACATGATAAAGCTGAAAGAAAAATTATCTTACACTAAAATACAAACAAATTCATACAACCAATGTTTCGATTCATTCACAACCAAACTATTAAATTTAGTTGTTGCAGTTCCGTTCTTTTTTCACCATGTACGAGAAAATTGATACCACTGTTGATGGGATACTTCTAATACACTTAAAAATTCGAGAATTGTAGAAAAGAAAGATCTAAAAAAATTATTATGCTTCAAAATTTTAAATATATTTATGCATACAAAATTATATAACAATTTAAAAACTTTCTTTACGGAAAATATGAAAGATACTTTTTTATTCTGCAATTGCTTATTGAAACTTCTGCATTAGAAAGAAGCTGTGAGATGATGAAAGGAAGTTATTACTTTCTTGCTCAGAAGTGTGGAAAATTGCTAGTTAGATTTCTGTGATTATAAAATCCGTTTTAATTCTTTTCCGTATTAGTTGCACTTCACTGGTTTTTCAGTTTGGTCGATTTCAAGTTATGTAGAAATATACCAAAAGTATCCTTAAAATGCATGAATGAAAAACCTTGAATAAAGTTAAAAATTTTCATTGCAGAAAAATGTTCAAAATACGCATATCTATTCAGGAAATCTTAAATGTGTTCTTTATTGTATTATATAGAAGATTAATATCGAAATTATTTTTTGAAAATTAAATTTTTTTTGAATAAAATATCTGATTATGTTTTAATTAAAGAGTTACACGTTTAAACCTTTGTATTTACGTATAATATATTTGGTATCAATAGCTTATACAAAAATTTTATTGGAAATTGAGGTTTCTAATTTAGAGAACTTAAAATAATAAGATATATTGTGATCGTATTGTTTATACAATACATTGTAAAGTCTGTCTGTTTATCATACAGTAAGAATAAAATATTTCATATGTCTTTCAGCTAATCATACACATGCGGTGTCTCAATCCGTGAGTCTACCGGACAAAGGCAAAGATAGTTTATTTGTAGAGTGCCTGAAGGTTATATTCGATTATTTTCTGCACAGTACTGCAAGCAAGAAAACAACTAAATTTGTTATTATGGAACCTCGACATTTAATTTCCCTCTTTACTTCGTTATTCAGTTTATCTGTTCACGATGTGGGGTAACTCGTAGCGCGCCTTGTCTCTGTGGTAATTCTGTATAGTTTCATTTATTTGTTTATTGTAAATATTAATTTCTCGTAATGTTGGGATGTGGATGTCATGTCTTTGTAAAATCTTTTTACATATATGGAATAACCCAGTTACCATAAGCATATCAAATAATAGTTAGCAGAAAAAATTATTTCAATTTTTTTTATAGTGACAAGATCGAATACCTATTTCGCATTTTATTTCAAAGTTGAAAGAAATGATTAAAAAATTTTCAAATATTTCTAATATGCTTATACTAGTGTCATAATTTGCGTTGCATCCAGCTCAAGCTAACTATTAAACCGGGTTGTTGCTCGGAAGTCGCACCATGTGCTTAAGGGCGCTCTCAAGGAAGAAAAGGTATACAAAATTTCAATCTACCGTTTTTAAGATTACATATATAAATATATATTAATGCCTAGGGTTTTTTAAAAACCTTTATTTATAATTACAAAAATATAAGGACAAAGTCAATTAAATTTATTACATAGATGTAAACATCTTAATGAAGCATCGAATCTTCATCAGAGATGCCTTCGTGCTCGACACATTTCCTCTCTCAGTCCGGAGTTAAGTGCTTCTTTCAGAAGGTTCATACACCCTTTGGTTCACATATGATGGAGCCATAATGCTGGATACTATTCACTACTACACACATTCCCATATTATAGTATAGACTACATCCAAATGGAAACACAGTCAAATAATATAACAAAACCACAATAACATTTGCAGTACATGAACCTGAAGTACCTCAGATTCAGTCTTTTTAAAAAATAAATAAAAAATGGAAAAAGGAAGAAATTTGTTCAAGATTCGAAGTAAGCATAAATTGCATCAAGAAACGGAAAATCCTTAGACAAACACAAAATATCAAAATGTTGAATGACTAGTACAGTATTGGCAGATCAAGATTAAATCAAGAAAAATTAGTAAAACCTAATAGAAATACTTATAAAAAAGCAACATAAATGTATTGTAAATGATATCTTTATCAATGAATTTTTATTCTCATGACTTTATAAATATTATTTCTGTTCTTTAAATGACTGGATCCAAGTAAAAAACACATCCGATGACTTTGAATAGACAGAATAACCTTCCGCTTTCATAATATATACATATACATTTTTGAATATAAGCGGAGTGTGCGTTTTATCTCAAAAAAAAATTTACCAAAGTTCAAAGCTAAATATAGGAAAAAAAAAATAATAAAATCCTATAACATTTATGATTTCGGTATTTTATTATTATTTCCGATCTACATTTTGGTGCTTTTCTATGAGCATGGTCCAAATGTCACCAACATCAGATTTTTCGTTTTGACGACGACATAACAAGTCAGCAATATAAATGATTTTGAAATTTTTTTTTTTATTTCCAATGGCAAGTACAAGAAGAATAAAAATAGTAATAATAACAAAAATAACAAGGGGAAAAAAATACAAAAGAATAAAAGTCCAAAAATTGCAAAGATGACCGAAATCATTGCCTTAAGAGTTCTCTCGCACGCCGGTAAAGCACTGTCTCCGAGTCGCCGTCAAGTACCGCCCATCGCTGGAGGTGGTCTCTGTTCATTGGGTCTGTTGAACCACATAGGGGGCAGCCAGGTTCGAAAAGATTTTAATGCAATGGAGATGTTCTGCTAGATAGTCATGGCCAGTCAGAAGTCGAAACTGGGCGACAGCATGCCGTCGCGGAGTGCAACGTAGACCCACCTCCTCGTTGGTGCATACTGGGCAACGTTCTTGTAACGGCAAAGTGGTCTGCAGCTTCTGGCAGTTCTTTTTTTTTTCTACATGATTTCGAAAATAAAACAACTCATTTTCATAAAACAAATAACTCCTTTCTTCCCAAATTAATATTTTGCTGAACTTAAAAAATAAAAATGTGCTTCAATTAGCGATAGTTGGCAGTTTTATCATTTGTGCCCAATTACCAACGAAAAATATCTATGCTTTATTGCGAGATTAGCGAATCCTTATGTAAGCCGACTCCCGTACTTTAGCTTTTAAGAAAACTCTAAAACTTTTCGACCTATACACGAGAATATATTGTACACGCGCTCACACATATATATATATATATAGGTTGTACTTTCCAAACGTATATAACGGACTCATCTCGGCCGAAGCTCCCACTTATTATAGGGTGGAGCTGTGGTGTCTGGGGGTTAATTTCAAAACAAAATGAAGAAACAGTGTGTTTCTTTTAAGGCCAACAGCCATTTAATGAAGCACATTTTTATTTATATTGGTTATTAATTCGTTACAAACATATTCGCCATTCTCATTCTCTCGTTGCGTCAGGCAGCCTTCCTCCCTTTCTTCTAAACTCTGGGAATCTGACCCCTTCTCCTGAGGTCAAAGTTCATAGTTCAATACTCTCCACATGATGAAAAGTCGTTGTCATCCACACATAACAGTAATGAGTCGTCGCCTGCTGATTAGCAGACAGTCAAATCCTACATATATAAATATTAATATCATGCGTTTCATAAAAACGTATCAAGTTGTATAACAAACCCCTCATAACATTTGCAATACGAAACCCCCGAATTTTCTCATATTCAGACCTCTCAAAAAAAGAAAAGGTAGAAATTGTTGAAGATCTCTGTGCATATGCATATATATAATCGGTTTTCGAATCTCTAGTGTAAATTCAAGTGGAGTTTATTACTGATTTTTGTTTTACTGTACGATACTTTTTTTCCCGCTAGAAAGACGAGTAAGTATCTTTTTAATATTTTCTCAAATACGAAAGTGACAACTGTCAATTTTTCTTTTGTTTCTAAAACTGTTCTTATGTTTTTGCAGTTGATAATGTTATACCGTAATGTTTTTATTTCTTTAGACATTTTGAAATTTTTATTTGTTCTTACTCGTTAAATAACGAAATTCCTTCAAAAAAAAGTTATCTGGCTATGAAAACAGAAAAATGTATCTTCAACAAGAAGTAAATTAAGTAACACCAAAGGTATTTTTTTTAATCCTAAGTGAAACAGTGGGAACAATGCACGCTCAACTTCAATTAGTCCAGGTTTGTCATCCAATGATTGTGAAGTCAAACCCACTGCACAATTGTAATTTCTGGAGAAAAAAACGGCTACTTGCATGAATTTAAAGATCAGGATATCAACTGCAATGCGGTTGAAGCTATAGTCTCAGATAATAATGTCACACAAGAAATACTTAAATTTGAACATTTAACAACTAAAATAAGTTTAACTTCAAAGATCCAACATACTGGCCAGATAAATTACCAATTGCTGGAAATAATCACATCATTATTTATAGGTCACATAATCACATCATTATGAATGGGTCAATAAGCAGTATTGTTTTCCCGAAAGATGCAAATAATTGAAGTTTCTCTGTGACGAAAATAAACAATGTCGAGAACTCTTAGATGATGGTTTTATTTATTCAGAGAGCAACAATGAAATATTGCGTTTGTTGCAAAATGTTAGTTTTCTCTAGTAAGTCAATGTTAAGAAACTCCGAAATAAATAACAGGGAATATGTTCATGAATATTTACAGCCACATTAAAATTCAGTTAATTTTTTTTTTTTTTTTTTTGAAAATGGCTTGAAACATCATTGCGATTATAGACATAAAACTATTGATAAGGAACAAGTGAAAAAAAAGATATAATTATTGTAAAGTTTTTTAATGTTTAATGAACATCATTCGATAAGCTGAAGGCAAATTGTTTTTCAAAGGCACCTCGGGCATATTATTTACATCAAGGAATGAAAAATTTTTCTTGTTCAACTAATTACAAAATTTGATTTAACAATTTGCGCAGTCACATGAGAAGAATGCAGTGACTTTTCAGACGTCCCCCAGATAGGACTGTTTTGCGTATTGACGTCCCCATGCAGTGAAACGAGGGCTTCATTGTGCCAGAACCTATATAGTAGTTTAGTCTTTCATGTATCTGGCTGTAATTATTGGTGAAGTGCCTGTATCTTGACGTCTACAGACCCAAGATTTCGTGCAGAATACTTCGATTCAGGAATCCCTGTTGATATCCCGACTTCCCTGATACTTTTTACATGGATGATATTATTGGTGACTTGATGGAGTGCCTTGGTCGCGCAGAGACCACACCTCCACTTGGCGAATGGTGAACAGTGACTGGTGGTCGAACCCTTTGCCAATTGTAAGAAAAATTAAATAAATCAGAGAAGGAATAATAATTTCTAACATCAGAGAACAAAAACATTACAATTAAGACAGAAAGTCAAAGTTACAAAAGAAGAGTAAAAATACAAAATCATCCCTAAGCAAAAATATTAAAAGAAATTAAAGGAATAAGCACTGATGATAAATCCAATAACAAAATGCAATAAAAAGAAAAACATTAACGAGGCTACAGCGAAACCGAAAAATCTCCAGAAAGGAGGAAATTATTTGTTAATGTTAAGAGTATAGCGAGGTCTTTTGCGATTTCTGGGTAGAGTGACGTCATAGTCGTATATTTTTAAATCATTTAGAACAGGGTTAGTGGATCGGGAAACGGAGTCATAAAAGTTTTTTGCAAGTTTCTCGACGAATGCGCGGAAACTAGGAATATCAAGAGAGTGCCGAATATCATTATTTCTGAAATACCAGGGTGCATCAGAGATCATACGAATAATTTTATTTTCGAGTCTTTCGAGCACGAGAAAGTTGCTATTGGCTGTAAAACCCCAAACTGGACTCGCATATGCAATGACAGGTCTAAGATAAGAAAGGTAGATTAATTTTTTTAATTCAATTGTTAGTGAGGAATTTCTACAAATTACGGGGAAGAGTTTTCTTAATTGATTATTGAATTTAGTGCGTAGATAATTAATATGCGATTTATATGTTAGTTTGCTGTCAAATATTATGCCAAGGTATTTAGTTTCTTTGGACCAGGAAATATTAGCATTATAAATAGTTATGTTAGGGAGAATTAGTTTATTTTTCTTGGTGAATAGCACTGCTTCAGTTTTCGCGACATTAAGTTTTATTTTCCAGTTAATGAGCCAATTTTCAAGCGTGTGTATGTAGTTTTGTAAGTTTTTCCTGATTATGTTTATGTTTCGCCCCTGTGTGATAATAGCAGTATCGTTCGCGTAGAGTGTTAATTTAATTTTGTGATCTTGTGGGATGTCGTTGGTGTATATGTTAAACAAAAATGGTCCCAAGATCGAGCCCTGAGGAACACCGGCAAGGATATGACAGTTTTTAGAATCAGTGTTATCTACAGAAACAACAAAATTTCTGTTTGTAAGATAATTGTGTATGGTACGGATTAAGTAGGTAGGATATTGATATTTTATCATTTTATATATTAAACCATTGATCCAAACACGATCGAACGCCTTAGCGACATCCAGGAAAACTACTGCTGTGTCGAGTTTCCATGAAAACCCTTCTGAAATATTTTCTGTGAGATTATAAAGTTGAGGCGTAGTTGACAAGTTTTTGGTAAACCCGAATTGCTGCGAAATTAAAATGTTAAGTTTATCAGATTATTCATTTAGGATGTTAAAAATTACGCGTTCAATTAGTTTACTTAGGCAGGAGAGTAGAGAGATGGGTCTGTAGCTGTTAGGAGAGGTTGGGTCTTTGCCGGGTTTAAGGATTGGAAGAATGCGAGCAGTCTTCCAATTCTTAGGAAAGTGATTAGTAGAAAGGATAGCATCGGTTATTTTGCAAATTTGTAAAACAATTTTAAAAGGAATATTTTTAAGCATTTTGTTAGTAATACGATCTAAGCCAGGGGTTTTACCGATTTTAAGATTAGTGATGCAGTTTATTATGAAGGAAGCTTTAGTGTTGGGAAAATCATCGTTATTATGAGGTTGGGCGAGAAAGGAAGTAATGGTGTTTTCTACTTCAGTTACAATGTTAGTTTCATTTTCTTTAAATTGATCCTGTAAAGTTGTAGCTAAAACTTCAGCTTTATCAGTGGCTGTTGTAACAGTGGATTGCGAAGTTTGGAGAGAAGTTATTTTAGTCCTTTTTTTCCTAAAATTTTTACAGAAATTCCACATGGATCCATCTTCAACATTGACGATTTGCAGTTTATGATCCCAACAGTCATTTTTATATGTGGCAATTGCTCTACGTAAGATATTTTGATGATGATTATATAGATTTTTACTATGAGGATCGCGATAAATTTGCCAGTATTTACGAGCGTTATTACGGTTAGTGATGAGTATTTTAATTGGAGGGGGTAAATAGATATGGTTATTAGTAGTAATAGGTTTAGAAGCAGCATTATGGGCAGAAAGGATTTTATCAGTTAATTCAGAGATAGCATGTTCAATATCAGAGGGATTAGTTAATGGGATGGGAGAGTAGATGAAATTAGCATCAAGAATATCCGAGAATTTAGACCAGCAAGTGGTGACACTAGAACTAATGTTAAAATTTAGATAATTAAGCTTATGATCAATAATAACTGGGTTATGGTCAGAGGAGAGCTCATCGAGTGAGGAAATAGAATGAGTGAAGTGAAAATTGTTAGTTACTACAAAATCAATGATAGATGTGGTGTTAGTTCCAATTCTAGTAGGGGTGTTAGGTGCAATGATTTCAACATTAAAGTCAGAAGCATATTTATAAAGAGCACTGCCAGTACTATTTTTATTGTGACATCCCCATGCAATATGATGCGCGTTAAAGTCGCCAGCCAGAATGACGCTATTGTTAAGTGAGAAAAGAGTGTTAAGATCAGTATTAAGGTTAGTAGTAGCAATGCCGTTGGGAACATAAACAGAAGCTATTGTGAGAGGGGGAAGATGAGGAAAATTGAGAGAGACTATTGTGGATTTGATCCTGATGAGTTGAGGAGTAGGAAATAACGAGTGAGGCAAAGAATTTTTAATGAATACACCAGTGCCGCCAGAAACAGGATCTTGTGGACCATCATTGCGGTAAAAAGTGTACCCCATTAAGTATGGTGTCTGTGTGTGCTTAAGGTGTGTTTCCTGAAGCAGTACTAAGTCTGGATTATAGTTATTAACAAAAGCAGTGAAGTCAAACATTTTAGTCCATAAACCACAAGAATTCCAATGGCAAATGCGGAGTCCAGAAATCAACTGGGTCATTACGGAGCATTGGGGGGCGGGTTGAGATGCCAGGCCATTAATGAATACCTGGAGCTTGTCGGCTTTATTGTTGACGTTACTTAATTGATGGAGAAGTCCATCCATGTCATTTAAACTGGTGAATAAAGAAATGAATTCCTTCATTATGAGAAGAGATTTTTGAATAAATTGGGTGTGGTTTTGTAAGCTCAATAGTGGTCCCAGTTGATTTTGGGTGACATCAGTAAAATTAGAGTTAGTATTGATTGGTTGTGGAGTAATATTCTTAGCAGCCGCGGCATACGAGAAGTTAGGTGTGACCTGTCGTGCAGGGGTGAATTTTGGAATGGTAGCGTATTTGGTGGAATTAGTCTTAATTTGGGAAATTTCGCACATCCCCGCCAGGCAGCAATGTGTCCTGACTCACCACAGTTGATGCATTTGGGTATTTCAAGCTTTTCTTGAAGTTGACAGTCCTTATGAGAATGTTCCTCTCCACATTTAAGGCATCTAGCTTTAAAACCACAATTACTCGAACTGTGATGAAAAAAATTACATTTGTAACATTGTAGGGTGAGAGGACGTTTGTTATACTTTTCAACAACAATGGATAGATAGAGTAACTTGGTGAGCTGAAAGGTTTCATTATTTTTATTTGACCGAGCGAAAGTAATCTGAAAAATTGGTAGGGGTTGTTTATCCTTAGCCCTGGTTAATTGTACTACTTTTTCTACGATGAAGTCTTTTTCAGCAAGCGCTTCCTTAATTTCCTCAGTGGGGGTGTTCTTTGGAAGGCCTTTAATAACCGCTTTGAGGGGTCGAAGAAATTTTGGCGTTATTACAAAATACTCAATTTCATGCTGATTAAGATAACGAGTAATTTCCCTATGTTGATCTTCATTGTTAGGGAACATTTTCAACATCTCCCCTGCTAATTTAACATTCACATTACCATCAAATTCTTGATCGAAACGTTTAAGCATTTCGTTTAAGTTTGATTTCGGCTTAACCATAATAGGAGGCATTTTCCTCACAATTTGGACGGGTTCCTCTACTTCAACATTATCATCAGTGCTCAAGGTACCAAATTTGTTAGTAGTCTTAACAAAATTTTGAGTGCTAGGGATGAAGTTTGCTTTTGCAATTCGTTTTTTATTAGGAGTTTTAAACTCTTGGGCTGCATTAGTTTTATCATTTTGATTGATTAGTTCGTTAACAGGTCTTTTGATTTTTTAACATTACTATGATGAATATTACAATTGGCAAGAGGACAAGTAACTCGACTCACCCATTCCGCCAACAGTTGGCGCTTTTGCATCAGATTGGCGTTCATCTGATCATAATCACTTTGAAGATCAGAGTTCTTGGTTGTGTCAATATCGTCCAGAATCTTCATTTCCTTCTTTGCAGTAACTAACTGGCGACACGTATCCTCTGGGGAAACTTTCTTTGGCACATTTGTCGACACATTCACTTCAGTTCCCAGCAATGATACTCCCTCCGGCGAATAACAACCGTCGGTCACTTCCATCTGCATCATGCTTGCAACACCAGCAAAAATACTCATCACATCATATACAATGAAAATAGTTCAACTAGTAAGTATCTAGTCAAATTCAATCACTGAAATAATATACTTCGAAGAACCTCAAGGATCCAAGACCAAATATCAACTCAAATAAAAATCGCTTAAGACAAAATATATCACCAATCAAAGGCAGACGTTTTTCTATCGGCCATTGATACAGAATATCTTACATGGATGATCCTCCTAACTCTTTCCTCAAGACGTAGTGCTAAAATCAATATTACATTCAATAAAAAAGAGATTTTTTGCGCTTTCTGTCCTTGCTTTGCAATTTAATAGTTGTGGATTCACCATTCTTGTAGAAACGTTTAAACGCCAATGATCGATCTGGTAATGATAGCATGCTGCTGGGATCGAATGACAAATCCACGTCCTGTCAGATGTTTTATTGGTAGTATGGTTTGCATAAAACGCGCGAGCGCCCTCTTTCGTTTATTTACGAAATATATATTTTTTTTACCGAATTTTTTTGTGAGCGTTTCTTTCTTTTTTTTTTTTTATGATGCACCCTGCATATATATTTATTTAATTAGTTTTAAAACACAACGCAGAATTACCAAACTGAATTCTCATAAATACAAAGGATTACATATTACAAGGTTTTATTAATAAAACATTTAGATTTTTTAAGAAAAATCTAAGGTCAATAGATAGATGCTATACTTAACGAAAATTCTTTTAGTACCTATTTGTTAGATATTTTAAATTTTGCTACTTAACACGATTAATTATTTTTAAAAAAATAATTCTACCCTTTAAATATTGATATCTTGAGGTTGTCAAAGCAGGAAAAGAAACATTAAAATTCGGTCTCACAGTTGATAAAAACAAAATCGATTTCAAATTTTTGCCACCCTAGGCCCGGGCCTAAGCCTAAATCCGTTTACTGTCTATAATTTGGCATAAGCCTAAATCTGTCTACTGTCTATAATTTGCCTTAAAAATGCAAAATGGTCATGTTTTCCTGTCTATATATATTTCTCAAACTCTATGATATATTCTGTCTGTGTGTTAGCTAATGCACAGCCACAATTTACACCCAAATTTCCAAAGATACTTCTTTAAAAAAATAAAAACAATTAAATTAGATTAATATTTGTTAAGAAGTTACCCAATTAAGTTTTATGCCAATTCGGCGACTTTAGTGATTGACGAATTTTTCATAGTTGAGGTTATTTTTTACGCTGCTGTAAAATAAATAAAACATACCACACTAACCGCTGAATTACAACCATGTACAATTTTTAGTAATTTAGAAGAAATTTGCATTGCCATTTTAAAAATAAAAATGTCCTGATTTAATCCAAGATTCCTGTACCTTCAAAGTATATTGCCAATTCCATTAGGCTACAGCAGTTCAATTCAAGGAATTCTCCTCTGGATATTCGAAATTTGATAGTCATAAGAGTGAGTACAGGAGAAACTGGGTATGCTTAACATAGAGTAATAATAAAATACTCACGTGTCTTCATTCCCAAGATAACAAAATTAAAATAAACAAAAGTATCGCACGTTCATTGCAAGCGTTTTCGAATATATATATAATAGCATTCCTTATTTATACAATGCTAAATAAACAACCTATTCATTATTCATGTTAAAATATATTTTACTGAACTCCATGCTAGAAATGAAAAAAAGGAGCTTATCTCTATAATATAACAGGGTTAATAGTTTTTCCTTTCTGAAGCTGGGAAACATATATGGATTATATGTGTTAGCAAACTTGTATATCTTATTAAAATCTATATAAATAAAACTGCTTGACCCAATTTTGCTGAAAATTTCCCAGTTGCACAGAAATCCAGTAGGTAGAGCTGCTGAAAAATAATTTTTTTAACATCTTGACTACAGTTCAAGAAAAGTTGTTTCTCTTTTGTCCTAAGACATTGAATACAAAAAGTTAATGAACAAAATTTGCACATGTGCAACCAAATAATTTAACACACTGAATACTAATAATAATTATCACACAATTCAATTAATATTAGTTTAATTGAAGAATAAATGAACTGATATAGAACTTCAATTGTATTAATTAACTCCAAATATATACTCAATTTTAGCAGTAGTGAATTACTGGGTTCTCAAACACTCAATAAGTGAAATATGCTGATTAAAATAAAAACTACTGGCAATATAAAATTTTTCCTTAATTCATGGTTACTTGTGCAGTTAATATGGATAAATTTTAATTTGTTGTGTTCAGAAACATTTAATAGATTAGAACTAATAGGCGCAAGTATCTTCCATTGACAGCCAAACTGATCTGTAGAACTAGGTCTTCTTTCATGATTAAGAAAATATCGCAGCCACACTTTTAAAGAACTGCCCAAAAATGTTTTTTTAGGATCCTACATTCATCAACAGAAGGTGGATCATTCTTGATATATGAAGTCAATCGATGTACAAAAAGTATAAAGATATTTACATTTTAACAGAAAATTTTATCAATTGGTATGCGGGAAAACTCTTCCTTGACTATATGAAAAAAAAAAAAAAAAATGCAAATTTCATTTTCTGTGCAAATAAGTACAAGATAATTAAAAAAGGCATAAAAGTATTGCAAAACCCGAGTAGATATTACCATATTTAATATACAATTTCTAGATTGATATATAATAAATTATTATATTCAATTATATCAAAAAGGTTATGCAATAAGGGAAAAATTCACCTCTAGACAATTATTACGCAATTAAACAATTAACTCTCTTTTATCTTTATTTCTATGTTTTTTTACTCTAAACAGTTTCCTGTGCTATAATTATTGTTTTGTAGATTTCACGTACTATTTTTTCTTTCTGAATTGATTGCAGGCTACTTGAACTTTATCAAGCTACAGCATTTTTGCTGTAAACTTCAGAGTTTTGACTTTGTAGAATGAGTCACTTAAAAAAGAATGAATGTTATGACCTTTAAGCATTGAAGTGGAATCATTTCAAGAGCAGCATTCAAACCACAGAAAATTCTTTCCTTCTGAAAATTTGAAACAGGTGCTAATTTATAATTTCATGAATTGCTAAAAGCTAACATGTGTTTGGACACAATGTTGTATGTATTAACTACTTAAAAATATGAAATAGTTCATTGTAAATCCTATATGTTCAATTTGATTAAAAATTTTCAAAATAAATCTAATAAAAATAACAATATTTCATGAATTCAATTGATACACATTGCTTACAATTAACAATATATAAATTTAAACATTTTTAATCAATATTTATCAAATAAGAATAAAAGAAAATATTATTATTGTTTCCCAAATGAACATACTTTGTAAATAAAGATAACTTAAACATTTATAAATGACATCTACATTTTTAAAAATGTAGTGCGACCAATAATTTTTCACTATGATAGAAAAAAAAAGTTATTAAATTGTATCTATAGAATTATTCTATCCAAGTTTTTATACTCTTGTCAATGTATTCTTTAAACAACTGTCATTCTTAAACTGTTTATTATGACAAGGGCTTTTGATCATCATGGTGCATTTTAAATAACAGGAACCATAATAATAAAGAAGTATATGAAATTTGTAAGAGTTTTCATATAAGACACAATAATTATGCTACATGAACTTTTCTGAGCTTGTTATAATATAATATTATTCATCTTAAGTATCAATAATTTGTTACAACACAACTACAATAATACAGTTAAAAAAAAAGGAAACTTGTAAATTTATTAAATAAAAAGTATCAAAAATAATGAAAGGATTAAATAAAAAATTGTTGAAATAATTCACCATATTAAACAAAATAAATGAATACAAAATATTTTCAATAACATTGCAATATTATACTTTGGTGTTTCATCCATCATCTAATTTAAAAATACTTAAAACAAAAAACATGAATACGATGGGAAAAATGATAATTTATTGTTTCTTCATGTACATATGTGACTTTAATTAAAAGAAAAGTGTATTTTTTTTTTACAATAAAATGAAGAAACATGTGCATTTTACAATCAAGATGAGAGAACACATTACTAGTTATTTCAAAGGTATTAATATTATGTAAAAATGATAAGAAAATATACAATTATGTATGTTTTTTTTTTTAATTAAATGGAGAACCACATTTTTAAATAACAATCAGTTGATATATCATCTAAATGAATAATGAATAAAATGATGAAAGAACCAGACAAAAGTGAAAATTTCAATTACTTACAAAATCTAAGAGTTATATACAATCTGATCAAGAAAGCAATGATTATATCATTTACTATTTATTTATAAACATTTTTTAAATTTTCAGTCTGTATGCTATTAATAGTGATTAAATTACCAACATATTAATATTAAGCACTTTTTTAGATCTTATTTGCTATATTTTACTTGAAAAATTTTTTGGTAAAAAGAAAATTAGTAACCTGACTTTTAACAAATAAAAGTTGATTGTATAGTTAACAAACAAAAAATATATAACACTCGGACACACACAAATGTGGTTCTTTAAAAAATTAAATATATTTTTAAATCTATATTGGTTAACATTTTGAGAGAAAACAATTAATGAAAATAATTAATTACACTGAAATGGTAAATTTCTAAAGAAATTTAAATAACTGACATCATTTGAACATAAAAGAAATTCAAGAGACTAGCAGCTGATTGAAAGTGTGCTACTAGATAATGATGCAGATACATTAAAAACATGCATAGTGCTGGAAATGTCAAGAGTCATAATCATCATCTACACTGTTAGATGTATTGTTATTTGGTGCATATGGAACATGATAAGACATGTAATGATGAGATGAACTGAAAAAAAAACAATAATTAATTAATTAATAAATATGTAAAATAAGTTTTACTAATTTTTTCTAGATTTAAAGATTTTACAAATTTTTTAAAATTTAAAAGATTTTTTCTTACAAAAGACAAATATGATGTAATGATTAATGCTATAATTAATTTATTATAATATAATTCAAAAAGATTCAAATATCATAATAGAAATAAAGTTATGAACCACAATTAAAATTTCAAGAAATTTGAATTGAACTAATCTACCCCAAATGGAAAAAGAATAAGCTAATTATAAATATATACTGGATGAACAAACTATTAGACACATTTTCATGATATTTTATGGAAAATTGTATACCTTCTCTATATTGTTCAACCATATGAGAAAAAAAAAGTTACCAACCTTCTGGAGATGTGCAATGTTTGATAATATTTATTTCAGATCAGTAATAATAATAATAAAGATATTTGCATTATTTGATATTCATTTAATTATAATCTTTTTAAAACTTCAAAATAATATACTCGTGAAAGTTATTTTTTACTCCATGGAGATCAAAATGTGTCTTAACATTAATACTTTTTTGTATATATTGCTTTTTTTTTTAATAAGAATTTTCTTGTATCTGTTGACCATATAGAGAAAATTATATCTGATCAGGTCATTCAGGACTGGACAAAATCAAGATGCTTGAAAAATGAATCAACAATTCAAAAGGAATTTTGTATGAAACTAGTGATACTAATGTAATCAGAATTTTAAAGCTCTAACAGTCTAAAAGCGATCTTACTCAAAAAGCAAGTGAATGCATTTGGTTTATGTCTTCTCTTTAAGTGTCCCTGGTATCCGAATTCAATAGCTATATTCCTTAAAAGACCAGATGGGTTAAACTCTACTTCCTAAGAATCTCTATGTTAAAGTCAATGAAAACACTCCCAATGATCTAATCTTATTGACACAAATAATAAGCATTCAGATATAAGTAACTTAATTGCAAGTGATGATGTAGTGGAAATCCCCCCTCCCTCCTCAATGTTTCATTAATAAAATTATATATAATTATCAGTAATTCTGAAAATATAAATGCTACTGAGAAGTAAAATAATCTGAGAAATACAAGTCCTGCCAACAAATGAGAATCAATATAGATAATTAACAAAGATTCTAAGAGACAGTGGACTTGGAATATTTTTTCTTTACTATTAGATGTAACAAAAATATAAAAAAAATTCACTGGATTGTTACTACTTGTTAAAGTACATAAATTGAAGAATACCACAAGTAGTGGACCAAGGAACAAAAACATGCAAGACAGGTTTTTTCTTTCTTTTCTTTTGCGACATTATGATTTACAATAAATTCTGCATGCTATACAAATATATTGCTTGCTATAAGATTAGATATAATGCTGCAGACAGCTACCAAAAAAAAAATCAAGTGGTCACTGTTTTAATTGGTCCATTACTGTCAATCAGCAGTTAATTACCTACAATGAAAAATATGGATAGACATTCTGGCCTGATAGTATGACATCATATTTTAGGAAATTAAGAAATTTACACTGATAAAAAATGAATCGCACCAAGGAGAAAACTTGTGATAATTTTTTTTTTTTTACTTCATATGCATTAAACAATTCACCAAGCATTAAAAAAAAACTTTTTTTGGGAACAAATTGAAAAATAAATAAATAAACTGAATATATACTTAGTGTACAATATATACTGGAATTCATAGAATATACTTTTTGCTCTGTATATTTAATGCTATCTAGATTCCAAGGAAACATAATTATTGTCCCTTAATGCATCATAATTTATGAATTGTTATTTTGTTAAGTACAATGCATGATATTGACACAGATTGAAAAAGAAGCAATAAATAATGCTGGACTGGAAAAGTGTATAGACACTAGGGACAAATGGTGAGATCCTACAGTGTGAAATTTAGGACAGATAGGTGATTTGCCTTTTATAATACAATGAATATTAGAGCCCTGAATGACATACGTAAGATATCATAGCTACAAATTAATGTAATTAGAAATTGCAAAAAAGAAGGAATTTCATTATTTAGTTTGAAGAATAATTGGCAGGCTACACACTGAAAGAGTAAATTTTTTATTTGAAAGAGTGATTAAACTCAAAAACAATTATTGTTTGACAATATGTTTTGCAAGAGATATAAAAAAAATCTACAAATATATGACTTCAATATGTGCTATATATATATATATATAATTGTAGAATAAAGCCCAGATACTAGAAATAGGGTAAGGTCCATTAATTCAAGGCCTGACCCCAATCACAATGTATCATGAAGCTTATTTACATAGCTACAATGTCTCTTGGAAAAGATGCCCCAATATTCCCAAACCAAGAAACCTTAAAATCCTAACAAGACTTTTATTTTTAGGACTATTAAAGGAAATTACTACTTTACAAAATTTGAAAGTGCAAATGTATTTACTGAATATACCCTCAAAAAACAATTTGGCTTTCGGTACTTCAATAGAAATTCCATCATTTAAGTTGTTTCATTTATTTTTTTAAAGAAATGATGATATTTATGAAAATCTTAATAAAATCAATGATATTTTTAATAAATAACAAATCCTTATTATTTATAATAATATATATATATATATATTGTATTATATATTTTTTCTCAATTTTCTATTAAAATTAAAGGCCAATTTAGAACCAAGGTACTCTATGAACTATCAACTTAAGTATTTTTTTCATACTACACATATTTTTTTGAGATGGACAAAATGTTAGCGTTAAATTTGATAGACAATGCCTTATCCTAAAGCACCTCCTAAAATTCATGTGCCATAATGTTTTCCATAGAAATAACAAGCAAGCATACCTAATAATTTGATTACTCAATCGATTTTATAAATTTAGACATATGAACATTTTCTTCTGAAAATAAAAATGTATTGAGTAAAAAGAAAATTATTGAAAACCAAAAGAGTTGTTTTATTTGCTGCAAAGAATATTCACAAACAAAAATAGCGAATTCTTGTTCGACAAAATGTTTTAACAAGAAATACAAAATTTACAAATATATGATCCCAAAAAAAGATTTTCAAATGAATGAAGAATATTTATAACTTTTATATGAATTTATAAAATTATATATAATAAAATACATTAACATATAAAACAGAACAGAAATCTTTTCAGCATACAAATGACAAAATACATATGAAGAACTACAGTTACGAAAAGTAAATTTGTCAATCATATATTGAACTTAACTTTGTAAATTATGCCTTAAATATTTTAACATGTGACATTAAATCTCTTTATATAATCAGATAATATTATACATTTAGACCAGATAAGGTCAGCCTATCACTCCAGAAATCTGACTATATAAGTGGATAGACCATATAAGCATATATATATATATATATATATGCATAGATTTTTTTTATGCAGAACAAAGCAAAATTCTTTTTTAAAGTAGTTGAACTATGCCAGAATTGTACAAGTTTATTTCTGACAAGTTAACACACGTAATCACGTTTTTAAGAACATTTTAAACATTACATAGTGCTATATTTTTTTTATACAAAGCAATATTTCTTAATGAAATTGATTAACTTGGCAGTTATACATCTATTTTAAAATATTCTGATACATAAGAGTTTCCTTAAACTTTTTTCACCATTTAAACATAGGGTTTTGCCAGAAAAGGTCTGAGGAATAAAAGAGTCCACATTCATAAATGTTGAAAATATTAGCAGTTTCATACCATTTAAGAATATTCTAGAATATTTCCATTTTTTCAAGGGATTGTCATCAAAATCAGCAACTTGCTTGTAAATTTTTTAAAAAGTTAGATTATGTCTTGAATTGAATCGCTGCAGCCAGACATTGTTAAAGATGAAATTTGACTTGCTATTAGCAACTTCCAATGACTTTTTCTTCAAAATATTCTACAACATAGGAAACATTTTGCAATCTTGCATACGTTATCTACGACAAAAAAAACCTTTTCCACAATCTCATAAGGCGAGAAGCATAGGAGTTTCCATCTTGGCTGTAAATTTTGTTTAAAGAATAAGGCTCGACTGCTAAAATTTTATTTAAAGTTGCCCAGGGCTTTATTTAAAGTTGCCCAGTTGAGCTTTTATAAAAGGTGCTTTAGAAAGATTAGAATTGCCAAACATTCAAATCAAATCAATTTTTCTGTGAATGATATTATTTTTTTTTCCGGAAGCCATATTAAAAGAAGTTCTTTTGATCAAGTATGCTGGAAATAATAATGTTTCCTTTTTCTACTTTATTCATATATTTCATCTGGGGACATTAGTGCCATATTCCTTTTCTAAGAAACACATTGTTATAAACAGTCACACACAACCCAGGAAGGGCAAAGCAACATTTCATAGAATTCAGAAATTCTTCATCTTTTGCCAATCTAAGCCTCTGAAACTTGAAGCTCTTAAATAGAGAATAATATCTTTATGTAGCTGATCTTAAAAGTGCCGTCTATCTCAATTCAGTTTGGTCACATCATTTGTGAAATTCTTAGAAATTTCGGCCTTCAAAATAAAAGGATTTAACTTGACAATTTGATTTTTAAAATGAGCATATAATAAATAAGGAAGGAAAAATTATTAAATAAGTGATATGCTTTAAAACGTATTTCCAGTTTACTTAGATGGTACTTTGAAAAACTGACCATATAATTGATATTAAATGTATGACACATTTTAATTATATTAATTTTACTAATTATTATCTCTATAGAATACAGTATTGCATACATGTAGTAATTTTGTAAAAACTATATGTAATTTTACAGTGAAATGATATATCTTACCTGGGTGCAAAACCAATATTACAAGATGAAGAAGGAATGGATGTTGAGGGTACAGAAGAAATAACAGGTTGGTGAGTCACAGATTCTGCACTACTTGTTTCAGAATCCTGAAAATTAGAACAGATCAAAACTACAGAAATATAAGAACAATGAATTTTTCTTTATTCTTACCTAAAAAAATAACATATTTATATATTTTTGACAAAACAATTAAACAATAGAATCAGCAAATTTTTCTTTTTTTCAGTTCAAACATATATTCTCTCATATGGCAAAAGTTATAAAATTATTCAAAAAATATTAAAAAAGTTCAGTTATTTTATTCCAACAACTCTATATGCAAAATCTTTTAACTACTCTCACAAGTTAAGAAGCAAATAGATTTTTTTCACATTGGTGGTATGTATCACAATTATTGCTTTGGAAGAGAAAACAAACAAACAAAAATCAAGCAAGCAAATAGAAACAGTGATCAAAATTTCACATTCCCATGAACAAGCCAATTTGGCAATATTCTGAATTTTTTTTTTTTCATTTATGATACATAAATATAGAATGAAAGCAATTTTGGATAGAATGATCTAATCCTACTTCATATATAACAGTGGTATTTCTTCAATAAATATGAGTAGTTTATACGGCAGAAAACTGAAAGGCAAATAAGAGAGGCGGTGTTCTTCTCAAACACTACAGCAGATTGTTGGCCAAATCTGTCTCAGTCAGCTTTTATCAGCTAGGCCCATCCTGATGCTAGTATCCACGACGAGATCTGTTTTTTTCTGACAGGGCAACATTTCTAAACATGACAATTTTCTTTTTAGGGGGTAGGGTTGTTAACCATACACCCAACTCCTAGTTTCACAAACATCGCTCTATGGTCATTTGTAAATCACAAGGAATAATTAGATTGGGACTCATGGTTTAAAGTGGATTTCAAACCACTAAAAATAGTCATGGCACAGATGGGACTACAATCCAAAGCTTCTGGTAGAGAGCACTAGTCACTAGCCCATCAGACCCCTTTCCAGCTAATCACAAAATTAAATTATTTGTATTTTTAAAATATAAGACAATTTACAGAAAGCTAACCATCAAGAGAAGCTAAAAACTATTAATAAACTTTCTTTAAAATGGAAAGTAAAGTTTACTTTTTGTATATTCCAACATGTATTACACAATACAAAGCAATAGCTGTAAATCAGTTTCTATCATGAGTTTAGTTGGTATACTTTTTAATCCTAATACATAATTAAACTGGGAACAACATATCTGCAATATCAAAAGCAATGTAAATGCATACATTAATCAAAAGAATGAAAAAGTTTTTAGCAAGCAGTAACTATTAACAAGCAGTAACAATTATACAGGATTAACTGCTTCATAATTTCTTTCAATAATTAAATATTAAGATATATTTATTAAATTATTACACATAAGTTGCAGTAAAAATTAATATTAATTTTGTTAATTAATATTATTAATATAATTATTTCTTTAATGCATTATTTTCATAACAATAACACTAGAAGTTTGAAAATAAATGGAAGGGGGAAAAATGTAATAATTCAAACCTCTTCGCCATCTTCTTCAGCACTCCAAGTTTCTGATTCATCAGCAGTTGAATGGCTAGGACCTGCACTATCTTCACTAGTTCCTCTGTATTTTGGTTGTTTTATTTTATCAGTCCTATAAAAAAAATAAAGTTTTCCAGAATATAACATTTTTGAAAACTAAGCCATTTTCACATTACAATGTTTCAATAGTGCACAATATGCAAAAATATCTATACATTAGAATTTGTATCATAGAGACCTCAATTTCTACAAAATAACTAATGCTACTGTTAATGAATATTTAATTTTAAAAAGGAAAAATAGAAATGTAACTGAGAAAATAAAACTAAAGAGGACAATATTTATTAATACACAACAGGGGAAAAAAAAGATAATTAGGGTACTTTAGGGAATTTTTTTTAAGGAGTTTTAAAAAATGCACCAAAAGTGCAAGACATTCCTTGATGCTTATCTTCTTACATATCAGAAACATTTACAACTAAATCCTTTAAAATCAAAAGATACTCATTTGACCAGAAAACTATTAAAAAAAACTAGAAACATGGCAAGTATGTGATCATTATTCTTTTTTAAATTATGTAATCATAAGTTTTGTTATTATGATTTCAGAATTAATTGACAAAGTGAACATCACCTATAACATTTTTTATATAATAATAACAGCAACACTAATAATAATATTGAGGCAGATAACATCATAATTTTATCCAATTAAATAATTTAAAACAAATGAAGATAACAAATGAAAACTCACTGATTTTCAGAATTTCCATCAGATGTACAAGGCATTCCTTGATCTTCATCTCCTTGTACATCAGGAACTGATGCAACTAAATCTTTTAAAAATGCAAAGCTGCTATCAGCTAAAACACAAGACTTCCTACAAAGATATTACAAAAAGCATACATTAATAAAATGAATAGGAAGTTAAAATAATTTTTTTTGATAAAAACTTTAAATTGTTTTTGAACAAGCAAATTACGTAAAAGCATTTAAACTTTTAATAAACTGGTTTTAAAAGCTTAACAAGTTTATAAGCAATAATCCATCATTATATAAAAAAAAATACAAATGTTTCAAGTAATTTTTATAAATAGCTTAAAATGAATATTACACATCACTCAACTTTCTTGTAGAAGAATTTCACATTTACGAATTAATTGTCTATATGTCTGGATATGAGAAGCAACAATATCTGTCACAAGAGAAATATGTGTAGTTTTTGTTTGAAAATAATTACAGAAAGAATACAATTTATGTCATTTCAATCTTCCAAATGTAGAAATTGCTGGTATAAGTACTACAAGTTGGTAGAAACTGTGATTACCCTCAGATATTAGATTACCCACATCAACCTGCTCGCCATATGGATGACAATGCATGCAGATAATATTGTTCAATTTTGATTTCTTATGCATAATTTTCTTTTATTATGATTAAATATAATATATTTATACTAAATGATAAGATTTTACATATTCTTATTTCCTACTTATAATTTATAAATTATATATTAAAAAACTTTGGGTGAGATTTGTTGGTGTGATTATTAGGCAGCTCTTCATACAAATTCAAATTTATGGTTTCTCTACTCTATTCTAGAAGTTTGAGTAATTTATTTTATGCTATAAAATATCTTTACAGTTTTAATGTAAAATATGACACTACTAGAATGCAGATGTGGGGCCTGATGGCTAAAGCTCTGGTGCTCAGTACCATAGGTTTCGGGTTTGAATCCTGGCGATGCCATGAATGTTTGTAGTGGTTTGGAATTCACTTTAAACTGTCTGTTTAGCCCTCATGTGTACAAGATGACCATATAGCGATAAACCAAAACAGACGTACAAATCTAGCAAAATTAACCCTATTTATTATAATTATTAATTATCCCTATTTATTATAACCAGATATTATAATTGTGTTATAAGCAAGAAACTATGGTAATTTTATAATATTAAGAATTTTTTTTAAAGACACATATGATAATTGCATTTTTAATGGTTATAAATTACTAAAATAAAACTATGTTTCTAAATGGAAAAAAAAGAATTTTTTTCTATTAAGTGTTTTACATATTCACACAATATATATTCACTTACAAATGAGTTGTGGTTAAAGTTTTGGCATTTCTGCTTTTTGTAATGACACTAGTTTTTTTAACCAGAGATGCAACAAATAATTCTAAAGCTCGGGCTGAAATTTAAGCTAAGGATAACAATGAAATGTAATTGGTTATTCATTGAAAAAAATTAAAATATGCACACAAACATGAATGTCACACACACACACTTAAAGGATACATATAATTACAGGAACAGCAGCAGCAACTTTTCCAATTTCTTCATCTGTTTGCATAATCTTTTTAATTCTGGCCTAAAATACAAAAGAACAGCATAAACGTTTAAAGAATAAATGTATATATAAATATAACTTTTAAAAGTTGTAATTATATATACTCACTTAAATTAAAAATTTCATTGAATTAGATAATTAAACAACCATAAACAAAATGCATAATGTATTTATTCTTGCTTCGATATTTTTAGATTTAAGTAAAAAAAAAATATAATTTTTTTATAGAAACAAATTTTGTTGTGCATTTTATTTTGTGCTGGACAAAAACCATTAAGAGAAATTTTTTTTTGTAATAGCAGTAAATATTTAAAATTATATTCTATTTTTAATTTAATTCATTTTAAACCATATACATAAAAATAACAATTTTATAAAGATATTTAAATACAGATTTTTTTGCAAAACAAACATAAAAAATACTTATTGAAATTAGATTGCATGGAATTATATTTAATGCATGTTTATATATATGTATTTTTAAGATAATATTAACACTATTTGAAAATAGGCATGTAAAGTGGCTAAAAAATCAAAATTTGAAATATATTTATTATTTTTGAAGTATAAAATTCACCATTTTATGAAATAAAAAAATAAAGCCTTAAATTGCAAAATGCATTTGCGAGCAATGGTTTAAGTAGTTATATCATTGAATAACGTGTTAAAAAAGGGTAAAATAAAATTTTAATTTAAATGACAGGTTTACGTTAGTAGCTCTATTTGCCTATTACTGCATGACTGTCCCACACTTTCATGTTATTTGATGTTTCAGTTATTATGTTAAAAATACAAATTTTTAAAAATCTTGAGTTCACTAAAGCATCATACACAAAGTGACACTTGTTTACTGGTTACATAAATATTATATCCTTTTAGTTCAGAATGTAGAAAAATTAATATTTAGGATCAGTGACAAATGTAAAACTAAATGCTGTATTTAAAATAAGTCTCTGGCATTTTATACAAAACTTGCATGTATATTAAACATGTTGACAGAGATATAATAAAATAAATTTTAACTATAAAAATATTACACAAAATCATATTAAAAATTTTCAAAGTATCTGTGAGCCTTGACAACAAAGAAAATAGGCAAGAAAGATATTGTTTTAACTTGTATACATCCAAGAAGTCAGGTAGATTAATAAAATTTAAGACCCCCTGTCAAATTTAATTGTTAAGACATCTTCAAACAAAGAGAGCAGAAGTTGTAAACACAGTTGTCTGATTTAGTTTGTCCCTTTACGGTCATTTTGATCTCACATTAGGCTAATTAGATTGGGACCTATAATTTAACGTGGATTCCATATCACTAATAAACATCCATGCCACCGCCAGGATTCGAACCTGAAGCCTGTGATACCAAAGGCCGGAGCTCTAGCCGACTGGGCACACACAGAAGTCTGATATATTAATTTTGTTTGATGTTTCATGCATGCTGCCATAAGGGAATGGAAGATAGTTTTGCAATAGACAAATTGATACTTAAAAAACCTAGCAATAACTTATGGCAAACTAAGACACAGTCAAAGCCAAGGTAGCATTGAAAGAGCTAACCAAGTCATAATCATATAATACAATTTTGTTTACTATGATTTGGAAGACAATAATATATTTTCTGGAGTAATGGATTAAAATTTATTAAATTTACAAAAGAGAGCTTTTCACTGCGGTATTGAAAGATTCTTTTACGAGGTTATGCAGCCTGACAAAAATTCCTATTTTGAAGAAAGCATTTGATTCAATTGTGGATAGATAACATCAAGTACTTCATCTTGATCGAATATGTATTAGTTAAAGAAATGAGGCTGAAAAAAAACCCCATTAAAAACATGATTTGTTCAAAGGCATGCAATGACACTATAGAAAATTTGTCAATATATCATGCTTCAAAAACTTTGTTTTAGAAGATAAAATTATACAGAAGATCTGCATAATGTATTTTACTGAATTTAATGGCACCCTGTAGTAAGTATTTTAGTACATTTATAAACAGAATTTCGTATGCTGAATTGGCTTTAACTTAATAGTGTTTTTATTTTGTAATAGCATAGAATATTATTTTTTTTTTTATAATAGAATGAAAAAGAAAATTCTAAAGAATGTAATAGTCAGAAAAGTCTCCTTATGAAGCCTCTTAGATTTTATAGTTTGTATCCCAGTACTTGAAGTTGATAGAGTTACAATAGATCTGGTATCCTCTATGTCAAATAAAGAGAAAATATTCCAGCAGGTTGTCACAGCTGAAAATACTTGAATCGATTAAAATTCAAAAATGCTTATGCAAAAAAGAAATTGACAACCTCCTCGTAATTGAAAAGTATTACTCAATGCAATTCAAAGTACCACCCTGTAGTAAATGTTTTTGTACATTTATAAACATAATTTTGCATGTTGATTTGTGCTTTAATTTAATGGCGTTTTTATTTTGTAATCAAACTACCTATCATTAGCTGTTTTATAGAATAAATAAGCAGGCTATGCAAATATCAATTTATTTCACATTTTAAGTTGTTTTATTCATTATTTCATAAAAGACTGAATCAACTTTAATTGTAATGTATCACATTTTATTCTTTTTCCAGCAATAGGTAAGAGCCATGGTGAAGGTTGAATATTCTCCCATAAATTTCATCCAAGAGTATGATGCATTTTTTAACTTAAAAGTGTGTCAAAACTATCAAGCGGTCTATTGGAGGAACAATAATAAATATATGACATTATTCAAAACCTTATATATATGATAATTCATTTATATATAAATATTTTTTATGCTACATAGTATTATTATTAATGACATTACTAAAAAAGTTGTAAAAAATAGTTCCTCCCTTAGCTTAGAATTATACTTTAAGACTTAAATTTAGTGCAAATCAAACTAAAATTATCAATCTAATATAAATAGAAAATAAAAAGAATTCAATTACTTTTTGTTAAGATTCATCTCAATGATAAAGAAGCAATTTAAAATTGGAAGAGCAATACTACCTTAAAAAAAAGTGTCTACATCCAATACATCTGACATGTCCTACATCTATTGTGGCAAATGTTTGTCTGTTTTTTGAACTTGCAATTTGAATTAAAAAAATAAGCCCAATTTTCTCCAAAGATTGAGCAACAATTCCTTATTTGAAGACTGTAAATCCTTTGATGAAATATACAAAGCTAATTTCAAGTATATATGATCCCAAAACGCAGCGAGTGAAACAGCACACTTTTTGATATTATTCAAACTGTATCAAATCAGTTCCATGTGTGCCACTTGGAACTTTTGGATGTTAGTGTAGATAAGACTTAAAAATTAAATCTGTAATTGAAATACTGATTTTTAATCAAATTCTCAGTATTTTTCCAATAATAGAGATAGGCATATGAAGAATTATGTAAAACTTTGCAACTTGTTATATTATGAATATACTTGTCAAATTATGTACTTATTTCAGACCTTGACCAAAGTGCAATTCCTCTAATGGAAAAGAACCAAATTTATATTTTTCATTCACATATATTTTATTTCATAATTAATGAATCAAACCCAATGCAAAGCCCTTATATGTATTATACAAACTACTTTAATTTTATACTGTTCATTATTTAATTGTCATATAACATGAGAAGTTAAACATTCTACTGCAGTTCACTAGAACAAGTGCTTCCTTGTATTCTATAATAAAAATTAAAATGGAACAAATACAAACTTTCAAATTCTAATTCTTTATGTACATTAGCAATTAAAAGTTATCACATTTAAAATTGAATTAAAAAAAAATTTTTTTTTCACTTTAAAACCATATGTGCATAATGTAAGTGTTACATAAACTATGTGTGGGTTTATATTTTCTTAACAAAAAGTTTATTTCCTTCTTGAAATCATGCTCACATTTATTTCGGAACACGATTTTCTTATGTCAAGTTTAATAACTCAAAACTTTTGTCAATTATTGTAGATGCCTTTTCAAAAATGAATAATATAACTATTTTCCAAGTTTACATTTAGAATTAGACTTACAATTTTGAACATGTATTTTAAAAAAAAATAAAATCTATTATTTAATTGAAAATTCTTATCTTGCAAATCTAGAAATTATTAAAAATTTTAAATTTTTCTATAAATTTCAGCACTGATTATTGTAGGTACAACAGAAATTTTCGGAATTACATGTTAAATTCTGAAAATATATGCAAAATCAATTATACTTATCAGCCTTTCCAGTCAAAGTGCAAAATAACATTTGTTATAATATATAGCACATAAATTAAAAAATCTTTTTTTACTTTTTTAGATACCTGAAAGTATGTTTTTCATAAGAGATTAACTTCTTGTCATGCTCAGCTTATGAATACCAAATTTTGTAATGTAAAAAGATTTTTCAATGGGTCAACTATAGAATTTATAAAAAAAAAAAAAAAAAAAAAAAATCCCACTTTATACAAGCTCATTTTTTTTTTTGCAGCCAAATAGAATGCACTAACATAATTAAACCTTTTATTTTAATAATAATAAAAAATCTATAACTTTTTTTTAAACGGCAGAATATTGTATAAGAGTTGAAAATCATTAAAAAGTCAATTAATTATCAATGTTTTAGTTTTTTTCCTTCATTTGAAAGTTAGGTTTGAAAATAAATTTTGGTCACAATTTTTAAATATATGTAAATAAAGTTGACTTTTGCATTTTTTATGAAATCCATAAATTTTATAATAGCTTTGCATTAAGAAGCAGATGCTTTTTCTCAAAATGTGCTTTTAAAGAGGAAAGAAGGAATTTAAGTAATGATGATTAATGAAATTTATTAAAACAGTTTGTTTTCCATATTATTTGTTTAAATAACTATAAATGTTTTGATTTTTTTATTGCTGCATTGCATACTTTGTCCTTCCCTTCTTTATAGGAAAAATTATATAAAGAAGCATCAGATGAACAATCAAAGTTGACCAGTCAGAGAAAGAACAAAGTTACAGAACAGAGAAGCACATGCATGTCTCAGGATAGGATTTCAACTTGAACAAAATTGGAATTGTCAAAGACGCAGACTTCATTTGTAGTATTCAATTAAAATAAAAAATATTATTATATAGCAAAAAGAGCTCAAAATTTTTAATAGAAATGTCTGATGAAATTTTAATGCATGCCTGGCCTGTTACAAAATAAGAAAAACAATTATTTAAGCAATATTTTCATATTAATTCCAAAATCAACTGATTAATTGCTTTATCTTTGATAATATATGTAAAAAAACTCTACTCCAGGAAAAGCAAATTCCCCATAAAGCTTAAATGTATAAAGAATGGAAGAGAGAGAGGCAAGAAAAAAAACCAGATTACAATTTTTTTCATTAGTTCGAAGAGATATTAATGTTCTTTTAAGCATTTTAAATCTAAAAGCTTCTTATAAAAGTAATCAGACAAGTATACATAAATAAGTTTCCTTTATTTATTGATAAATTATGACTTGATTCAAAACAATTATATAAAACAAAATTACACTAAAATGAAATAAAGAATTTGGATGTTTTTTACATTCAGCTACTCTACAAAATGCTTATTTTTTCAATATCTAGTCTAAATGATGTCTTGAACAAATAAAAGAATAAATATTTATTGAGAAGTAAACATGTCTTTCTATTTTACTTTGTGTGAAATTTGTTTTGCTAATATTGCAACTTAAATAATTTCGCTTTAAATTTAAAAAAAAATGGATACATAATATTTAACATGAAAACAATAACCACTTTCCACATGTTAAAAAATAATGTTACGAGAATTATCAAGATTATACATTTTTAAACAAATTTTACGATAAGATGCGGATTTCTATAATTTTTGTGATTCATATTTTCGATTTCTCTGTGAACTCCTCAGTAATGAATCATAACCGAAATACATTCCTACATACCACGTGAATGTAAACAATGTGTTTAACTACGTAGAATGAGAAATCGTAACAATATATTTACGGACAACTTTTTTAAAGCTGCAAATTACAAATAACATATTTTTTCACGAAATCCAAGTAATTTTCTGTGTACATTTATATAAAAGGACACTGCACATAAACATTACAAAGCGAATAAATGTTTTTAGGGTTAATTTAAAATATTTCAAAATGTTATTTCGTCGTTAAGAACATCATTATGGTAGATTTTTAAAATAAAATGAGATATTATTGCAGTATCTAATTTTAAAAGAAATTTCAAACTTTTTCTCAATGATTAATGTCATTAAATTAAAATTCTACGAACTAAGGCAAATAAGATTGTAAACAAAATTGATTTTTTTTCCAATACTTACAGGTGGAAATCTTGCATTAAATTTCTTTTTTTTACTCGGCATTATGATAATTCGGAATGTGAAGCTTCAGGCTTTTCAAAAGATGATTTTCTCTTGAGAAATAGTTTCCACGCTTAAATGCATTTTATTGTACAACCTACTTGAGAAATTGAGATTCAAAATAGGAATGGCATTTTGCACTTTCAACGATCATAAAAAATATTTTTTCACGGCTAAATAATTAAAAGTTAGTTAGTAATAAGTTAAAATATCAGTAATTGCGGTTTTAAAATTAATCTTCCGAAAAATTTTCAGTAAAGTACGTTATAGATAAAAGAGCGGACGGTAACGCGCGCTTTTTTCCACCTCCGAGTTAAGCTGTGATACGTGTCACTACTCTTTTATACTCATTAATGAGAAAAGCAAAAATAATAAAAAAAACTAAAATAGGGCTATTTTTTTGAAAATGTGAGATCATAAAGGATAAAGGGTGTTTTCATAGAGTCACTCAGTATCAATCCAAGAACGGGGCTTTTTATAATTAACAATTGAAATGTCAAGACTCCTTTCGCTAAAAAAATCAATCTCCTCTGGTCGATCAGACATCTCCACTGTTACTCATTCTATGACAGAATGGTTTCTATGAGGGTGTGAAAGCGCTCGTAGACGGTGTGCAAATTTGAATGAGGTGTTAAATTGATCCAGTGAATTAAAATTAAAATAATGAGTAAAGATATATCCAAATATTCTCTAACTGTAAATATTAAAAGGGACGATGGTAAAGCCCTTGTTTATTATAAAGTAAGCTTTTTTAATTGTAATTTTTCATATATGAATTCAATAGAAGTTTTATAGTAGTATTTAGCTTCAATGCATTATTTCAATTTATTTTTTAAAGTTTATTAAATGTTCATATATATAAATAAATTATCGAAGGCGCTTTTTAGGTGTTTAAATGTTTTGTTTTAAATAAATTTAATTTAACTATTGGTTATATTTATATTTGACTTTATGAATAGAAAGTTCTATTTTATATTACAAATCTATTTTATTATAATCTTAGAGTTAAAAATAATCTAAAATTTTTTTTGATATTCAAATTTTTAAATTATATATCCTGCTAATGGATATACAGGCAGGATATATTATTTAAAAGTTAATATAGCAATTATAAAATTGCAATATTACAAAAAAAAAAAAAAATAAAAAAAAAAAAATTATTTTTATAAAAAAAAAAAAAGGATTATTTTTAATTATATATATATATATGAAAAAATGATATTTAAAGGTGTCTTAATTTCTGTTTTATTAAAAAACAACAACCTTTCATTTAATATTATATTATTTAATAATTTTGGAAATTATTGAAGTTGTATAGAAACAAATTTTCTCAGGACTACCAACTTAAATAAGTCTATATGAAACAATGTTTTAATCAAAAGGACTTATATTATTTATATTTTTCTTTTGAATAAACCAATGATGCTTGTAGAAATTATTATTATTTTTTTTCCCTTTTTAGCAAGATGGGGAGAGGTTTGAATCAAACTGTACTATTAAAATGAATGTTGAAACTACATACACATTTTTGCTTAATTTTCGCCCTCCATTGAAAATCAAGTGAGTTTAATTTTATATTGCATAATTACTTTTTAAAGCATTTCAAAGTTCTTAGTTTTTTAATATGTGTATGACGGGGCATAATGATTACAAATACAAATAGTTATAATATCAGGCATGTAATATAAATCTTTGACCTCTTATATATATGGTATTATCAAATAGATTTTTTTTTATTCATTATAATTTCACACACATCTACAAAGGTATATGTATTGAATCAGGAAAATGTCTTCAATTATAAAATTATTTATTCAGAACTTGCATTACTTTTGAATATTTTGTTATTATGAAAAATTTTCAGTTTCTTAAATTAATTATATCAATAACACTTACTATAGATTTTCCTTTATATAACATTATTATATTTTGACTTTTTGCTCTTTATAAAATCAGATGAAAAGAACTTTGCTTTTGTGAAACTAAAAATGAAGATTACAATATTTTAAATACTAAGAAAATTTTTTACAAGTGCTGTAACAATTTAAATTAAAAGAAAATAATTGTATTTCTTAGCTTATATATTTAATATTAAATTTTAAAATTTCAATTAATATTTAATATTAATTTAAAAAAAAAAAATCTTCATTTTGTAAAATTGGAGAAAGAAAAAAAATTTTTTTTTGTTATAAGTACAGGCAAAATGATCTATTTTACATCTGAAAAGCTCAGATATTCCATTTCATATTCTACAAAAATGAATTTATGTTTTTTTATATGCATCGGAATTCAAAGCTATATTTTTTGATATATTTATAATTTAAGTTGAATTTTCACATGATTTCGTTAGCTGTGTATTGATAATTTTATTATTTTTAAGTAAAAAAAAAAAAAAAAAATCGCAGATTAACACTAATTCTATCTGTATCTCAATTGGTTGAAAATTTAACATATTTATGAGAGAGTTGATTGTCCAATATAAGCAAGAATTGTTTCCAATGTCAGAATTCTTTAACTTTGGACACCTATTAAAATGATTTATCATAAAATCAGAAGAGTTCATGAGTTTCTCTGCATTCTAATGTCATGAAGAGTTTAAAAAAAGATAAATATTATATATAAAAAAATATTATTGAAAATGAGCTTCAACTGTCAACATGTGAAAACTGGCTGTACATTTTTTTTTTTCTTTTAGAATCTATTTTAATTTTTCCTGGTTGCAATAATCTTATGTTGTAGTTACTTAATCCTTCAAAAGTTGATTATTTACAGTTTCTCATAAGAAGTAGAGGATAAGGTTTAGGTAATAATGATCTTAATTGTCCAAATATGTCTGCCTTTTCACGAACTGATATATTAACCCTTTGCACTCGAGGGCTCCAGAGCGGAGCCATTTAAAATTTGTCTTCAAGCTCGAGGGCTCCGCTACGGAGACAGTGCAAATAACAATATAAATAATGCATTTCTTTTAATGCGTATATCAAACCTACATGTGAATATGATCTTTTCACTAAAATCGCTTCGAGTTGCTGGTAATACGAACGAAAAAAAACTTCGAGTGCAAAGGGTTAATATATGACTTGTAATCCATTAAAGAACAATCTCTGTCATTTCAAGTGTATTTTTCCCTTAAGATGAATCTCAACTGCTGTAATTTATCGCTATATATTTGCTATGATTCAAATTACAATTTAAGAACATGGTGACTACTGCTGATGCAAATCTGGGAAAAGTCATGGAAACAAATGTAGAGAAAAATATTTGTTCAAAGTCAGGGAACCGCTTTAATATTTGTTATCTTCTCTTAAAACTGCTGACATTTATATAAAAAATATAATTCTTCTAATAATAGAGATGCAGTTGAGCATAATGAGAAAGAGATGATTTCCGACATATGTTTTTAATCTAATTTAGTTTTTAATTTTTTTAATTTCATGATATGACAATGCTGAGTTTTTGAATTAACTTTAACAAATTATTTGATGTACTTTGTGTAAAATGTATTTTTACTGTTAAATACATTATTTGTGCAATTTGGTAAAAACTGGTCCTTGTATCATCAACTAACCACCAAGCATCAAGCTGACTGCAAATACACTGCCGTCTAAAAAAAGCCGAATGGCTGCTACAAGACTGCTTGTTGTAGATAGACAATTCTCAGTTAATCATTGAGAAGTTGTATTTAGCTGTGAACATTGCTAATTATTTATAACATTGTTCTGCTTGTCATTTGTGATGGTATGCAAATTTTATTATGAATGGATAGCTGCTAAAAATTATCCAGAGTTCATAAGTTGATTCCTTGAAAAAAAAAAGATAATTATCACAGCAAGATATGAAGTGCAGAGAAATATGTTTTCTTGAGCAAAATGGGATTGCAGTTAGTTTAAAACCATGCTACAGAGAAAAAACAGAAGGTGAACATTGACAGCAGAAATCTAGTGACAAGCATGAAGATTTTTTCCATAGCATCAACATGTTGTTGAAATGCCAGGAATGCAAAACACGTGTTCATCCAAATTTAGGGCAGCAGTGTTATTGCCATCCACACCTTTACCTTTATTTCAGATTGTGGTGATTTCTTTTGAATAGGATGTTTTAGCGAGAGAGGCTGAAATTTTATGGGCACTCTATACACACTGAGTAAGAGAAAACAGTTAAAAAAACACAAGAAAGCATTAGTACAGGGTTAAAAAATTAGAATTATTATCATATTTTGATAGATATATTTCTTTATAGATCAGGAAGTTTGAAAAATTCTGGATTAGAAGTGAAGGAAGAAGGATTTACACCAGAAGCTTCTTCATACAGTTTATTATGGACCAGTAATGACGTTGTTGTTTCTAAGAACAAAGGGCGCGACCATTTCACTCTTTCATTAACCGTGAGTATTTTCAATTTGATGTTACATATTTTATTAAACTGTTATCAAAATTTAGAAGATTTTTAAAATTGTAAAATAATATTTAAATGTATCAACATTAAGAAGAAAATAAATTTTTTTTTCTAATATATATACCTTTTTATAAAAAAGTGACGTAAAAATTTGAAAAAATGATTTAAAAAAATCTATCTTAATTATCTTTGTAATTATTTAGTGTCTTATATTATGAAATGCACATTTTTCTTTTTTCATTTTAAAGTTATATTTTAATTTTTTTGTTTCTAAAGGATTTTGAAAGATTGAAGTTTAAATTTAAAAAAAAATTCAGCTAAACTTTTTAAAATCATTTTTTAAATTTTCTTTAATTTCTTTAACGTATTTTCTTCTTAGGTCCAGGATTTAGGAATTTTGGAAATCCCATTGCAATTGAAGTTTTATAGTGCAAATGACAAGAGTCATTCAGTTTGGGGAAATGAATTGCATCATATTGAATATGATTGCATCTTCAAAAAAGATTTATTTTCTTTTAGTATTGAGAAAGAAATGTTTAGATGATTTAATTATAATTTTCCTGCTTCTTGTGCCAAGTTTTCTTTGGAAATATTTGTTTTATCTATGAATATTTCCTATTATTTAGCTTTAATTTATTTTTCTTCTATCAACTATTTACTCGTAGCCATTAATACTTATCTTACATGCATATAAGTCTATTTTAACACACTACACTAGTGAATCTTTTTGTAATTTATTATTTAGAAATTTACATAAATTTGTGTATTTAATTATTTAAAACTGTATAAGTTGAGATACCTCACATTAGATATTTCATTTACATATTTACTAGAATTTGTATTAAGTTGAAATTTCTGTTTTAAAATAAGGTTATTTTATACATTCCATTTTATGATCATTTGCTTTCAATTTTGATATCTAAATTGATACAATATCAAGGTTTTTGAGTAATGCATTTATCAACAAAAGTTTTTATAGAAGTAATTTTCTACTTTTATATAAATATCTAATTAGTTAAATTTTTGTTGCATACAAAGAAATAACTTGACTTTTGGATATCTAAGAAATTAATATTGTTTTCGCTTAAAAACAAAATGCTATCATAGCTAATATCTTGCTTTTCTTTTATGTAAGAGGAACATAAAAATGAATTAGTTATATCAAATATGCTCAAATGGTTATTAAACTTATAAATATCATCTCATTTTAAAATTTTATTATTAATTTATTTTAAATATTTCTAGTCAGTTTGTGCAAGTCATTTATGTTGATTTTATTCTGAAAATATGCAGAAAATATTTTATCAGGAATTTATGTAATAAATACATGAGTGAGATTATTCTATATTTAAATCTCGTTTTGTATTATTTAACTCTGGTATAAAAATGATGCATTTTTATTTATTAAAAACTATACCTTCTTTTAATGTTAATGTGTTGTATTTGTGATATATATATATATATATATTATTATTATTATTTTGGGATAGTCATTTTAAAAGTCCACTAAATGTTTGTCATGGTCCAATGAGAAAACAAAATAAATTGAATGTTTTATAATTTGTAAAAGGACATACAGTCAATTTTTTTTTTTTTGTATATATATTTCTTGTAAATTTATGCCAATGCAAATAATCAAAATGTAAACAATATTGGAAAAAAAAAGTAAATAAATAAAACCTGTCTATTCTATTAAGAATACTGTTTAAAAATGTCTTGAACTTCATAGAAAATGTTTTTATGAAAAATTTAAGTCCTACAAGAATAAAAGAACTTTTCCCTAGAAATTGCTTAAACTACCAAAGAAAAAAAAATCAGCAAAAATTAAAAAGGAAATTTATTTCAGTTAAGTAAATTATTATTTTTATTATACATACATTAACTAACATTTTTACTTTTATTTGATATGTGCTTTTAATAACAGTTATAATTTGAGGAAAAAGAAAAGGACAAGAAAAAATTGTTCCTTTTAATAAAATGTATAAAGCTTTAAAACGAAGTTTGATACTTTTATTCTTAAGAATTTTTGCAGTTTTGTGTTGATTTTCATTCATTGCTTCAGTTGTATTTGGTTTCAGAAAATGCTGAGGGAATGTATTGCTGATTTATCATTTATCCTTTTATTATTTTCTTTTTTGATAAATATGTAACTTGTGAAGGGAAAAAAGAAAAACTTGACTGTATTATAAAATCCTTTTTTTTAAAATCAATTTTCAAATTTTGCATATAATTTTAATATTTTTTAATTCAGTTTTGGAAAATATGTGAATTAATTTGAAATATATGACTTCGATATAGATGTAACTAATTAATAAATAACATTTGACTGGACAATTTTTTTTGATGAAGAATCCAAATATTTAATTTAAAATCTATATACAATCATGCTTATTAAATTGTCAATTTCTATTTAATAATATTTATTTTGGGTAATTTTAATAATTTAATATGGGGTATTGAATAAAAATCTTGTATGATTGTAACTTAATGGTAAAAGACTTTATTTTTAAATTTATTATTATTAATATTAGTAATTATGAACAAATTGCAATTTTTCATATTTGACATTTTTTTTTAAATTCAAGTAAATTTGAATTAAATAATTAAAACAATTTTAAGCAATTTTAAATTTTTAAATTTAATTGGATGCTGAATGCATTTTCATTTCTTTAACAATGTTATATAAACATATATATTCCTTATTTTAGGAGCAGTCATATTCAAATGTCTTATATGGTCATAAATACTTAAATAATGTTTTAATTTTAATATTGACTGTATTTTAATATCTTTCTCAATTTTATTTTCTTAATATTAAAGAATTTATCACAGTATATCTGTCTATGTTGTTTCCTTTACTGATGATATTCAGTTAATATTTTAAGATTTTTATCTTATTGGGTTTTCTTTTTCCTATTTACTTTATTTCTTAGGCTGCCAATTTTTATTTATACATTTTTTGCTTTTAGTCAGAATCTAATTATAAATATGTATTTATTTTTCTAACAAACTGTCATTTCATTTGAATCTTTACTTTATGAATTTTTTTAATGTTATATGTGCAACTTACAATCATCAATATTTATATAGACTAAATTTTTTTTCTTCTATAAACCAATCAAGCATTTAAGAAAGTAACATATTTAATTTTACTAATATAATTTATTCATCCTTTATTTTGATTTCTGTGAATGTGAATTCTTTGGCTTGAAGTAAAACTGCTTTTATTTTAATTATTTCTATATTTCATGCATCTTACATTGTTTAATTAGACAGTGTTGCTAACAATTTATTCACCCTTTATATTAGTTTTTGTGAATAGGAATTCTTTATTTGAAGTAAAACATGTGTTGCTAATTATACTGGTGCTAGTGATATTAGAGATTATCTTCAGAATTAGTAGCTCAATATATTGTATTGGTGCTAGTTAAGAAAATGAAACAATTCAACTTATTTAAAATATGTTATATTATGAAATATATAGGCAAGCAGTGTTTGCAACTTGTTTTATGCTTCATGTTACATGCTTTGTTCTTACTGGAAACAACTGTTTTGAAGAGTCTGCAATAAAAACAACAAAACTTTGACTTTAACTAAATGTGATTTCCTCAAAACATTATGAACTTTTCTAATGTCGTATATTGTATTGTTTAAATCATTTATTGTTGAAAGTAATTTTATAGATTTTCCTATATACTTCGTATGATTGTGTTTTTAAGAAGTGCAACTTTTCATCATGTAGTAAACTAGGATTTTTTCTAATCCTTTTTGCATTTTATAGATGTATGTGTACTTTTTTTCCAGTATTTACTGGAAAACTAAAAACATCTAAGAAATGTTTTTTAAACTTTAAATTTTAGCTTTTCTGAGTTTATCATATTGCTTACTCTTAACTGTAGAAATTTGTTAATATGTCAAAGATGTATTTTCTTAGAAAAAAATTATTTAAAACTATGCACTCTCTAGCAGACTATTTTATACTTTTTGATGCACTCTTTAAGCATATGGGAGATTTTCTGATAATATATTAAACTTTAAAATAATATTTAATGCGAAATTAAAAACATACTGTTCATTTAAAACTAAATATTTTTCATTATATGAAAATCTCGCCATGTGTTGTTAACAAATCTCTTACACTTCATTGTAACTGTATTTGCTGCAGTTAATATACCTGCATCTGTATTTTTCAAGAATGTGGTCTTACAGAGATAAAACATGACTTTCTATTGTAAAATACACACTTTTCATACTTTTTTCTGTGATATTCATCTAATTATATTATATATTTAACTTTATTTTTTGCATCAAATCCTGTACAGATTATGAATCTTTTTCAGTTTGAACAATTACATTATTAATTGATCATTATTTATGGATGCCAATCAGAAGGAGCTAATAGAAATAAGTTGATGTTGTTTTATGATACAATTGTAAAATCCTCAAAATTATAATTACTCTTCCTTTTTTTGAAACAAAAATATTTGTTGAAATTATGTATGTGGCTATTTTTATATCAAAATCGATTCCTTAACTTAATTTTTAATAATTTGAATATGTTGAGTTTTTAGGTGTATATTTACCCCACAGGTACATCCGTATCCATAACTTAATAGTGTTCACTGACTTGCAATAAATAAAGCTGGAAGCTCTAACAATGATGAAGAATGTGATACACTAGTATAGTGACATTGTTTCAATTAATAGCAATAATACATTTTGTTTGTTTAGTCGGACTTTATAATTTACAAATGTAAGTACTTAATTTTCTCCAAGCTTAATATTTTAATTTAATTGTGATGATTTGTCTCTTGTTTTTTGAATGATAGAATTATAAAATCATTGCATTGATAACTGTCCTTTATTTTTAATTTGTTGCAATATTCACATAGAAAATATAATCTGGTGTATATTATATTATTATAGTGTGAGAAGATTTTGCAACAAATGTAAGATACATAAGTCTCATTTAGTTCTAACTCCAAATGAAATTGGAATTGTTTTTTTATAGTACACGTTTATTGTTGATTATTATTCTATCCTTTTCATCTCTTTGAGAAGGATTTATAATTTCTTAATTCTTAATTCTCAAAGTTTTGTAGGAAACTTCAGAAAGTTTCATGTCAAAATATGGTGAATTTAAGTTGAAGGTTAAAAGAAAATGCTTTCACTGATAACAAATATGAATTGGTCATAATGGTCTACTATTATGTAAGAATAATTCTTTATCTTCTGAGAGACTTTTTGACTATTCCTATTTTAATTCCATGAACCATTTTTCTAGAATATACTTATAAAATGCATATGAAATTTCTTACAAAATCTAAATTTCATTAACAAAGAAGCATAAATAAAAAAGAAATTGTTATTTTATTAAAATATTTGTTTTAAAATCTTTATGGTTAAATGTATGTCCATTATATTAAAAAGATTGTTTCACATTAAGGATAACTATATATTTTAAATTTAATATTTTGAAAGGAAATATTAATAATTATTTATTCTTTGACAGAATGATAATTCACTCTTAACATATTATAACTGATGATTTGCAATTAAAAAAATTGGTACATCATCTTCATATGTTAAGACTCGTGATTAAATGTAAAAATATCTAGTAATTTCATCAAATTGTTAAATGGTTTGACTTTATATATACTATTTGATTCATAAAGACCATCTATTTAACAATTTATTTAATTTTATAATTGCTTTATAATGAAAAATTTTTATGATTTGTCTTTAGTATAAAAACTTGAAACTTTATTCTATTGGCATCCATATATGATGCGTATTGTGGATATTTGTCTTAAAAATTTTATGTATTGTAAATTAATATTGGGAGTCTTATTTAAAACATGTCTTAAATATTGTATTTGCTCCAAAGCTAATTCGAAAGGGTTGTTAAATTAGATTACAAATTATTTGTTTTACGAGTATAATATATTTTAAAATTATTCACTATGAAAGTGAGTATTATATTGTGTATATTTATTTTATAATTATTAGTTAGTTTGAATTACTATTCTTAGTAAAGATTTGTAACATTTAAAATGTTATAATTATGTTTTTAATAGTTATTAAAATTTATGTTATTGGTCTTTGTAATTTTATCAATTGTTTTTAACCTTTATTTAAACATATAGAATGAAGGCACCAGCAAATTGTATAAATACTTGTTAACAATTGTGTTTTTGAAATTCTAGAATAAAATATTAGATTTTATAATAATTGTTTTTGATCTTTAGACTTTTAATAGTCTACTACTTTATCATATAAACTTTTTGCCTTAGGACAGACATAGTCTCCATTGCCTTACAATGTGAGCTTTAAATGCTCCTTGGTTTTATTATCAGAAATATTCTGATCCTTACTGACTTGAGATAACATAATTATTGCAATTATTGACATGTGATACTTCTTAAACTTCTTTGCTGTCAAAAGAATAATCTGTAAAAGCTGAAATACTGTGATGAAATGTTGAGAAATTTATTAATTTCTTTCTTTCTTTTTTTTTTTTAATATTTGGATATAAATGTTTCGAAAATTTTGGTTTTTTAAAGGATCAGAATGAGCCTGTGGCATTTTTAGAAATTTTTTCTAGAGCATGAATTTTGTGTATTATTATTTATAAATTGCCCAGATGTTGAAAATTAAATTTATATTGAAATACTTAAAATTCTGTTAATTTTATTATGCATTTTAATTTTGAAATTGTTTTTAGTATATCAAATTTTGTATTATTACTGACAATAGAGTTTGTATTTTATTTTGCATTCACAATATATAATTGCTTGAACTGTTGTATAAATTTTTAAAAATAATTGGCAAGCGATGACTTTTTTATTTACAGTGGCTAAAAGTTATAGTTAAAAATTCTATATATAATTTTAAATTGCTAAACTTTGAAAAATTAAGAAATCTTTAAAATACAGTATGGATATTATCTATATAAGAAATATTAGCTGATTATGAGGATTAACTATCAAATTAAAATTCGATTAATATCCAGGATAAATGCAATGTAGAAAAAATAAAATCAATTAAAAAATTTGTTAAGAAATTTGCTGAAATAAAATTCAAACTTAAATAATAATTTGAAATGTGTTATAAATCTAATTTATTGCAAAATTGGAAAATTTTTACTCTTTAATTTTTTCATATGTTTTTAATATATAAAATATAATTTATAATCTACATGTAAATTAGTATGTTATATTGAAATCTAATATGTGAAAATATTAAAGAAACTAACAGATCAAGAATTGAATGAAAAAGTCATCACTGTATGATGCATTGGTATTAATCTGGGCATTTTTTTTGCACAATTAGGTAAATAGACATATAACATTTATATAATATGTTTAGAAGTAAATTGGTGTGTTTTAGATGAGGCATAAGTTGTAAGTATCTAATGCCTAACTTATAAATGCCAAAAGTCTTATACATGCAGTTCTAGATTAAATTTACAAGTGAATCAGTAGTAATTGTATGTGCAGTGTTTCCTGTGTAAAATAATAGGAAAAACAAAGAAGTTTTTAGTTTAAATGTCAATATATGTGTACTGATATAGAAAGTTTTAATTGTGTGCATATTTAATAATTAAAATTATTTACAATTTTCAAAAACTGAAAGTTAATTGAAAAATTTTAATGTGTTTTTAAAATATTAGACTATTTAGATTTCAATTGTCTTTTGAACATCTTTTGATTCTTTGTAATTGCCAAATTTTTTAAAGCAACAATATTGTAAAAATAAATATGTCTTGCATTAAAGCTTCATAAATTTTACACTGAAATCCTACAATAAAATATTTGAAAATATACTTAGTTTGTAAAAAATATTTTTGAATGGAATCTCTCAAAGTTTTCCTTTCTCATTTAATTACAATTTGTTTTTATACAGGAAATGTAAAAGCAAAATCATCAAATTTATTTTAGGTTTTTTTTTAATAAATTATAATAAAGCATTTATATTATATAAATATTATAATTTAGTGATTCTTATTTCTGCATGTAATGTAAATTGTTAGAATTAATGCTAAGTATGCCAAATTTTATGTCTAAACTTGCGATGGAAAGTTTGAGCTTATTGGCTTTTTATGGTTATTGAATACAATTTGAAACATTTTTAAGAATCTTAAATTGTATTATAATTCTAAAGAATATCAAAATCAAATGCATTTTGTTTATATTGAATTTCTGTCTGAGACAAAGCAACGACATACCCAAATTACTAATGTTATTTGGAAATATATATTTGTAAAATAATGTACATGTAGTATTTTGCAATGCTATTTGGAATTTTCAGAAACAAATTTAACTTATGAATTTTTAATTTTCCACCTTCCTTTTACTTTTTTTATTAATTATGTAAATTGATAGTAAATTATGAATATTCCTTTGTCTTTTACATTTATTGATTATTCTTAAGGCTTTTATGGATATAATAATTTTATTCTTTGAAAAGGAATTAGTAAAATACAGTTAATCACAAATATGTCTTTTTCAGGAGAAAAAAAAAAAATCTCTTAAGTGTGCCTTAGCTATATGGTATTACCATTCTGAAAAAGATTAAAATCAAAAGAATGATTATTCTGTCCAAAATTCACTCACTGTTGTGCAATTTGGATTCCAAATAGGATAGTGTATCACATACAAGCAATAATGAAATTAATTTTATCATCATGCCATGCTAATATATATGTATCAAATATACAGTATATCTATCCTATTATTTTATATACTTTTCATCATTGATTTGTATAAAATCAAAATGTATGCTATTGAAAAGTACATGTTTTTTTTATATAATTTATAATTCAACTTAAAATAATTTAAATTATTATGCAGTATTTCATTGATTATGACTATTATGAATCTGGCAATTCCATGGGTTTTTTTTTCAATTCCTACTATTAGTTCACACTCTCTGTATATTTATATATCTTGTTCAAATTTTCAATCTTTAATAAAATACTTTGTATTCATCCACTCAAGTTCAAATACATTTTTTTAAAACATGTAGTGGATGATACTTGATGTTAATACAGTTTTTTCAAATATTAATTCATTAATTAAATTTAATGGAAAATTGCAAGGAAATTCGCCTTCTATTTTGCCACTTAATATTGTGATTCTGTCATATGTATATAGATATTTATATTAATTGTAATTATTTAATAAAAAGTAACTAAAATAAAATTTTTCTTTGTTGACCTAAGTAGGAATTGACTTTAAAAAAATTTCTTTTTATATTACTTGTTATTCATGAATTAACAAATAAAATTGCATTTTGTTATGCTAAGTCATAAAGAATGTGCTGAAGTAATCCTAGAATTTGCTTTAAAAAAAGATTTTCTTACAAAAATAAATACATTTTCTTTTTGAATAACACTATTCTACTCTCAAAAAGAATTGCTATTTTTAAATTACAATATTAAATTGTCAATGTAATTTTGCATTGGAAACAGAATCATCTGAGTTAGGAGAATTAATAAATTTTTTTATCAACATATTCTAATTGAAAACATCTTTTTCCTTTTACCTTGGAGTTGCCATTAAAAGTCATTTTAAAAATATACATGTGTTTAAGAATGAAACAAGAATATTTAAATTTCAGGAGTTAAAATTACTCATTTTCTTTATGTGTTGTGGATTTATCTTTTGTATAAAGCAACTTATACTCTTTTTATTATAAGTGTTTTCATGTATTATGATGCAATAAAGCCTAAGATACAAATGCTAGTTTTTCTTATTTTTACTGATTATTCCTTTGTTTATTACTCTTACTTTCCTGATATAAATAAAATTATGATAAACAAATTAAAAATAATTAATACCACAAATTTCTAATATCTTGGTTCTCAAAAATTTTACTTTAGCACTCCATTTATCAAAGAATATACTTTATCTCATCAGTCTTTTTCTTAATTAAACTAATTATGGTGATTTGACATTTAACTTAATGTATATTCTAATTGAAATTATTTGTTGGGATTATAAAGTGTTACTATTATTTGACACCTGTTAATTAGATTTTATACTAGAAATTAATTAATAGATGGACCTTTTGTTTTGAACAAATTTTTTTCAATGTTATGTAATATCGAAACGAGCTTGACATTTTTTTTTAGGTGTATTTTATTTTCAATTTTTATTTCATAGATTTCGGTGCAAAGCTCTTTTAATAAAAATTAGAATATTTAATGCTCTATTAAAATCGGAAATGCTTAGCCAATTCAATAGAATTTGATTTTTATAAAATCAAAATTGACATCTTCAAAATTTTGATAACACATCATCGAATTGTTTTTTTTTAAAGAAAATGGTGTGGTGACCAATTAATATACTTAACTCATCTTATATTACAAAATGCATGAAACTAAAAATTCTCAAATCCAATTGCTTGCAATTCCAATTCTTGGCTGCATTGAATATGACAAACTTGTCAAATTATAGATTGTAATTTTTACAAATCAAGATTTGATTACATTTTATTTAATGAAAAATACTTAGAAATATGTTTGTAGATGGTTTTAAAAATATATTTCTTTTTTAAAATGTTTCTCCCAGTATTTAGGAACTTATGGGAATTAAATTACGAATTGCAATTTCCATTATAAAGAAGTTGCAATTTTACAAGAGATAAAATAGAGCGCACATTGTACACCAATACGTGCGAGTTTATAAATGGGGAAGATCGAAGTAGCAATTCATTAAGAATGATGCTTTATAAAAGTTTACTTGTTCGCATTTTTGTAAAATATGATTTTCAAAATAGTTTTATCTTTGTTTTTATCATTGCTCTTTTATACATATTTCCTATTTCCGACTTAAACAATTTAAAAAGTTTCTTGTGTTACTATTATTCTTTTAAATATTATTTTGGTATTGGAAAAAGTTCTGAATCTCGACCACAGATACAAAAACAGATCTTAATTGGTAAATTTTATTACTAAAGGAAAAAGTGAACTGGCATAAATCATCTGCGGATAATAAAGTCGTTTTTTTTTACTCCCCGAATAATATCGGAGCAGATTATCCGCCATTGAAGCAGGAAATGCTTAGGAGAATATTTATATATATAGATAATTATAAACTAGCATATTGATTGCATATTTTCAAAGTAAAAGATTGCATATTTTCGAAAAGACTGCGAATTTTCATTAAATTATGAGATAATTTCCTACATATAGTTAATTTTTTTTTTTCAATTCCTTCTATTAGCTCACACTCTCCCTATACATATCTTGTTCAAATTTTCTGTCGTTCATAAAATACTTTTTATTCATCCACTCAAGTTGTAGTGGATGACACTTGATGTTAAGGCAGTTTTTTCTAATATTAATTCATTCATTAAATTTAATTAATTAATTATAGTTTTTTTATATTTAAGTTGCTTGTATCTACCAATAGATGGCGCCAGATAAACTTAAAAAAAAAAAAATGGATGAAAATTATTTATAAAGGACTTTCTGCAATAGAGTGAAAAAAAGTAGGAATTGTCTTTAAATTTTTTTTTTTTATATTACTTGTTTGCAATCAGACAGAATTTGCGGTATTTTTTTATAAGAAGAAATTATACCTAATATTAAGTGCATTCAGACATCGCATGAATAAAAGATCCTTTTGTCGCACGACAGACATCCGCGGGATTATATCAGGAATTACAGTCTGAATTATAGCATTATTTATGTAAATTATTAATTATACATGTAGATTATACAAAAATAACTAAATGGATTTTCTTTTAATTAATAATTATTTTAATTAACCTGTGTGAGTAAATTTAATTTTTAACCTTAAAGAAAAAGAAAAGAAATTATAGTTGCAATTGTATGAACAGAAATAATTTTATTTTGTGTGTACTTAACATTGCTTACTACTTTTTTGAAATCAGTCTTAAAAAAATTTTTTTTTTGCTCGTAATCTTAACATGCTGTTGTATAAACTTTCCTTTTTTATATTTATTTCGCTTTATGTAATATAAAACAATGGCAAAATATTTTCGAAAGCAACATCCCTTCTTATTTTAACTATGAGCTGCCAGTGCTCTCTGGTTGAAGAAATACTACTGTGTCCAAAAAGTAAAACCAATTTTCAATTTAAAATTCCCGGGGCTTATGGAATTTAAATCCCCCCCCCCTTGTTTAGGTTGCTGGCAATGTTCTTGACATCTGTGTGAAATTTCACGTCAAAATATTCATTAGTGTTTGAGTTACGCTTGGCTGTGTGAGACGCTAAAACTGATTCCGGCGATTTTTGAAATGTCTGAATTAATTGAGCAAATAACTTGCGTTAAATGTACAGAACGCGTTGAAGACGAAAAGCCCTCTGGCCAACCATCAACCTCAACCGACGAAGCTCACGTCCAAAAAAATTAAAGATTTGGTGCTTGCAAACCATTGATTTACAATTAGAGACCTTGCTGATGTTGTATTTTAATAATATAAAAAATTTCGTTATATTTCAAAAGGATCGGTCAATTCTATATATATTTTGTGCCTCAAACGTGTCAAATCTCGATTGGTACCGAAAACACTGAATGCGTAGCTCACACTGCATCGATTGTTCGTGACTTTTTCGCCAAAAATGAAACCCATATCATTCCACAACCACCGTATTCACACAGTGCGACTTCTGGCTATTCCCTAAATTCAAAAGACCACTCCGGGGATACCATTTTGAGTTAATTGAAGAGATTCAACGTGAATTGACGCGCGCTTTGAAGGCCATCTCTGCCGATGACTTTTTAGCATGCTTTGAGGATTGGAAAAAAAGTTGGCAAGGTCCGGAGGGGATTACTTTGAAGGCGATGAAATAAATTTGGTAGAATAAATAAAGAGTTTTTGAAAAAGAAAAATAATTGGTCTTACTTTTTGGGCACAGTAATAGTGCATGCATTTGAAAAGGTATTCACGCAAAAAGTAGTTAAATAAGGCTCTATGTATTCTTACGAAGAAATTTGAAAAAAGATGGCTTCATTATTTTCATAGGTATGTGAAAATTTATATAGTTATTATATGAAATTAAAAGTTCTGGCGTTCGATGCCACAGGCAGGGCCGGATTTTCCTATTGGCTAACTAGGCTTCAACCTAAGGCCTCAAGATCAAGTGGGGCCTCATATTATCCGTGCCACATTTTTTATAAAGATTAGTACCAATCATAACATGCTTCATTTAACATAGTGATATATATCACAGTAATGATATATTTTATTATCTGTCATGTAATTTACAAACTTAAAAATGGGAGCTGAAAGGGCCTCATAAGTGGAATAGCCTAGGGCCTTTTTTCATCTAAATCCGGCCCTGGGCACAGGTCTTGTGGTCGAGTGCCGGCTGTACCATGGATGTTTGTAGTGATTCAGAATCCACTTTAAACCGTAGGTTCCGGTCTAATATGACTGTAGAGCGTTGGGCCTAGGACTGACAACCCTACGCTGTAAAAAGCAAACATATCCTGTCTCGTATTCTGTCAGTAGGCAGACGGCCTTGTCCCACCATGGGGCAATTGAAGAATATTGCATGTTAGGTTGGTAATTTTTATTTTGATAAACAACTGTACTCATACTCATCTATTTATTACTCTTTTATTACTAAGAAATAATTTTAATCATTTTAGCATTTGTTTTAGGTATATATTTCAGGATTTTGTAACTTAACGTATGTGATGTAAACTTGGCAACTTTTTGATGATTATTTATACTGTCGATGAGAAGGGATAAAACCAGTCCTATATTGCAGCGATTTTCAAAACAAATGAATGTAAATTAAATGTTTCCAAATATTTGTCGTCTTTATTGCATCAATAAAATATTATTTTTGATATTTTGCGCGTTTTAAAAGAATTATTTATATTTTGTTAATTATGACTAGATATGTAATCAAGCGCATTTTACTGTTACTTTATTTTTGTGAGGTTAAACTTATCTGCATATCATTGCATATTTTAGATTAATAAATTTACGTAGATTCTTTTTCTTCATTGGCTCAACATCCCCATAGTGGGCCAAGGTCGTCGGCCTATCGGCAGATTTTCAGACAGGAGATGTTTTCTTTTTACGGGGTAGGCTTGTCAGCCCTATGCTCAACGATTTACACTCATATTAGACCGGGAGCTACGGTTTGAAGTGAATTCTGAATTCCTACATGCATCCATGGCACCGCCGGGACTCGAACCCTGTGGTACCGAGAGTTTGAGCACTAGCTTCTCGGCCACCTGACCCACCCCCCACATGTATATTAGACCAGTGTAATTTGTTTCTAAGAAAATACACCGAGAAAAAAAGTCAAGCAAAGATGTAAAGCCAATTCTAGTACGAAAAGACGGGAGATGTTCTCCTAAGAATTCTGTTCCACCCGATCAACATTTTAGTCAAAAATCAACATTTTAGTCATATACCATGATTTTTTAAAAAAAAAATAATTGCAATTTTTTTTATATTTCTATGCAATTATTAAACTGCAATAACGTAGTAGAATAAAACGACTCATTAAATGTTTTTAAATCTGGTTCTAAAAAAATTCAACAATGGTCATGATATTTAAAAAGAATTACTTAAAAGGATATGGACTAAATTGTTTTTTGTCTTAAATACCGAATCAAATTTATTTTAATATACTGTTTTACTTCCATAATCGAAGAATTATTACTTTTTGATAGAAAAAAAAATTTCTAAATCAAACATTTTAGAGCATCTTATGTATTTATGTCCAATTTGATAAGAAATTTAACCATTCTTTCCATTCCTTAAAAAATTTTGATAAAATTTCAATAAATATTAAAATAAATAAAAGTTAAACTCTTAGTTATAAAAAATGAAGTTTTTAATTTAAATTGGATAAGATTCCGAAGTTCCCATCAGTCACTCAAACCACCGATCTGCTTGTCATTATCTTTTTTAGTGCAGGCTTCGATGCTTGAATTGTCCTAATGAGGTAGTAGCTTATAACGCCATGATGGCTTTCAACTCTGCACAGTTGGTCTATTCTAACTTTTTATACATCTCTCTCTGATATATAAATCACCGGCGACATATAAAGGTGATTATCCATAATCACAGGTGAATTAATCCGGTGATTATCTATAATTACCTGCGATTATGAATAATTACAGATTAATCACATTCACCGTAACATATATAGTATAAAAATATACTACTTATAGGATAAAATACATGGACAGAATGAACACAGAACAAAAAATGATTGGATAAGGGACTTATTAAAAAAATAAACAATCTGTATCTTTATGTATATGCATACATAAACCTATCTTGTGTTTGCTTTAATTTAGTCTTAGATTTTTTGTATTTGATGAAAAAAATTTCCATCATAGTTTCTTCCATTGTCAATAGATGACGCTACATGTTCGGCAAGTAATATGTATTTTAAATCTCTTCATTACTTCGCAGTCGCCGTTTTTCGAATTTTACTTTTATGAAATACTGTATGAAAAATTATTTGAATTTTTAACTAATTACATAATTTGTAACTATTTCTGAATATTCAAACTTAAAGGAACAGATGGTATACAGTAATTGGCATTTTTATTCTTCACTGAAAGGCGCTTATGTTTATGATTTAATGATATTTTAATAATTTAATATATCTGAGGGATCAGATATATTACTTGATGATTATAAATTAACGATTTTATTTGTAATAGTCTGTAAATGAATCAATTTTACTATCAATAATACTATCAATATATATATATATATATATTCATATCATGATAATTACCGTGAAACATTTCCTATTTCCTATGGATATAATATTTGCAAATATAATTTATACTTAATTTACATAATTTCTTTAGATGTCGGGATATTTGATTTGAGGTTAATTTTTCTTTTGCAATAGTAGACGTATTCTATTTGTGGTATAGATCGGAGTCAGCAAGATTCTTCGGCGGTTTTTTTATTTTTTACTTCCTTACTGTCTGTCTGCGTCAGAAAGCCAAAATAATTTATTTATTTATTTTTAAAATTTTTCTTTTGTTTAAATCAGGGATTTCCTTTTCTACTTATCCATTCCACGAACAGTCTACTAATGGGGATAATAGTTTTGATTTAGTTTGTCACTCTACGGTCATTTTGTGCACCACTTTAGGCTAATTAGATCGGGACCTACAGTTTAACGTGGATTCCGAACCACTAGCAAATATCCATACCACCACCAGGATTTGAACCGGAAGCCTGTGATACCAAACACCAGAGCACTAGCCAATTGGCCATCAGGGCGCTGGGTGATAATAGGAGGGTAGGGCCTTCCGGTAGGACTTTTTGGGGTGGCATTTGCGTTCTATGGAAGAAACCCCAGAAAACTTTCATCAGGCAGCCCGAACTACGAATGCGAAATGCTTTATACACATTGTCAAAATCCCCACCGAGTCTCTTTGTTTCTGAAAACAGGGACTACAACAATGCTGCCAGCGGATTCGATAGGTCAGCCATCCTGTAAATTTGTTACAAACGTAAAACGTTTTAGTCCAGCTAATTCCGTTTATGAGTAATGGATCCCCAATATGACGTCACAGTCATTTTATGACTTGATTAAGGACCGCATGAAGGCTATTTTAGGCCCCGTATGGGCACGGGAATTTTCAGATCGGCACCTCTAGTAAAGTTTCAAACCGAGAAGAATTAAATCCTCCCTGGAGTGAAAGATTATTATTTTGGATTTTCACAAATATTCCAGATAATTTAAAATTGTTATTTCATCATTTTGATTTATATTTCAATCTCGGAATCTTTTGATATTTTGTAATAACTACAATATGGTATTAAGTTCATCAGACACTAAGGTTTAAAATATAAATAGAGAAATATTCTAAGCTTTAGACAAATTAGATAGCAGATAGATAAGGCTAAACTTTAGACAAACAGCTAGCATTCAAATAAGGTTAAACTTTAGACAAATAGATAGCAGACAAACGGACAGTAAATATTAAATCCATTAAATTCTATATTTTTTAAAAATATTGCAATCAAGAAGACACTTTGATACGTATAAAAAGAGTTGGGGGGAAAAAAACCCCACAAATTGAATGCTACTGTTGTTTTAATTATTTAATTTGAAATATAGATGAAAGAAAGTTCAAAAAGTAATTTTAAAATATTGCGTTAAGTAAAAATAAATTTGCTCGGGTTTTTCATAAAAACTTGAATGGCTTATTTGAATAATATACTTAGTTTAAACTTATTTTCGTTAAAAAATATCAGTAAATTAATTTTGAAAAATTCTATAAATATATTTTGATTGATTCTCACACACACACACACAAAATATTTTATTGAAAGAATTAAAAACATTGGATGTATAATTAAAAAAAATAAAGTTGTATTATTCGGTAAATATTACACCAACAAAGTATTACAAACCAAACAGTACACCAACAAAACATTAGAAACCAAGTAGTACACCAACAAAGCATTGCAAGCCAAGTAATTGACTATTACAAACCAAGTAGTTTCCAAAAAATCATTACAAACCACGTAGTTCACCAACAAAGTATTATAAACCGAGTAGTTCACCAACAAAGTATTAAAAA